>CAMTDV010000116.1:48791442-49330563 GCA_947069175.1 Scalesia atractyloides
TGCTTATTTTACAATTTCTCTATAATTGGTTGGATGTCACATGTCACTTTTTAAATGGTTGTTATTGTTTGTACATGAGGTTTGTATTTGATCATACTCATGTTAATGATATCATCACTTTCCTTTATATTAGTACATTGAAAACAAAAGAAGGATTCAAATAAAGAATTAATTGCTTATTAACATAACTATAGAATTCAATATAATTGATATTATTTAGGTTATTATTTTACCATTTATTTATAATTGGTTGGATGACACATGTCACTTTTCAAATGGTTTTTACAGTTTGCACACGAGATATGGTTTGTATTTGATTTTAGTTGATTAACAAAAGGTTGATTACGGTACAAACCATAATTAATTAATACTAATTTTCCCATGGAAGCGAATAGCCATTGAACGGATATTCAGGAAAACACGGGCAATGGGTTTCATGTAGTTTAAACATCGGGCAAAAAGTCAAGGAATAAACTTGGAGCAGTGGTTAGAACTCGATCTTAGACCTTAGTTATGTAACAAACATTGGGGTGATGCTTATTAGTATCTTACTAATAGATTGTCTGTATGTAATATTGGTGATAAATGAAATATGTTTGCCGTCAAAAAAAAAATCAAATTTGGAATCGTATTCATAAACTTCGATTACTGTATATTTATGCAGCTATCGTTTTTATAAAGACCAATAAAATTTATGCAACTACCGTTTGTAAATGAGAGCTTTCAATTTAACACGTTGCATATTATTATTTAAATTAACTAAATAAAATATACTACAATCACCTTTTCTTAACGGAATAAATACTAATTTGAGTAAGAAATAAAGCACTAAACTATAATCAATCATCGACTAAGTGTGGTGTTGTAGGGGAGGGTAGACAAAAGAAAAGAACGTTTACATGAACTTAAACATATTTGCATGATACAGTGATGTCTAATGCAATTATAATCTACATTCCGTCGCAATTCACAAATTAGTTTTAGCTCTTTTTAGAGTAATTAGAAACATAACAAGTCTAATCGACCATTAACGATCGTGAAGATCATCTTCAAGTCAACACTAGTTAATTTAACAAATTTCATCAGCTATGCATTCTTCATCTTTCCCTTAGCAAATTCTTTTTCAATATTTCTACTCTTATGTAATTATTTTTCAATATTTCTAATAAACTAATAATTTAGTGTTTTTAGTCAAATTTCTGAAAAGGGAAAATCCTCAAAATCTAATTATTTTTCAAAATTTCTACTCTTATAATAGCTTTTATATATCTAATAAAATAATAATTGTGTTTTTAGTCAAAGATCTGAAAAAGGAAAATCCTCAAAATGTGCTTTTTGAAGTCTTTTCCTAAAGAATTTCTATTTGAGTTTTCAATGCTACAAAATGTCCTCAAATATAAATACCATTAATTTGACAATGTTAAGGACCAATGAAATTAAGCCATTGGGGCAGAATCGCCCGTATTTTCGAAACATCTTAGACCAATGCACATGCATCAATGTCCATGTTCTTTTTTTCCAAAACACTTAATGTACCACGGTGATCAAACACGGTCGGCCCGCTGGTGATTAAACATTTTCGTCCCTGCCGATAGTTTCAAAGCAACATAGCGACAATGATATGACGACAACAAGGGCTAACTACAAGCGACTGACGATTAAATACGTGTAAATTTGAAGTTTACGTATGTCATCCACCCGTACCAAATTTAAAGATAACTGCTTCCATTCCACTCATTATGTGCGTTTACATTTATCGTTCACCCATACCAAATGCACCAGGTTTTTAAATTACAAGGTTGGAATATGTGATCTCGGACTTAAAGCATCGTATAATCCGTGGTCTTGCAAGTACATTCGTTGACCATCTAACTTAGGGTGTAAGAGGTGCTCCCATTGTGGGGAGTAGGCACTTCTCCATTCCAGCCAATTATACTCTGTCATGTTAATTCACCTCTTAAACTCTCAATTTTGCCTCAAGGGTTGCTCCCCTGGAGGTTATTTTATTTTTTATTCCAAAAATTGTGCATTAATAAATAAAACATATTAAAAAATAATATTACATTAACTTAAAATTAGACATAACATTAAAAAGGTGCACTCGGACATCTCAAATAGTCTCGCCTCGTTTGCGAGATGCGTCCCCTAACGTTCGAACCTATCGACTAGCCGACCCTTTTTTCTTGGCATAACCTTTTGTTTATCCATGGTGTGTGTGGTTTGTAGTTTTATTGTGAATGATTTTGATTTTTGAAAAACTGAAATGTGAAAGCTGGTATTTAAATAAAGAAATAAGTAATTTTTTTAAAACAAATTGCTAGCCGTTGTAACTCCAACAGTAGACAAAATGCACAATTCTCCTTCGGTGATTACTCCCCTAGATGACCAGTTTACTGGGAGTGTAATGGGGATGACAACGGTGTTCCCGATCAGTAAACGGGTCACTACGCACCATCCCTACTAGTGCCTCGCTCACCCTTACTATAGAACTTGTTTATTTTTGTCCGACACCCCAATCTTTTTGTCTGACTCCCCAATCTTGTTTATTTTTGTCCGACACCCCAATCTTTTTGTCTGACACCCCAATGTAATGATGTTTGAACACACTTTAATGTACGAATCAAAACATTTTGTTTTATTCATTTTGCAAATGCAAGCTTTTGTTTGCAAATAGTGGGATCCATGAAGAAAAGACACATTTATTAGTTTTGCTTTCAGTTGTAGCTGACATTTCTGAAATCCCAAATTTTAGGGTAGGTAATGTCACCTTTATATATTTGTGAGTCTGTAATTTATATTGTAATGAATGGTCGTGAGTGGTTATGAATAGATGAAAGAGAAAATGTTAATGTTTATCTGTAAATATATGGGAAACTCTGTTCACCCTTATAATTTTTTTTTGAAAAATTTTCAAATTGTTGGAAGTGAAGGAGAGAAAAAAGGTTAAATGTATAAATAATATTATTTAATTGAAAAAAGAGAGAAAATGTAGTAATTTTTAGTGTAATAAGATATGGAAAAAGATATAATTTCAATATGAATGCTCTGAATACTTATTTCCGGATATTTTCAGCTAAAAAATCTAAAATACGATGTGTGTATATAAGTAAAAAAACTTGTAACATGGATGTAACCTAAGTGTTGTTTAGTGAAAAATGTTGTTACACACCTCTAAACTTAAAAAAATAAGTATTTTTTTTAAACCACAAGGCGCTTTTTGGGTTTTTTTTCCTCAAAACGCTAAAAAATATGTATATTGTATTCTCTAAATGTGTTTATAAAACAAGGTTTGTTGCACAAGATTTTCACAAGTTACCTCATCTCAGTGGTTTTTTTAATTATACTTCCACACACTCTCTCTCTCTATATAGAGAGAGAGAGAAAGGAGAAAGATTCACTAAAAATGGATTTTGCTTAAGTAGCCTAAGAATAATTATGATAATGACATGTGACACTCCTTATAAGTAGAAAGGAAAGTCATTTTGTACTAAACATTTTGTTCTTCATAAGTAAGAGTGTGAAAATGATATGTGTTACCCTTTTTGTTTTAAAAAAAAACCAAAAAACCTAGTACAAAAAATTTAGCACAAAAAATATAGTACAAATAAATATAGCAAAAAAATCCAGTACAAAAAAATATAGCAAAAAGAATCTAGTACAAAAAAATTCAGAAAAAAAATTTAAATCAAAAGTATTTCACCATAAAAAAATATAGCATAAAATGTGGTAAAAAAATCCAACAAAAAAGTGTTATACAACATAAAAATACAACATATTTTAATGAGTTTTTTAGTCGTCATATTTTATATAGCAATATGTTACTCAAATTAAAGATAAAAAGATGCTCAATTTTATGGTAAATTTTTATGAAAAACTAATGTCATATAAAAAGTTATGAACGTTTAAAAAATAGATATTATTGAAAACATTAAAGCGGAGGTGTTTTAATGTGCATTCATAATTATTTCTTTGTTTATTTAAAGTTTTCATACCTCTATGTCAATAATAGTGGTGTTCAAAAAGCTTGTGGCTGTATAAAACCTCGCTCGAAAAAGGCTTCTTGAAGAAAGCTCAGTTTTAAACCATTTTCTCTTGGCAATTTGGTAATAGTATCTTGAAATTTGTTAATTCAACTGGTCTTGACCTTGATTTCGCTCACAAGCTACGGTTTCTCATGAGCCATCATCACTTTTACGAACGGAGAGCATGTGGTTTTGAAATTGAATTGAATTGCGGAGAGAGAATAGAAAAGTTGTAGATAATGGGAACCCTAAAATTGAAATGCCATGGCTTTATGACTAGCACATGTGCTTTAAGAGTTATTGTAGAAAACAGGGGTTAATATGTTGTTATACATAAATGATAAAACTCCCAAAGTTCTTTTCCCAATCTCCGTTATATATATATGGCAAAAACCATAAAAACCAATATAGTTTCTTATTTTTCTATTTTGTCTTACAAAAGTTCCTCCACAATGTTTTTGAAAATTAAAGTCTTTTCATGTGTTAATTTGAACAAAAATATGACAAAATATTTTTAAAACGTGTTACATAAAGTTATGTTCCAACATAAGATATGTTTGAAAATTCATAGGTCATTGCTACAGAACCAAAAACATTAAAAAATGAAAATTAAACAAAAAAACGATTAAACACGAACCAAATAAAATGAATCCGGTTTCTATGTTGCCCAATAAATCGAGTAGCCAAAGTAAACCGTACTTTATATTTAGTCGAATAAACCCAATTATATGAATTCGTTGTATTTGATTGAAACCGAAAACCAAACCAAATTCAAATGCAGTTTATGATTTAGTTTTCAAGTACTTCAATTCCATCTAGTTTTGATCGATTTTTAGTTTAACCACAAAAATTTCAAACCAAATAATTGAATAAACCAGAAAGAACCGGACACCTCTAACGGTTCCAATTTTTTAAACTATCTTTATCATACTTTTGTTTAAAGTTAACATGTGAAAAGACTCATGTTCAAAAAAAATGTTAAGCGACGTTTATTAAACAAAACAGAAACTATGTTGGTTTTTCATGTCAAAAAATATTGAGAGACTTTTAAAAGAAAAATTAAAAAGTATATTGGTTTTTTATAATATTTCCCCTTATATATATAGTATAATTTGAACTCATTTGAGTTAATCGATCAAAGAATTATCAAACAATCACTATTTTTATTTTTTAGTATATCACATTATAATTATTAAAAAATATTTTTGTAGACATTTATTACACATGCATAAAATGTCGATATTTAAATATTATACAAATTCCACCACAACATTAACATTTTGTTACACATGTGAAACAATAAATCACCAAAATTTAAAATGTTTTCATATAATATATATCTTAACAAAAAAAAAATTGTTTGTTACACTAGGTTTCCAAATTACCCCCCCCCCCCCCCCCCCCCCCCCACACACTTTTTATGGTGAATTTTATTACTTTCAAAAAAATTATGCACGTTTAAAAATTATAGAGAAAGTTAGTTTAAAAATAAACAATATGTTTTAAAGTATTATAGTTGAGGTTTTAAATTTTAATTACTTAAACTTTCAAATTTATGTAAAATTACCCTTGTCCTTATATGTAATCATAGTATGCATATGTTTCCCTTTACATTTTATTTAAAATTAGGCCGCCCAACCAAGTTTGGTGTACACCCCTAGTAGATGTCGTGAAAATAAATTATTTGTTCGATTCTTTAAAAATAATACAATACAATATTTTTTGTCGGTCATAATTCAATATAAAAATCAATCAACTTTAATAATGTTTATATGGCCATATGGGACATATTGGCACTTTTACACTCATGCCATAGCCACCAATTACAAACCTTTATTGCAATGTTGATATGTTCATGTCCTAGTGGTATCTTGCGGTTGGAATAAAATTTTGGGATCAATAGGTTTTGGTTAGATTCTCACAAGGGGTTTTCCCATATTTATTGGGTTTTCTCCTGAATTGGTGTACATACATTATATCTAGTGGAGATGCATATAATCGGGTGGTTCCGCTAGTGCCACGATGATACTCCAATGATCCGTTAGTGATCTAAATTTCCCGTTCAAAAAAAAATTGTAATGTCAATGTTTGTAATATAGTGGTTGATAACTGTTTTTGGTTGAACAAGTTCAGAATGATGAGAAATCAGTTGAAGCGATTTATATATTCCCAAAGCTAATTATAAAACTTGAGGTAGTTAGTTAGTTAATATATGATCAAAGGATGTTTATAAACTTGACAAAGCTTGACTGTGCATGTATGCCCATAATTGCAAGTTTGCAACCTACGACATTATGACTTGTAGGAAAGATATGTTCTATAGAAAAGAAATTAAAGATAGAATGGAGAAAACTCTTGAAGTAACAGTTTGTGTCAAACCGTTTTTATTTTATATCCCACAGGTTAGTACTCTAAAAATCCCTTTCTCTTATGTCTTCAATCTCAATCTAAGTATGCTATCTTCAAACCCGAAACCACTTTCTCTTAGCAATATTGGTGATATTATCTTGAAGTTTGTTAATTTAGTCGGTCTTTGCTCTGATTCGTTGACAACGTATGGTTTCTCATGTGGCATTACCACTTTTACAAATGGAGAGCAGGTGGTTTTGAATTTGAAATTTGAATTGTGGCGGGAGAGGAGGAAAGTTGCAGACAATGGGGAACCTAATATTGGTTCCCCATGTTTTTGTGACTTGTACATATGCTTTAAGAGTTGTAAGAAAATAGAGGTGCAATATGTTGTTGTACCTTATGCTATATGAATGATAAAACTCTTAAAATTAAGTTTTTCCTCCAATCTCCAATGTATATAATATATAATTTGAACCCTGTTGAGTTGAGAAATCTAATAAAAAAGTTATCAAACAATCAATTTTTTATTTAAGTAATATATCACATTATAATCTTAAAAAAATATTTTATAAGCATTCGTTACACATGTGTATTAAATTTCACTGTTTAAATATCATACAAATTCCATGACAATAGTTACAGTTTGTTACACATGTGTAACAATCACCCACAAAATTATTTTAAAATGTTTCTTTTTGTAAAAACTATATGTTAACAAAAAAATTTGTTTGTTACATTGAGTTTTCATAGGTTTTCTCAAATTTAGCTGGTTTTCAAATTCAGAAGAGAAATTAAAAATAACTGCAGAAAACTCTTGAAGTAACGGTTTGCGTCAAACCGTTTTAATTTTACATCCCACAGGTTAGTACTCGAAAAATCCCTTTCTCTTCTGTCTTCAATCTCAATCTCAGCATGCTATCTTTAAACTCGAAACCACTTTCTCGTAGCAATATTGGTGATATTATCTTGAAGTTTGTTAATTTGGTCGGTCTTGTCTCTGATTTCGTTGACAACCTATGGTTTCTCATGTGACATTGCCACTTTTACGAATGGAGAGCAGGTGGTTTTGAATTTGAAATTTGAATTGTGGCGGGAGAGAAGGAAAGTTGCAGACAATGGGGAACCCTAATATTGGTTCCTCATGTTTTTGTGACTTATACATATGCTTTAAGAGTTGTAATAAAATAGGGGTGCAATATGTTGTTGTACCTTATGCTATATGAATGATAAAACTCTTAAAATTAAGTTTTTCCTCCAATCTCCAATGTATATAATATATAATTTGAACCCTGTTGAGTTGAGAAATCTAATAAAAAAGTTATCAAACAATTCATATTTTTATTTAAGTAATATATCACATTATAATTCTAAAAAAATATTTTTATAAGCATTTGTTACACATGTGTATTAAATTTCAATGTTTAAATGTTATACAAATTTCATGACAACAGTAAGAGTTTGTTACACATGTGTAACAATCACCCACAAAATTATTTAAAATGGTTTTTTTAAACTATATGTTAACAAAAAAAAAATTGTTCGTTACATTGAGTTTTCATAGGTTTTCTCAAATTCAGCAGGGTTTTCAAATTACCCCTCCCCAACCACCCCTCTCCCCAAAACACAAATACTTTTTTTATGGTGTAATTTTTTTATTTAAGAAGAACGTATGGAAAAAATTATGGACATTTAAAATCATAGAAAAAGGTTGTTTAAAAATGAATAATATGTTAAAAAAGTATTGTTTATTGTAATTACTTAAGCTCTTATACTAATGTAGAGTTACCCTTTTCTTTTTCTTGTATGTATTGTAATATAGTGTGTGTATAACCTCTTTTCAAATGTTTTGATGGGTTTGAAAACATTAACTTTTTTCATAGTTTAACGTTATTTCTAATGTTGCGTTTATGTTTCCCTTTATATTTTATTTAAAATCAGCCAGTCCCATTCCTGAGCGTGATATGAACACCTAGTTGATGTAGTAAAAATAAATTATTTGTTCAAATTTTATAGATAGAACAATATAGTTATTTTATATCCGTCGTAATTCAAATTAAAAATCAATCAAGTTTAAGAGGGTATAGATGGCGGCCATATTGGCACTTTTACATTCATGCCATAGCCACACAATTCTAAAATAGAAATCAATCAACTTTAAGAGTGGATATATGGCCATATGGGCCATATTGGCCCTTTTACATTCATGCCTAACACACACTTCCACATTTTAGAGATCAACTTTAGAGTGGATATATGGCCAATGGGCCATATGGCCCTTTACATTCATGCCATAACACACACTTCACATTTTAGAGATAGAACAATATAGTTATTTTATGTCGGTCGTAATTCAAAATAGAAATCAATCAAGTTTAATAGGGTATAGATGGCCATATGGGCATATTGCCACTTTTACATTCATGCCATAGCCACACAATTCTAAAATTCTAAAATAGAAATCAATCAATATAAGAGTGTATATATGGTCTATTGGCCCTTTTACATTCATGCTATCTAATTCCACATTTGTATCACAGTATTGATGTTTGTAATCTAATGGTTGATAACTGTTTTTGGTTAAACAATTTCAAAATGATGAGAAATTAGTTGAAGCGATTTATATATTCCGGATGCTAATTATACAACTTGAGGTAGTAAGTTAATACATGATTCTTTCATGACTTTGTAGCCTAGTGGCATTTTAGGGGTGGGATAAGGCTTTGGACCAATAGGTCCTGGATTCGATTCTTACAAGGGGGTTTTCCCATGTTTATTAGGTTTCCTCTTGAATTGGTGTACAGACATTATGCCTAGTGGAGATGGATATGATCGGGTGGTTTCGCTGGTGGCATGGTAATACTCTAATGATCCGTCAGTGATCCAAATTTGTTGTTTAAAAGAAAGTTAATGTATGATCCAAGGATTTTTATGAACCTGGCAAAGTTTGACTATACATGTATGCCCATAATTGTAACCTACGACATTATGACTTTGTAGGAAGATAAGTTCTATAGAAAAGAAATTAACGATAGAATGGATTAAAATTCTTTAAGTTAGTTACAGTTTGCATCAAACCGTTTTTATTTTAGTAGGATCAAATAAAATCATATTTCGTGTACAAACTGTAAGAACCATTTAAAAAGTGACATATGGCATCTAACCAATTATAAAGAAATGGTAAAATAATAACCTAAATAATATCAATTATATTGAATTCTATAATTATGCTAACAGACAATTAATTCTTTAATTTGATCCCCCTTTTGTTTTCAATGTGCTAATATAAAGATACGAGCAAATGTATGCATATGTGTGATATTGAAGTTAAAATTTCTCTCAAGTCCATAAGATGTTATGTTTTCTTGCAATGTTTCATCAAACTGAATGAGAATGTTGATGGTGTTGCAACGATTCTTGTGTCTATTTATATTTGCGTTTACGTTGCAGTTGATTCTACATAATTATTAGTGTATGTTTTACAAATGTGTAAATGTCATGTATATTTATATATAAGAGATAAAACCAAATATCTTTAAAAGTTTTTATAATCCTCAATTCAAATCTCTAAATTCTAATTACGAAAATGGTCAATCTATTTTATTGACATATAGGTTAGTCATATATGATGTGAACCTTTATTTTCATTGGTATTTGTACATTAAATTTGGTTACATGTGAGAGTCAAAGGAACATGTATTTTAAAAACATATGTGATTTAGATTTTATACATATGTTCAAGTTTGGGATGAATTTAGATGCAGATACAATTTATCTTTTGTAGATTAGTCTAGTAGATTATACGAGTAATTGAACATTATTCCTTCATAGATTTCATATATATGTGAGTAATTATACAAAACGAGCTGACGCAACCTACGCGTTATGGCGAGATGTTGATTATGAATGTCTTTACATATAATTTTCTTTTACATTTTTAGGGATAATGAAAATCTTACACTTTTTTACCGTCACACGAAAACATAAAACGAACTTTGGTTTGTGAATAGCAAAATTTTAGTGATTGCAAAACCAAATTAACCATTTTGAGAAATGTACTTTAACATACCAATCCATACATGAAAGAACAAAATTTTGATAGTTGTCATAAAAACAATATGAAACAACAAAAAAATATCCAAAGCAACATTTCAACTTAATTCAATTGTAAATTATTAATTAATTAATATGGTTTATGTGTATTTTATTTGGGATTGGCATCCCATTCGACGTGATTTAAGTCAAGTCAGTCATGTGGTGGAAAAGTTAGTTTTTTATTATTCAAATCGTAATTTATATAATTAATCAGTTAGGTGTGTATGTTTTTTATTTGGGATGCCGACTCACTCAGTCGACCGACGTAAAGTTGCAGCGACGGTTACGTGGTGGAGAGTTGGTTTTGTATAATATATTAGTATCTTTAAAACAACATGCTGGATGAACCAATAGGCCGGTTTGCATGGCGGTTATATTGATGAGTCGTGACTTTTTGAAAGGGCTATAACAGGTTGGATGGGTGCACATGAGTCATGTTGCTTGCGGTTATATTGAGGGGCCATGACTTTTTGCAAGGGATATAACGGTTTGGATGGATGCAAATGAGTCATGTTGCTTTGAATTGATGCATTGGTTCACATGCTGGTTAAATTCAAGGGTCGTGACTTTTTGCAAGGGGTATAACGGTTCTGTTGGGTGCACATTAATCATGTTGCTTTTTGTATATGTATGTGTATAATATATTTATATGTATGGATTATAATTACAATAATATGCGTAAATGCCACGTATTCTTATGTAATATGTCTTATGCATGTCTAAATTGTTCATATTTAAGTTTTTTTAATTATTTATGTTTGTTTTAGTATATACACCTGAATTACACGTGTAAATGGTTCTCTATCACATGTTTGTGCCTATTTAGATATGCGCAACTAAATTACATACGTATAAATTGTTTTCTGTCACATAAGCATCTTTGTTTTACAAATGTTCAACTGAATTCACATGTGTAACCATTCATTGTCACATATTTGTGTATGTTTTGGATATGTGCATCTGAATTATACTTATGTAAATCGCTCATTGTCATACCCCTGTTCGAATCAAACTAGATAGTATTATCCAAAATAAAAAAAAACATTAAATTGATTTGACAGTAGGATTTAAACCAAGGATTATTATCTAAAACTCAAAACATTAAAATGTCGATAACAAAATCATAATTTGTGGTGTACGGTAACAAGGTAACATATAAAATTGACATTCTTAATAACATCTAGTCTTTTTTTCATTTTGTACTTTCTCAAACTACACCGCTTTTTATCACTTTTTCTTGGTGAAAGTTCTATTTTTTGATACTACGTTCTTCACAACATATTTCTTTCTCGATCAACAGATTAGTTGCACTTTCTATATTTTGTTTTTCTTCATATTATAGATCCAACAATATTCTTATTTTTTTCCTTCTTTGTACTAGTTTTAAGAAATAAATGTAATCATAATTAAACTACATTTCCAAATTTAATGATAAACAGATAAGTAGGGGTAATATCTTATCTTTGATATTATCTCCATTCTTATTCTGCTTTTTTTTGTTTTTGTTGTCCTTTCTAGTTTTCCCTTTTTTCTTTTTCAGTTTCTGATTAAATATGTAAATGAATTACAAGCGAAAGATATACACTAATGTGACCAACATTCTTTTAAGGTAAAAATGTTACTACCATATACACAAAAAAAGATTTCACACATATATAAATACTAAGTACGCTTTTCGTTTCCACATGTGCAAGGATACATAAATATTGTAGTAGCATTTTTTTATTGTACACGTGTAAACATGTTTATATACTACATAAAATCTTTTGAAGATTATCTGCAAACATGCTTATATGCTACATATAATCTTTTAATGCTTGATTATGATGTTGCACATATATCTTTTGAAGGTTATTTATATATTCACTACGTACATAAACAATTTTTGAAACTTAAATATAATGATATACCCTGTGTAAACATATTTATACATCACATAAACATTTTTTTAATATTAAATATGAAGATCTCCACGTGTAAACATTTGTTTAAACGACAGACATTAGGGTTTAGGATACTTTAATCTTGGTTTAGTCTTCGTTTTCCTTTCCTAAGAACACACAACAATTTATAACCATTAGGCTATACCACATATTGTAATTTATATGACAAAGCAATCTATTATTATAGTTTTAATATTTGTTCTAGAATATAATAGATATAAGGAGTCGATTTTTATCAATGAATATCTCGCTAATGGGGAGTAGTAGGAAATGAAACATATCGGTTCCTACCGAGAGTATTCCTACCAATGAAAGGTTGTGGAGTTGTTGAAGAAGGTTATGCAGTAGCAACTAGTCAAGTAGATTTCCACTAATCAAGATCCATGATGTTGATTTGGTGACCACTAAACAAGGTCAGTTACAACAAAGACAAATTAAATCTAATGATATACTTGTCACTGATCAATCCTAATGCAAGTTCTTCTTACACACTTGCAACTAATGAAGAATAACTTATCACGTATTGCCACTAAAGATCATTCACTAATAGGATTGGCATAAAGAAAAAAGTTGTTGTATAAATTGCATTGATTGAACACAAATATGATGAGCACAATAAATGGAAATGATTTGTTTATAAACTTGTAAGAGATTGTGAAGATACAAATCATTGGTCAGTGTTTCCTTATATAGTCGCCGGAGTAAACATTCGTGATGGTTCATCAACATATGCATCGTTTCAGTTTTTTATTACATATTAGATATATGAAACGAACTATATTCTATTTATATATTTGGCACTAAGTAGATTAATGATATTTTCTAACTTAGCTAATGAGATCGTGATTAACAATCAACCCCTTAATCTCAATCTTGTATCATGAGGTCTTTGATGCCTAGTAGTTCATGCATCTCTAGAAATTTGATTCTTGGTAGTGCCTTCGTTAGTATATGTGCTTTCTGTTCCTCGCCACTTATGTGCTCCACTTCGAGTTGTTGCTTCTCCACGCGTTCTTGTGTTTGTTGCTTCCAACTAGTTAGGTCTTCTAATAGTCGTTTTATAAGGCTTGACATGCAGCTAAGGAGGTTGCAATTGTCACACACCCTGACCCGCAACGGAAATGGTAGTCGGGGCATGATTTTGATGCTAGTAGTTCATGCATCTCTAGAAATTTGATTCTTAGTAGTGCCTTCGTTAGTATATGTGCTTTCTTTCCTCGCCACTTATGTGCTCACCTTCGAGTTGTTGCTTCTCCACGCGTTCTTGTGTTTGTTGCTTCCAACTAGTTAGGTCTTCTAATAGTCCTTTTATAAGGCTTGACATGCAGCTAAGGAGGTTGTAATGTCACAACCCTGACCCGCAACGAAAATGGTAGTCGGGGCATGATTGGGTTTTCATCAAAGCTCATGACATTTACTATAATAAAGTTTCATATTTATTATTTCAAATTTAAAGGAAAAATTACAATAATCATACAAGCACAACAATATTCATGAACTCTTTATATTTCTTCTAAGGCAATTTCCTATGTGATCCTTGCTTCAACCTGTTCACCAGTATCATGTGTAAAAATAGGGTTTTGGATTAACAAAAGTTGGCGAGTGAATCTCATTTAAGCATTTGAAAGAATTAGTTATATTGATTATTTAAATAAGAATTGTGCATAAACCAAATATGAGGATACGCATATGTAAATCTAACCACAAACCACATAATATCAATTAATGCACACACAAGCATAACAAATGATGAACAATGAGATCAAGGCTCAATCAAACGAAACCGATCTAATGAGGCACCTGATGCTCAACTCGTCTCCAACGAGGAACCGATGGGCCTAATGAATGAATTTGCACGCAACTGACAAAAATGTAAACACACAACACAACAAACAACCTCTACATCTCACGTTAGATCATATAATGGTAATAGCACAAGTGTTTGAATAAACCAACGACACATGATATACCCCAAAATATGAATAAAAAGGGGAATTTATAAGTATTCACTCACAGTGGGTGCGTTTCCTTTATTTGACGATGCACGCGCAAGAATTTGGGATTCAACCACGAGAGAAACTAACCTAAAAATAACGTAATAATTCGATAAATAAGTAAATTTTTTATTTGGATTTCACATTTTCAATTAGTGCTCTTAATTAGATTTTTAGATTTATTATTTGTTGTATTTAATGCTATTTCTAAACATTAAAAATCTTATTTTTTAAGTGTTTTAATAAATATTTAATGAAAATAATAAAGAATTTGAATAATAAAAAAAATACTCTTTTTCAGGGGTTGACCGGTTCAAACCGGGTTGACTTTGATATTATTGGCTTCGTGTGAGGATCGAACTCGTGACCTCCCATATGCGTGTATGCAGCTCTACCAACTGAGCTACGTGTCTAACCCGAAATAAACCCCATTTTAATTACATATATATACTAATTAGAACATATCAGAAATTATTTAATTTAAAAAGGATTTAAAATCCCTTGAACCGGCGTGCATGACATATTCGAACCCGGAACCTCTGTGATGTTTTGCACCCAGCCCAACCAGTTGGGCTGGGTTTCTAACCCGTTGTATTCTGATTTATATTATATTATATACGTACTAGGTCAAATCATGTTTTTATTTATTAAAAAGATTTGTTATATGAACGAATCGTTGTACGCAATGAGACTCGAACTCGGGTACTCTCGCTTGTAATGCACACAGTCACCACTGGACTGCGTGTCTAACCTGGTTAATTCTTTTGTTTAATTATATTTATGTGATATCTCAACTTCATCTTTTTCATGATTGTAATCCAGAAGACAAAACCCGATTATTAACCCAATCTTCAGTTTTGATTAACATTCTTATACTAAACAATCGAAATCAAAAGAAAATAGAATGGGTATACCGATCTGAGAATGTTATGAAGGTTCCGGTTGGATTCCAGTGTGAGCAGGAACTCCGGCGAGGATCTGTTTGCATAGCAACTTGAGCGTAGAGATTTTTGATGAAGGTTTGAGTTGATGAACGAGTTTAGAATGATTTGAAACCAGTATTTATAGGAAAACCCATCTTGATTTCAGTTTCAAATTTCAAGTTTTGATCGTTGATTGGAGAACGGTTTCACATTGATTCAGATTTTGAATTATTCGGTTATAACTGATGTCGATATCAATTATACGCATTCCAATCATTAGGAAGGTAGTAACATTTCTTTGATTTGCGGAGATTTAGCTTGCCGGCAGTTTCGAGTTCTGTGGTTGCTGATTTGCAGGTTTTGGCTTTCGGTTTTATCATAAACATTGTTTGTTTAAATCTTGAACACAAGAATGTGTATGGTGGAGTGGTGTGAAGTGTAATTAACCGATTAAATATGATTAACAGATTAAATAATTTAACTAAATAAATATGCAACGATCTTCGAATAAATACTTGATTTTTAAACGGAGCGGGTTTTAAAACCCGTTTTTACATGAATGTTACAGTATCCCCTACTTTTAGAAATTTCGTCCCGAAATTTAAGTAGTAGATATAACTGGAAAAATAGATGCGAGTATTTTTCACGCATTGAGTCTTCGAGTTCTCAAATAAATTCAGGTCCTTGATTCTACTCTCAATGTACTCTGACTGAAATCTGTATACCTCTAGAAAAGAGAGGTATGATGTTTGGATTCTTTGGTTGAGGCGGTAACGTTCCTAGTAAGGGTTGAATACCCTGCTACAGGAGTCGCTTTTTGATGCCTAAGATGATAAACGTTGATACACGTAGTTGATTGATTGGATATGATCTCATGCATAAGAGTTTTGAGAGAATTGATGCGTTGAAAAAAATAAAGTTATATCACAACACAAAAACTTCAACCATGACGATATGAAAACCTACACGGAACTTCTCATAACCGCCTGACAATACTTTTAATCCTTTGACAAGAATACTTATATATTGGAAGTACCAGCGGCGTATCCACCATATTCTTGTCAAATTTTCCTTGGCTTTGTCAGTAAGTTATGATTAGTTCTATGTGACTCTAAAATATACAAACATAAACAAACACAACAACCAAAGCTTGAGTCTCAATTCTGAAAGAATACATGACTGAATGACGACGGTACCTCTCTCGTTTGTTATGATGAAGGGGTCAGTCTATGAAAAAGTGAGACACGACTCAAACTCCTTATATGATAGGCGAGGTACGTCATGATGTTATGATGACATGAAATTTTAATTAATGAATGAAATAAAACAATGATATCAATTTGCATTAAAATTCTTGGATACATAAATTCCCAAATTAAGACAGGGATACACAAAGATTAAGATTTATAGAAAACATTAAAAAAAACTCGACGATTGGAGGGAGTCTTGGTTCTTAGTGATGGAAGGCTAGTTGGGTTGCTCGTTCGCACCGTTATTGACTTCAACTGGGTTAGCGTTGATGTTGTAAGCTCTTCCTCTTGCTGGTGGGGGTGCTGGGTTTGCTTTGTTTGATTATCCGGGTTCGCTTGAGCTTGCGCGTTAATGATGTTAACCAATCTAGGGCACGTGTTTCTAAAATGAGTAGGGTCACCACAATTAAAGCAAGCTCGAGCATGTGGAACCATGGGGTATTGGGGTTGTTGATAGGGTTGGATCATATTTTGAGCAGGGGTGGAGCTTGTTTAGGGAGTGCGACAAGTTTTAATTAGGTGGCCATAACGTCCACAATTACACAATCGACAAGGTATAGTGGGTTGATGATGATAAAAGCAGGTGTTGCATTGAGGGTGAGGACCAATATAAGGTTTCTTGTTTCGGTTTGCTAGGAGGGTGTCACTTGAGTGATTGGGATAGCTTGAAGGGGTACGGCTTGCGAAACTGATTGATCACTTTGGGTAACAATGAAATTTTGTCTGTGTCGCTTTCTCTTGGTAGTGTTTTAGGAAGAGGAGTCGGTTTGGGTTGAACTACGATATCAGGAAGTACGGCGGCCATTTGTTGAGCGATTTGAGCAGCCAAGCGCTTGCGAGATTTTCTTGATCTCCTACCTCTACGAGAGTGACTAGAAGACGTCTATAAGGGATACATATCGAGAGTATGAGTTTGACATATAGGTGTCATGTGTCGTATAAAATGACCATCCACAAAACAAATGAAGAAAAATAAATTTGCTCATCCATAGGATGTCTTGGGCTTTACTCATGTTTGGCCCCCATATGCCCCCATACTTGGCCTTGGTAGTCATGTGGGCCCCGATGACTACTGGACTCTGGTAGGGTTCACATTGGTGTTGGTCTGTTAACACTGCGCTACCCGAATGAAAATCGTAAAATATGATTGCAAAGTATAAAGTCGGAGGGTGTCTAGGTGTAGACACAGTGACCATTCAAAGTGGGGTTAGTTCATAGGACGTTTGGTGTGGCATGATTTGGCCTAATAGGTCCTTCGTACTCTCATCGTTAGTACCCAGGTAGGCAAACTAGTTCTTTTATTGGATTATACGAATGCCAACCTAGACAGAACGTTTCGATTACCGATACTTGTACCCTTCCAGTTACTACATGCCCGTCGTAGAACTCACGTTTTATCTTTTTCTTCTCATCCTTGAAGTCTCCATTCCTAATGTGGTTTTCGGTGAGCTCCGTAGCTAGCTCCATTGCTGCTTCCAAAGTTGCAGGTGTAGTACTCATCACAGGATCCTGAATTCTTTGGAGGAAGACCACGAATATAATGCTCGATCAAACGGTAAAGAAGAGTGAAATAATTTGGAACCATTTGGTTCAATTCGAGGAACCTCTTGTTATAGGTTATGGATCTCCCTCTTTTTGCCTCAATGAATAGAACTCATCCTCAAGTTTCTTAATCTCACTTCTTGGACAGAAACGTCTAGTCATAAGCTCCCTCAATTCTTCCCAAGTTAAAGCTAAACGGCTTCGGCGCCTCGTCTGCCCTTCTCAGCATTCGACCACGTAAGGGCTACTCCATACAAGCATTCAGTAGCATAGCGTACTTTGCGGTCGTTGGGATAATCACAGTTAAGGAAGGTACTCTCCATCTCTTCGAACCATCGAAGACGAGCAGTGACTCCCTCAGTACCTTCGTATTTTGGGGGATCACATGAGTTGAAGTGCTTATAGGTGCACTAGGTGCTATTTGGGGGAGGGTTGACATTGTTTTGACCTTCTAGATTGGTTGGGTTAATGGAATTAGCGGCAAGGGCTTGATGGACTTGAACTACGATATCGGCAAGTACGCGGCCATTTGTTGAGCGATTTGGGCAGCCATGCGCTCGCGAGATTTTCCTGATCTCCTACCTCTACCAGAGTGACTAGAAGACGTCTATAAGGGATAGTATCGAGAGTATGAGTTTGACATATAGGTGTCATGTGTCGTATAAAATGACATCCACAAAACAAATGAAGAAAAATAAATTTTGCTAAATCCATAGGATGTCTTGGGCTTTGCTCATGTTTGGGCCCCCATATGTCCCCATACTTGGCCTTGGTAGTCATGTGGGCCCCGTTGACTACTGGGCTCTGGTAGGGTTCACATTGGTGTTGGCCTGTTAACACTCGCGCTACCCGGATGAAAATCGTAAAACATGATTGCAAAGTATAAAGTCGGAGGGTGTCTAGGTGTAGACACAGTACCATTCAAAGTGGGGTTAGTTCACATGACGTTTGGTGTGGCATGCTTTGGCTAATAGGTCCTTCGAAACTGTCATCGTTATCCTCAGGTAGGCAAACTAGTCCGTTATATTGGATTTATACGAATGCCAACCTAGACAGGACGTTTCTATTACCGGTACTTGTTAACCTTCCAGTTACTACATGCACGTCGTAGAACTCACGTTTTATCTTTCTTCTTCTCATCCTTGAAGTATCCATTCCTAATGTGGTTTCGGTGAGCTCCGTAGCTAGCTCCATTCTGCTTCCAAAGTTGCAGGTGTAGTACTCATCACATAGACCTGAATCTTTGGAGGAAGAACACGAATATAATGCTCGATCAAACGGCTAAAGAGGAGTGTAATAATTTGGAACCATTTGGTTCAATTCGAGGAACCTCTTGTTATAGGTTATGTGATCTCCCTCTTTTTTGCCTTAATGAATAGAACTCATCCTCTAGTTTCTTAATCTCACTTCTTGGACCTAGTCATAAGCTCCCTCAATTCTTCCCAAGTTAAAGCTACAGCGGCTTTGGTGCCTCATCTGCCCTTTCAGCATTCCACCACGCAAGGGCTACTCCATACAAGCGTTCAGTAGCATAGCGTAACAATCACAGTTAGCAAGGTATCTCCATCTCTTCGAACCATCGAAGACGAGTAGTGACTCCCTCAGTACCTTCGTATTTTGGAGGATCACATGAGTTGAAGTGCTTATAGGTGCACTTGGTGGTATTTGGTTGGAGGGTTGACATTGTTTTAACTTCTAGTCGGTTGGGTTGATGGGATTAGCAGCAAGGGCTTGATGGACTTGAACTATGATATCGAGAAGTACGCGGCCATTTGTTGAGCGATTTAGGCAGCCATGCACTCGTCGAGATTTCCTGATCTCCTACCTCTACGAGAGTGACTAGAAGACGTCTATAAGGGATACGTATCGAGAGTATGAGTTTGACATATAGGTGTCATGTGTGTATAAAATGAACATCCACAAACACAAATGAAGAAAAATAAATTTGCTACATCCATAGTATGTCTTGGGCTTTGCTCATGTTTGGGCACCCCATATGTCCCCATACTTGGCCTTGGTAGTCATGTGGGCCCCGATGACTACTGGGCTCTGGTAGGGTTCACATTAGTGTTGGCCTGTTAACACTCGCGCTACCCGAATGAAAATCGTAAAACATGATTGCAAAGTATAAATCGAGGGTTCAGGTGTAGACAAGTGACCATTTAAAGTGGGGTTAGTTCACACGGCTTTGGTGTGGCATGCTTTGGCCTAATAGGTCCTTTCGTACTCTCATCTTAGTCCCCAGGTACGCAAACTAGTCCGTTATATTGGAATTATAGAATGCAACCTTGACAGGACGTTTCGATTACCGGTACTTGTACCCTTCCAGTTACTACATTCCCGTCGTAGAACTCACGTTTTATCTTTCTTCTTCTCATCCTTGAAGTCTCCATTTCTAATGTGGTTTTCGGTGAGCTCCGTAGCTAGCTCCATTGCTGCTTCCAAAGTTGCAGGTGTAGTACTCGTCACAGGATCCTGAATCTTTGGAGGACGACCACGAATATAATGCTCGATCAAACGGTAAAGAGGAGTGAAATAATTTGGAACCATTTGGTTCAATTCAAGGAACCTCTTGTTATAGGTTATGTGATCTCCCTCTTTTTGCCTCAATGAATAGAACTCATCCTCTAGTTTCTTAATCTCACTTCTTGGACATAAACGTCTAATCATAAGCTCCCACGATTCTTCCTAAGTTAAAGCTACAGTGGCTTCGGCACCTCGTCTGCCCTTCTCAGCATTCCACCACGTAAGGGCTACTCCATACAAGCGTTCAGTAGCATAGCGTACTTTGCAGTCGTTAGGACAATCACAGTTGAGGAAGGTACTCTCCATCTCTTCGAACCATCGAAGACGAGCAGTGACTCCCTCAGTACCTTCGTATTTTGGAGGATCACATGAGTTGAAGTGCTTATAGGTGCACTTGGTGGTATTTGGTGGAGGGTTGACATTGTTTTGACCTTCAAGATTGGTTGGGTTGATGGGATTAGCAGCAAGGGCTTGATGGACTTGAACTACGATATCAGGAAGTACGGCGGCCATTTGTTGAGGGATTTGGGCAACCATGCGCTCGCGAGATTTTCCTGATCTCCTACCTCTACGAGAGTGACTAGAAGACGTCTATAAGTGATACGTATCGAGAGTATGAGTTTGACAGATAGGTGTCATGTGTCATATAAAATGAACATCCACAAAACAAATGAAGAAAAATAAATTTGCTACATCCATAGTATGTCTTGGGCTTTGCTCATGTTTGGGCCCCCATATGTCCCCATACTTGGCCTTGGTAGTCATGTAGTCCCCAATGACTACTGGGCTCTGGTAGGGTTCATGTTGGTGTTGGCCTGTTAACACTCGCGCTACCCGAATGAAAATCGTAAAACATGATTGCAAAGTATAAAATCGGAGGGTGTCTAGTTGTAGACACGTTGACCATTCAAAGTGGGGTTAGTTCACACGACGTTTGGTGTGGCATGCTTTGGCCTAATAGGTCATTTGTACTCTCATCATTAGTCCCCAGGTAGGCAAACTAGTCCGTTATATTGGATTTATACGAATGTCAACCTAGACAGGACGTTTCGATTACCGGTACTTGTACACTTCCAGTTACTACATGCCCGTCGTAGAACGCACGTTTTATCTTTCTTTTTCTCGTCCTTGAAGTCTCCATTCCTAATGTGGTTTTCGGTGAACTCCGTAGCTAGCTCCATTGCTGCTTCCAAAGTTGCAGGTGTAGTACTCATCACAGAGTCCTGAATCTTTGGAGGAAGAACACGAATATAATGCTCGATCAAACAGTAAAGAGGAGTGTAATAATTTGGAACCATTTGGTTCAATTCGAGGAACCTCTTGTTATAGGTTATGTGATCTCCCTTTTTTGCCTTAATGAATAGAGCTCATCCTCTAGTTCCTTATCTCACTTCTTGGACCTAGTCATAAGCTCCCTCAATTCTTCCCAAGTTAAAGCTACATCGGCTTTGGCGCCTCGTCTGCCCTTCTCAGCATTCCACCACATAAGGGCTACTCCATACAAGCGTTCAGTAGCATAGCGTAACAATCACAGTTAAGGAAGGTACTCTCCATCTATTCAAACCAACGGAGACGAGCAGTGACTCCTTCAGTACCTTCGTATTTTGGAAGATCACATGAGTTGAAGTGCTTATAGATGCACTGATGGTATTTGGGGGAGGGTTGACATTGTTTTGACTTTCTAGATTGGTTGGGTTGATGGGATTAGCAGCAAGGGCTTGATGGACTTGAACTACGATATCGGGAAGTACGGCGGCCATTTGTTGAGCGATTTGGGCAGCCATGCGCTCGCGAGATTTTGCTGATCTCCTACCTCTACGAGAGTGACTAGAAGACGTCTATAAGGGATACGTATCGAGAGTATGAGTTTGACATATAGGTGTCATGTGTCGTATAAAATGATCATCCAAAAAACAAAGGAAGAAAAATAAATTTGCTACATCCATAGGATGTCTTGGGCTTTGCTCATGTTTGGGCCCCCATATGTCCCCATACTTGGCCTTGGTAGTCATGTGGGCCCTGATGACTACTGGGCTCTGGTAGGGTTCACATTGATGTTGGCCTGTTAACACTCACGCTACCCAAATGAAAATCGGAAAACATGATTGCAAAGTATAAAGTCGGAGGGTGTCCAGGTGTAGACACAGTGACCATTTAAAGTGGGGTTAGTTCATAGGACGTTTGGTGTGGCATGCTTTGGCCTAATAGGTCCTTCGTACTCTCATCGTTAGTACCCAGGTAGGCAAACTAGTCTGTTATATTGGATTATACGAATGCCAACCTAGACAGAACGTTTCGATTACCAGTACTTGTACCCTTCCAGTTACTACATGCCCGTCGTAGAACTCACGTTTTATCTTTCTTCTTCTCATCCTTGAAGTCTCCATTCCTAATGTGGTTTTCGGTGAGCTCCGTAGCTAGCTCCATTGCTGCTTCCAAAGTTGCAGGTGTAGGACTCATCACAGGATCCTGAATCTTTGGAGGAAGACCACGAATATAATGCTCGATCAAACGGTAAAGAAGAGTGAAATAATTTGGAACCATTTGGTTCAATTCGAGGAACCTCTTGTTATAGGTTATGTGATCTCCCTCTTTTTTCCTCAATGAATAGAACTCATCCTCTAGTTTCTTAATCTCACTTCTTGGACAGAAACGTCTAGTCATAAGCTCCCTTGATTCTTCCCAAGTTAAAGCTACAGCGGTTTCTGCGCCTCGTCTGCCCTTCTCAACATTCCACCACGTAAGGGCTACTCCATACAAGCGTTCAGTAGCATAGCGTACTTTGCGGTCGTTGAGACAATCACAGTTGAGGAAGGTACTCTCCATCTATTCGAACCATCGAAGACGAGCAGTGACTCCCTCAGTACCTTCATATTTTGGAGGATCACATGAGTTGAAGTGCTTATAGGTGCACTTGGTGGTATTTGGTGGAGGGTTGACATTGTTTTGACCTTCTAGATTGGTTGGGTTGATGGGATTAGCGGCAAGGGCTTGATGGACTTGAATTACGATATCGGGAAGTAAGGCGGCCATTTGTTGAGCGATTTGGGCAGCCATGCGTTCGCGAGATTTTCCTGATCTCCTACCTCTACGAGAGTGACTAGAAGACGTCTATAAGGGATACGTATCAAGAGTATGAGTTTGACATATAGGTGTCATGTGTCGTATAAAATGAACATCCACAAAACAAATGAATAAAAATAAATTTGCTAAATCCATAAGATGTCTTGGGCTTTGCTCATGTTTGGGCCCCCATATGTCCCCATACTTGGCCTTGGTAGTCATGTGGGCCCCGATGACTACTGGGCTCTGGTAGGGTTCATATTGGTGTTGACCTGTTAACACTCGCACTACCCGAATGGAAATCGTCAAACATGATTGCAAAGTATAAAGTCAGAGGGTGTCTAGGTGTAGACACAATGACCATTCAAAGTGGGGTTAGTTCACACGACGTTTGGTGTGGCATGCTTTGGCCTAATAGGTCATTCTTACTCTCATCATTAGTCTCCATGTAGGCAAACTAGTCCGTTATATTGGATTTATACGAATGTCAACCTAGACAGGACGTTTCGATTACCGGTACTTGTACCCTTTCAGTTACTACATGCCCATCATAGAACTCACGTTTTATCTTTCTTCTTCTCATCCTTGAAGTCTAGATTCCTAATGTGGTTTTCGGTGAGCTCCGTAGCTAGCTCCATTGCTGCTTCCAAAGTTGCAGGTGTAGTGCTCATCACAGGGTCCTGAATTTTTGGAGGAAGACCACGAATATAATGCTCGATCAAATGGTAAAGAGGAGTGAAATAATTTGGAACCGTTTTGTTCAATTCGTGGAACCTATTGTTATAGGTTATGTGATCTCCCTCTTTTTGCCTCAATGAATAGAACTCATCCTCTAGTTTCTTAATCTCACTTCTTGGACAAAAACGTCTAATCATAAGCTCCCTCAATTCTTCCCAAGTTAAAGCTACAGCGGCTTCGGCGCCTCGTCTGCCCTTCTCAGCATTCCACCACGTAAGGTATACTCCTTACAAGTGTCCAGTAGCATAGCGTACTTTGCGGTCGTTGGGACAATCACAGTTGAGGAAGGTACTCTCCATCTCTTTGAACCATCAAAAACGAGCAGTGACTCCCTCAGTACCTTCGTATTTTGGAGGATCACATGAGTTGAAGTGCTTATAGGTGCACTTGGTGGTATTTGGGGGAGAGTTGACATTGTTTTGACCTTCTAGATTGGTTGGGTTGATGGGATTAGCGGCAAGGGCTTGATGGACTTGAACTATGATATCAGGAAGTACGGCGGCCATTTGTTGCGCGATTTGGGTAGCCATGCGCTCGCGAGATTTTCCTGATCTCCTACCTCTACGAGAGTGACTAGAAGACGTCTATAAGGGATACGTATCGAGAGTATGAGTTTGACATATAGGTGTCATGTGTCGTATAAAATGAACATCCACAAAACAAATGAAGAAGAAATAAATTTGCTACATCCATAGGATGTCTTGGGCTTTGCTCATGTTTGGGCCCCCCATATGTCCCCATACTTAGCCTTGGTAGTCATGTGGGCCCCGATGACTACTCGGCTCTAGTAGGGTTCACATTGGTCTTGGCCTGTTAACAGTCGCGCTACCCAAATGAAAATCGTAAAACATGATTGCAAAGTATAAAGTCGGAGGGTGTCTAGGTGTAGACACCGTGACCATTCAAAGTGGGGTTAGTTCACACGACGTTTGGTGTGGCATGCTTTGGCCTAATAGGTCCTTCGTACTCTCATCGTTAGTCCCCAGGTAGGGAAACTAGTCCGTTATATTGGATTCATACGAATGCCAACCTAGACAGGACGTTTCGATTACCGGTACTTGTACCCTTCCAATTACTACATGCCCGTCGTAGATCTCACTTTGATGAGATTGAGAGAAAAAAATGAAAACATCACAAAATCTTGAATAAGAAAATATGAGAATGATTTAAATATGTGAGAATTGACTCGTGCGTGATGTATATGTAAGCATGTTATGTTTGAAAATATGTATAACTCATTAAGTATGACATAAAATGATAATGGAAGTGCTTGCATGCATTTGTGCGTGTAACAAATATGAAACAAATAAACATCATGAGTTTGCATGTAACCAAATAACATTTAAGCAGTTAAAATCTAATCGACTATAGTATATGCTCTAAGGGTCTAATAACCTATCCTATATCCCTATAGTCAAAAGCTCTGATATCAATCTGTCACACCCTGACCCGCAGCGGAAATGGTAGTCGGGGCATGATTGGGTTTTCATCAAAGCTCATGACATTTACTATAATAAAGTTTCATATTTATTCTTTCCAATTTAAAGGAAAAATTACAACAATCATACAAGCACAACAATATTCATGAACTCTTTATATTTCTTCTAAGGCAATTTCCTATGTGATCCTTGCTTCAACCTGTTCACCTGTATCATGTGTAAAAATAGGGTTTTGGGTCAACAAAAGTTGGCGAGTGAATCTCATTTAAGCATTTGAAAGAATTAGTTATATTGATTATTTAAATAAGAATTGTGCATAAACCAAATATGAGTATACGCATATGTAAATCTAACCCCAAACCACATAATATCAATCAATGCACACACAAACATAACAAATGATGAACAATGAGATCAAGGCTCAATCAAACGGAACCGATCTAATGAGGCACCTGATGCTCAACTCGTCTCCAATGAGGTACCGATGGGCCTAATGAATGAATTTGCACGCAACTGACAAAACTGTAAACACACAACACAACAAACAACATCTACACCTCACGTTAGATCATATAATGGTAATAGCACAAGTGTTTGAATAAACCAACGACACATGATACACCCCAAAATATGAATAAAAAGGGGAATTTGTAAGGATTCACTCACAGTGGGTGCGTTTCCTTGATTTGACGACGAACGCGCACGAATTTGGGATTTAACCACGAGAGAAACTAACCTAAAAATAACGTAATAATTCGATAAATAAATGAATTTTATTTGGATTTAACATTTTCAATTAATGCTCTTAATTATACTTTTTAGATTTATTATTTTGTGGTATTTAATGTTATTTCTAAATATAAAAAATCTTATTTTTAAGTGTTTTAATAAATTTTTGATGAAAATAATAAAGAATTTGAATAAGAATAAAAAATATCGTTTTTCAGGCGTTGACCGGTTCAAACCGGGTTGACTTTGATATTATTGGCTTCGTGTGAGGATCGAACTCGTGACCTCCCATGTGCGTGTACGCAGCTCTACCAACTGAGCTACGTGTCTAACCCGAAATAAACCCCATTTTAATTACACATATATACTAATTAGAACATATCGGAAATTATTTAATTGAAAAAGGATTTAAAATCCCTTGAACCGTCGTGCATGACATGATTCGAACCCGGAACCTCTGTGATGTTTTGCACCCAGCCCAACCAGTTGGGCTGGGTTTCTAACCCGTTGTATTCTGAATTTATATTATATTTATATACGTACTAGGTCAAATCATGTTTTTATTTATTAAAAAGATTTTTTATATGAACGAATCGTTGTACGCAATGAGACTTGAACTCGGGTACTCTCGCTTGTAATGCACACAGTCCACCACTGGACTGCGAGTCTAACCTGGTTAATTCTTTTGTTTAATTATATTTATGTGATATCTCAACTTCATCTTTTTCATGATTGTAATCCAGAAGACAAAACCCGATTATTAACCCAATCTTCAGTTTTGATTAACATTCTTATACTAAACAATCGAAATCAAAAGAAAATAGAATGGGTATACCGATCTGAGAATGTTATGAAGGTTCTGGTCGGATTCCAGTGTGAGTAGGAACTCCGGTGAGGATCTGTTTGCACAGCAACTTGAGCGTAGAGATTTTTGATGAAGGTTTGAGTTGATGAACGAGTTTAGAATGATTTGAAACCAGTATTTATAGGAAAACCCATCTTGATTTCGGTTTCAAATTTCGAGTTTTGATCGTTGATTGATAACGGTTTCACATTGATTCAGATTTTGAATTATTCGGTTATAACTGTTGTCGATATCAATTATACACGTTTCAATCATTAGGAAGGTAGCAACATTTTTTTGATTTGCGGAGATTTAGCTTGCCAGCAGTTTCGAGTTCTGTGGTTGCTGATTTGCAGGTTTTGGCTTTCGGTTTCATCATAAACATTGTTTGTTTAAATCTTGAGCACAAGAATGTGTATGGTGGAGTGGTGTGAAGTGTGTGTTGATCCATTGGGGACCCGGGTTCGACTCCCGATTACCCCCTTTTTTATTTAATTTTTTTATTTTTTTTATATTTTTGAATCTAAATTACTTTATTTATTATTATTATTATCATTATTATATGATTATTCAACAGAGTAAATAATTTAACTAAATAAATATGTAACGATCTTCGAATAAATACTTGATTTTTAACCGGAGAGGGTTTTAAAACCCGTTTTACATGAATGTTACAGCCATAAATTCAACTTCACAAGATAATAAACCTGGTGTAGATTGTTTATGGATAGCTCCAATTGTGCTCTTTTGATCACCAACGTCCATGTTATAGCTACTATGAATATAACCATTCAATATTTTTCTGCCACATCTCTTGTGTTGAATTCCATCATCAGTTATTTGTCATACGTATTGTCACACCCCGACCCGTAGCGGAATAAGAGTCGGGGCATAATTGGGTTATCACCAAAGCTACGTGTCTAACCCGAAATAATCTTGTTTTTAATTATATTTATATACTTATTCAGTTTAACCGAAATTCTTTTAATTGCAAAAACATTTTAATTCAACGGACCGGTGCCAGTGACGGGTTTCGAACTCGCTACGTGTGACTTAGTGTTGCACACAGTCCACCGCTGGACTGTGTGTCTAACCTGGTTATTATCTCGGTTTTTATTATACTTAACAACTAACTGAGTTAACCCGGTTTAGTTTTTAAACAAAAAGGCATTTTATTACATAAGGAGTGCGTGTAGCAGGGACGAACTCGGGACTTGCGTGTGTATTTTGCACACAGTCCACCGCTGGACTGTGTGTCTAACCCGTTTAAACTACCAATTTTAATTATACTTATAGTATTGTCAAAGTTCATCTTCTTCACTGGATTTTTATCGACAGCAGTTTACATCATTAAAACTTGTTAATTCGATTGCTAAGCATTACACAAACTGATAAGAGATAACAGGGATGACAATTAGAGGAAAAACATGCCGGTGAACGATTGGTTACAGAGTTCCGGCAGGCTTCGGTCTCTGTTTTTGTGCACCTCAACTGAACAGACGATTAGCCGTTTTTGATTAATCAATTGTGGAATTGAAGTGATAAACAAACGTTAACGATGTGTTTGAAGGTCCTTACCGTTTCGCAGACGAAGATAACGATTTCCAGAAACTTTCCGGCGAACTGGAATTATCTGGTATCGGTGTCTGAATTCAATTTCAATTGGAAGGTTTAAGTTAGAAATGGCTTAATAATCGTTGAACTACAACGATATTGAAAGATTTACCGTTTGAGGATGA
Organism: Scalesia atractyloides; assembly: GCA_947069175.1. NCBI lineage: Eukaryota > Viridiplantae > Streptophyta > Magnoliopsida > Asterales > Asteraceae > Scalesia > Scalesia atractyloides. The sequence goes on from CAMTDV010000116.1 coordinate 48,820,639, forward strand.
ATACGGTTTTCCGGCGAAATTTGCAGAAAATTCCGGCGAACTGATTTAAGCGTTCTGATGGTCTGGAAATGCGAAGAAAGTGAAATGGAGTATTGGTATGACGTTTCTGAGTCGCGAGAGAGGTCTAGAGTTGAAGTAATTGAGACCTTGATTCTTTTCGGTTATAAAAACCGATAGTTATGAAAATTTATGTTCAATCACCTCTGAATTGATTAAAGACATCGGTTCATCAGTTATAAATGTAAATGCGCGAGTAATCAAACGATCTGACGATTGAATTGCCGATTTCCGTTTCTCAGTTGGCGCAACCGGTTTTAACCGAGTTTGTGTATAAATCTCATTTGTTTCCTAGAGATAACAGAAAACACAAAGTGGCGGAGTGGTGATGTGAGTGTGTGTTAAGTCGTTGGAGTTGTTCTTGGCTGACCCGGGTTCGAGTCCCGGCAGCAACATATTTTTTTATTTATTTTGTTTTAACATTTTATCAAATATAATTTTTATAGTTTAGTTTATTTATTAATTATGTATCATTTTAAATCAAAATAATCATAAATATTCAACGTGACTTTTATAACTTGATATTCGATTACAAAACGGAGCGGGTTTTGAAAACCCTTTTTTTACAAATGTTACACGTATTGTAGTATGTGTTTCTGAACTTTCATAGAAGCTTCCTTTGGCGAGTACATAAATCAACTTGCATATCTTATTGCAAAGTTAATGTTGGCTCTTGTATGAGTTAATTATCTTAGACATTCTAGCATTTTTGGTTTCAGTTGTATTTGCGTCGGCTTCATTGTTCAAGAGTTTTAGACCTGCTCCCATCAGGTATTGCGTAGGATTAGATTCGAACATTCCAACATCATTACTAACTTCTTTGCATAACCCGATTGCTTTAACGTTACCCTTTCTTTATTCTATAGTATTTCGATCCCTAAATAGTACTTTAATTCTCCAAGATCACTCATATCAAATGACTTCTTCATTCATTTCTTGAATTTTGAGACTTCTTCTTCCCTTTTCTCGTGTATATATTGTATGGTTTAATTTACTATTCCAAGCTTGTGGTGCTTGGTGAAGTCCTTATAATGCCTTTATTAATTTTAGGCCTTGTTTTATGTTCTTGGTATTACAAAACCTTCTAGTTGTTCTACATAGAATTCTTCATTTAATTCACCATTTAAAAAAGTTTTTTTTATGTAAATGTGATGTACAACTCATCCTTCATGAGAAACGAATGCGAGTAGTAATCGAATGGTTTCGAGTCTAGCTACTAGTGCAAACACTTCTTCATAATCAATACATTGTCTTTGCATGTATCCTTTTGCGACAAGATGTATTTTGTGTTTGGTTATTTCACCTTTTCTTTAACTTGAAACCCAATTCAAGCTAATGGGTTTGTGTCTGGCACGTAGATTTGTTAGTGTCCATGTCTTGCTCTTTTTTGTTAAGTCTAGGTCATCCTTTATTGCCTTTTCCCATGCAATATTTGAAGTTGCTTATTTGTAATTCGTTGGTTCTTCGGGCATTAATAGGAGTTCATTACCATACGTTTCTATTCACGGAATTACGATTCTTTGTGTTCATCCATTGCTGGAGCTTGTAGATATACTTCATCTATATTACGTAAACCTCTAACTCATGTGTCGTGAAAGTCATGAATTTCGTCTTGACTTTCTATGTTTTCATACAGAGGAGAACCATTTTGATCAGGACTCGATGAGTTGGAGTTTGTTGAGGGTGTACCTTGCCATTTTGTTTATGATACTTGGCATGGTGGGATATTTGGAGCTTATGTTTCGTTGGGGTCTTCCCTATAGGTCTCATTAGTTGTGGTAAATCCTCCGTTGACCACGAAGTCTACCCATTCGGGTCCTACATCAGCATCAGCTACTGTGAGATGGTCCTTCCAATCCCACACCTTATTTTCTTCAAATTCTACATCACGCTTAAAATACTTTATTTTTATTTGGGTTGTACAGACGATATGCCTTACTTCTAGATTTGGTACCCAAATAAATGGTTCTTTCACTTCTATCATTAAGTTCCTTTAGATGTACTATAGGAATCTTTGTGTGAGCTATATATACCAAATATTCTCAGATGTTTTACATTTGGTTTTTTCCATGTGATTGCTTCGTATGGTGTTGTATTTTCAATGTTTTTATTGGTCTGTGATTCAGCTCATACACTACCGGTCTCATTCCTTCACCCAAAGATTTTGCATGACATTCATACCTTTTAGCAGACGCCGTGTAGTTCCAATCACGATTTTGTTCTTGCGGTTTTTTATGGAGTGTAAGGGGTTGTGAGTTGTTGTAGTATGTCTTTGGTTTCATAATAGGTCTTGAACTCTATGAGGTAAAGTATCCTCCTCTGTCATTAAGTTTATTTAGATTTATTGCAGGAATCTTTGCGTGAACTATATATACCAAATATTCTCAGATGTTTTACATTTTGCCATGTGATTGCTTCGTATGGTGTTGTATTTTCAACGTTTTTGTTGGTCTGTGATTCAGCTCATACACTGCGTGCCTCACTCCTTCACCCCAAAGATTTTGCATGACATTCATACCTTTTAGCAGACGCTGTGTAGTTCCAATCACGATTTTGTTCTTGCGTTTTTTTATGGAGTGTAAAGGGTTGGGAGTTTTTGTAGTATGTCTTTTGTTTCACAAAAGGTCTTGAACTCTATTGAGGTAAACTATCCTCCTCTATTGTTCTAAAGGTCTTGACAAAAAAATTCAATGCGATCATATATCATTGACTACTTCCTTATTTTATGATATATGCCGCATATATCGAGAGAAAACCCATTCACCAATAGAAACACATATGTGTTTCCACTTTGTGTTGTTGGTGAGATAAGTCCATATAGGTCATCACCGTAGACTAATTCGAGCTGTCACTTTACTCAAAATTCTTTGTTAGTTTATATGAGGTCGTTTTTTGTTTTCTAGCTAGACACATATCACATAGTTGTGGCTGGTGAAAAAATTTTGGAACACCCTTTGCCATTTTTTTAACAATCATCTTAATAGACTCATATCTAGTGTGTCCGAGTTTAGCATGCCACAACATTGACGTCTTATTTGGCTTTGTGAGTAAACAAATTGATTTTCCCATATCAAGCCTCCCCTTATAGAGATGATTTTGTGATCCCTCCACCTTCATCAAGAGATGACCATTGTCATCATAAATCCATAAAAACTCATTATTCATTCGTAAATCACACCTATTTTCAGTAGTTTTGTCCTAAGCTTATAATGTTATTTCAAAGGTTGGGAATGTAACATACGTTGGTGATAGTCTTCTCTTCGTCGTTATTACAAGTTACTCGCATTGAGTATTTCCCACATGTATTCACATGCGAGTCGTCTCCGAACTTTACTTTCCACTAATTTTTTATTTTACTCCAAGAAGTAAGATTTGACATCTGTCATATGGTTATTAGCACCAATTTCTAACTACCATGCATATTGATTACTTGGTTCAACTTCGAATTTTCTTGGCATTAACTTTTCTTCGAATTACTGCCCATATAGTATCATTTGTTGTGTTTAATACTGAACATTGAAACAAAAGTGAATTGTTATCTTTAGGTTGGATGGGCCGATTATTCTGGCTTGTTTGACCTTCTATCATTTTGACCGGTTATGTGATTTGTTCTCTAATCAATTTGACCGATTTTCTTAGTTTTGTAAAGTAGACGTAATTTAATTCCCTTCTGCTACTTATGCTTATCTCCTCTTCTAGTACTTTGGATTATTTCGTCTTCGGGTTATTCTTTGGTTTTGAAAATCGCCTTTTGCAATACAATAAATTTTAATTTTCATAATTAAAATTTCTATTGAAAATTATTTTTTTTATTTTTTAGCATGAGAATTAACATTTTGTATTTAATAAAAAGTATCAAACTTCGATTAAAATTATCGTTTCCCAACAAGATTAATAATTTTCATAGAGTCACACTTTTGACTTTTGATCTTCTTCATAGCCTTGCACAATTGCCTTTCGTTTTACCTTGGTTCCACCGGAGATGACTACAACCGCAATTGTAGACTTCAAACAACCGCTCGTACAACGATTTTTTGATGTGTTCCAACCCGGATTGATACGGGTCAACGACCCTAACTCAAGACTCCCACGTTTTCATGTTCATGCTAAACCATGCATGACACGTTTCCATAATTATGCATTATCCCATGTTCACAATAGTTAGTTATTTTCCACTTTCATTTTATATTTAAGAATTGTTTTGAGTTTAATGAAAGCAGAGAAGAAAATTGATGCAAAATTAGAGTCTTGTTCGTTATCATTTCTTGGAGTTTAACCCACTCTACAAGTATCTATCGGAGATTAGCTATCACGAATCGAGATTAGCTATCCAATCGGCTTACTAAAAATGGTGCTTTCATTCACGTCCTCTCCTTCCCGCTCGAACTTGTAGTGACACTTGCCGAGTCTGAAAAGTCTTGCAATTTGTCATCGTCAACGCCATTACTGCCATCCTCCAACCCGCCCTTACCATTGCCATATACAAATTACGCTTAGTTACTCCACCAACACCGCCACAAAACCATTATTAAAACTCGTTTTGTCGCCAACAACTCACCTCCATATGTTCAGTTCCCGACACCAATTGCCTCACAAACCTCACAAACTCACCCTTGCTTGCTTGCTGGTGACTTGATCTCCACCTACCATGACCACCACCATGGTTTTTCCCACGTTAAACAACCACCAAAACTAACACCATCACTAAACTTATCAGCATCATTGGATGATGCTAAACATTTTTTGTGGCTTGGATTTTCTAACGACTAACTACTTGGTTCTTTCAATGCTTAGTCAGGGTCCTTGATGTTGATTTCAAGTGCTTATGTTGGACCACGAGAATGGCGACTGTCGTGCCCGTTGGTTATAGCTACACCAAACGCTTTTGGGAGAGTCAAATGGCGACCCCTAGGGGATTGTACACCGTCCTTGAGGGCCAGGACATTTTTTAGGGCGAGAGTATTGATATGACTAACACACGTTTATAAGGATTTGAAATTGATCCTCTTTCCTTATTGCTGTAGTATATATTTAGCCTTGATTGTTATTTCCTTATTGCTATAAACCTACTGTAACATCGCCAAAACGCATGTTGGAAACCCAACCCAAAATGTAAAACCGGACCTCTTGAAATTTATGAAAAATGAGAATTTTAATAACTTTTATTATTTTTAATATTTTATAATTTTATTTACGTCACCTATTGCGATTGATTAAAACCGGACAAGAAACATTAATTATATAAGCAATTTCAGTTAGATCAGTTAGTTATTTTTTATAAAGGCATCACTTAACTAGGTTAGTGTCATAAGTTAGATCAAGTTAGCAAAGCATTTGGAAGTTGAGGGGCTATTTTGGTCAACTTGAACCCGGTCCCGTTGGTTAACAAATGTTTCGTTAACCAATTGAGTTGCACCCTTTCTTGTTTTTGAACCTGACGCGATTGACTTTAATACTCAACCCAAACCCAAATCGCCTTCTTCTTCGCTGCACCATGCAGCCACACGACCGGATAACTCGTTTTAACAACCCAGATACGTTACAACGTTTTAGTTCCGTTTTATTCGCAATTAACTCGCCTTGATTGTAAAATTAGTTCCCACCACTCAAACGTTCTACAACTGGTCTGAGGTGACCAATTCGGGATCAAATGATAACCACCATTAAAGTGTACATTATCGGGTTTTTATGCAATCGTAGATACGAGATACAAAACCCATATCATTAGAATCCTCTTCTCAAACCATGCAAAACCCACTTTTATTTTCCATTAACATTAACCATATAACACGAATTAAATCGAGGAACATTCTAGGGCTCATAGTTTCCACCATCGATTTCTCCTTCAATTCGAGGTGAAATCAGGTTATTCTTGAGCCCATTCACCTTATTTTTTATGCTTTACAAAACCCTATTGTCTATGTGATACAAGGTCAATTTAATTCGAATATGATTATTGTTGAAATTAGGGTTTTTAGTTCAGACATTTTGAGGATTTTTGATCTTAGACTTGTATTTTGATGAAATAGAAGTAGGTTTGTTTATATAACATGTTAGAATAATTTGTGTACTTTTTTGGGAGTTTTTGAATAATATATGGATTGATTATTTATTTTACATGTTTTATTATTTAGATAATCAAATAAAAAAAAATAAATTTAACAAAATTAAATTCCATAAATATTGTTATGATTTTTACAGAATTTATATATGTTATGGAATTTATGTTATGGAATTTTTAAAAATTTTTTAATTAAGTTTTGGTAATTATTTTGTAATAAAGGGATTTAATTAAATTATAAAACAAATAATTTCCTTTATAAATTAATGATTTTAAATAAAAATACATGATAATTATAAAATTTGATTAACAAATTTATTAGATGAACTTTATTAGTTTATCTAATTTTTAGCATTTACAAAATATAATAACATTAAATTGTTGTTGTTATAACTAATCCTGATTAATTATTCAAGAAACACAAATACTGATCTATATATTATTTTGAATAATTATTTAACATATTTCAAGTATCTAAATAAGAGAACCCAATTTCCTAGATTATTTAGGTTGTTCCTCTGTTTAGAATTCTTGTTATTTGATTTTAGGTCACTTTGATTATTTAGATTTACCTCTTTACACTCGTGCGATGATTCTCGTGGATCGATTTTCCGCTAATGATTTTTATCACTAAACATTTTTGGGTGTATCATGTGTCTTATTTCTTATGTGACTAGTTATATATTCAACATGCAAAATCAATGTGTCATTATGTGTTTTGATACTCATGTTCCTTTTGTTTCTTATTTCTAATATCTATTGTTTCATATACATGTATCTACTTGTTACTCGCTTTGTGTCTATTGTTTCTATTGTGGATCTACTGGCTGGCCGGTTTTCCCATGACCATGGGTTGAACTAGGTATCACCGCCAGTATTTGCTCCCTCATGACTATGAGATATGGGTATCGCCTCATTGTTCTTAAGCTGACCCTTTACTCATGACTACGGATGGTCATTGATTATTTCATTTATTCTTGTGGTATTGTTGTGATTGAGTATATGTTGTGATTTTCAATTGTGGTGATTGTAGGGTATTGTTGGATTGTTATGAATATATCGTTACACTTGTGGTTGCATGTTAAATCTATTCACCAACTTTATGTTGACCCAAAAACTATTTTTACGCATGATACATGTAACCAAGTGCGATTGAGTTGAAGATGAAGACATGTCGGACATGCCTTAGTTTAATAATTGGATGAATTATATGAGAATTATATGATATGTGTGACATTTTAATTTGGATACGCTTTAAATATTCAAACTTATAATAGTTGTCATGAGCAATGGACAATCATCTCGCCCCGACCGATAATCGTTGCGGGTCGGGGGGTGACACCAACAGTGTGTAAATGTTCATATTGCTGGTTAATAAAAGATGAAATCTTGGTACCAATTTCGTTATGGTATCAGAAACGGGTCGATTACCGCCCAAACAAACGTCAAAAACCCTAAACCATAAGCCGTCATTCATAACAGCCATGGCTAGCAACGATATTCCAAAATCTTCCAAGCCTGACGGAAGCATCATTGATCAGATGTCCCCTTACTATCTTCAGCCATCTGATTATCCAAAACAATTGCACGTTAATGACATGTTAACCGAAAAAATTATGGCGATTGGGCACAAGAGATGATGAACTTTTTGTTCGCCAAAAACAAGATAGGTATCGTGGATGGCTCGACTACAAAAAATCAGAAAAGGAAGCATTAGATTACTTGTTATGGATGTGATGCAATGCAACGGTGAAGGGGTGGCTTACCACGACCATGGAGAGAGACATCCGAAATAATTTCAACTATGCAAACACATCAGAGGAGATCTGGAATGATCTTCTTGAACTATTCAGGAAGGAAAGCACACCGCAAGCATATGAGTTGAAACAATTGTTGACGACAATGTGACAAGACGGAGCCATTGTGTCCGCTTAGTACAGCAAGTTAATGGGCCTTTGGGATGAGATTGAGTCCGTCTTACCCATGCCTCGATACTCATGCATGGCTACATGTGTGGAGTTGTATCACACACCGGATTTCCAACCCAAATCCATACACCGGTGGGTCCGGGTGGGAGTATCGTGACGTCAGTTGATAACATCATTGTCAATTAAACACGGCACAGCGGAAGTCTTGGAGTAAATTACTATTACAAACCAAATGTTCAGAAATACAAAAAATATACAGGCTTGTAATAGAAGATCCACAGGCGGATCATTAAAATGTATAAGAAAGAATATAAAACAGACTTTAGTGCAGATCTAAGGATTTGCAAGATCCTCTTATTCACTACCGAGCAGCTTCGGCCTATTTCGTATTGTACCTACAGATTAGTCTTTGGACGATATGTCAGCACCCGACTGACTCATTTTGAAAACATTTTAAATGATTTTAAGTGCACGGGGCACAAAATCTTTTATAACTTGGGAAAGTTACCTTGTAACCTTGTTAACAGATTCACATGTTTGTCCATACATACAGGGCCCGGTACAGATACCAGAGACATGATTAAATACACACCACTTAGAACTCACAAAGGAGTTATCCCCAACGTCTTGGGTAATTTGCCATTTGAGCGTCTGTCAGGTGTACGCCTACACCCCGTGCAAGAGTCGTGGCCATTAACTAATCTAATGAGCCAGGATACCAGGACACGGTAATTTAACCCTTAATGTTTAAGTTATCAAACAAAACTGATTAAAACAGAATATACGGATTCACTAGCCACAATTTGGTATTCGATTGATCCCATTTCTGACTAAACGGTAATAATTTACCGTATCCCAGCCCGTATAGGGAAAATAAGCGAGAGTATTTACCTAAGCTAGTCTTCTTTTAATGTCAATAACTCAGCCGTATACAAAAGTACTAACGTGCAGATAGCATTTACGACAAGGCTCTAGTCTGGATTATGGCATAAGCTAACCAATTAAATACTAACGGTCTTTATTTAAGTCATAGACTTAGACCGAATAGTATACGTGATCAAAACGTATAACGCTTGATTAAACGATGATTGGATAGAATGTATTTTAAACCCAAAAGTACTTTGACTGGCATAATATGGGTAAACAATTAACATTCTGGATTTTGAGATTAAAATGATAAGGTTAAACCCGTTTTGGTTGAATTCCGTAAATTAGTTATGTATAATCAACTGTACGCTTATAAGCGATAACGGGTAACCGGATAAGTCATGGACAAGTTCTATATGCCATTATATTTTAAATAAGTTAAAATATCAGTAGGCACTTATATGCCCGTTAAGGTTTTAAAACGAAACTATGCCTCATAAGGGCATTTTCGGTAATTACATACCGTATACAAGGAACTTGAACATATTTTAAGTTTATAACCATAATTATTCTGGAAAAATAATTTATTTATGATATAATATTAGTAGGATACCAATTATATGTGTAATTTATCTTTTATGCCAATCTATGCACCGAAGGGGCATTTTGGTCATTTTACACATAGTTTATAAATTATTTCCGGATTCTGAGTTCATATCATGTACCTACTGTAAAAAACTTTTAGAATAAGTTTTGAAATCAGTAGGTAACAATTCTTGGTTGATAAATATGGTTTAAAACCATACTATGTGCCGAAACGACGTTTATGTGTAAAATGACGACTTATGCGATGTTTAACGAAAAACGATGTTAAGGTCAGATAAAATGTCTTAGACATGTTATTTAATATTAACATACCAGTAGTAAAAGATTTACCTTGAAAAGATTTGATTAAAACTATTTTATGAGCCACAAGGGCTAAAATCGTCATTTATCGACATAGTTTAAGGACTTGTTTGAAAACTTAGTTTATAACTTGGTTTAACATCCCAAATAATCTTACTTATATTATTATATCAGTAGAAAGCTTATTTTCTAGTTCATTATCATTAAAACCTTGTTTTATGCAAAAGTGGCATTTTAGTCAAAAATGGCATAATGGTGGAACTTGCGCATAAACATGGATTTGATTATGATCATGTACTATAACCTCAGAGGGTTATGCTACATTATATTATATCATAATGCAACTTTAGATCAGTGGTAACTAATCTAAAATCAGGTCAGAATCGAAAGTCAAACAGAAGTCAAACTTCACGACTTTCGGTTCGAACCGACCCTAGAACTGAAATTGACGAGCCGAACATGTTCTTACATGTTCTAATAATTATTACAACTTGTTTAGTATCAAATCAGGTTTCATAACATATATAAGATCAATTTATGATTTTTTTCGAAAAATGGCATGTTTGACTTTTTAATATCGTAACTTTGACCCGTCAATTGGTCTAGCAAACGTGATTCTTCAGAGGTGCCCTTTAGATTAACACCTAGCTTATTACGATCACTTAGCCATGTTCATTTCGAACATTGGCTTGACCATAGTGGTCTTAACAGAAAGTCAAAGCATTTTCCGTAAAACGCTTGACTTTTGGTTATAAAAGCCTATAAACGAAAGTGCACAAGGAAGGAACACTTACCAGTGATTCCTAGGGTGCAAAAGAACTATGTTGGATGCTCATTTTAGCTAGGAACTTTCAGAGGAGGGAGAAGAGTGTAAGAATGAGAAAGGTGCAAGTTGAAATGGTGAACTTGAACACCTATTTATAGTTGGTGAACTCAAAGGAGGTGATGCCAGGTGTTTAGGGGTGTAAGCTTACAAGTGTCCCAAAACGTGGCATAACAGTTTGGGAAGTCACAGTTTTGATTAAATGGTTTTTGGAGCTTTGATTGGTAGCCAAGCAAAACTTTCTGCAGTAGAGCCTTTCTCGCGCCTCGCAAGAGACCCAGGCCTGGTCTCTCGCTGCCCGCGACCGCCCCATAGCGACTTTCAAACTTTGATACTTTTAGCCCCTTAACTTAATAAAGCTTCTAAAAAACCTTCTAAAAGACCTTTTTGGCACTTTTAGCCCTCCGTAGCCAATACTTGACATACCCTGGATTATGCCCGGACATTGTCGAGCTCTCGGCTCGTTAAAAGGTCACTCAGAGGTATAAATTAACATGTTGACACTTTTAATCCCTCCATTATCCAACTTTCACATATATACAAAATTGAACCCTCTCGTCCAACAAGTGGCACGTATGAGAGCTAGGACTTTGTAAAGGATCACTCAGAGGCTTATTATAAGTATGTTGACTCCGATGTCACTCTGAGGTCAGGCATGTAGACATATCAGTCACTCAGAGGCCAAGTTTTAAGCATGTTGATATATCAGTCATTCATAGGCTAATGATTTAAGCATGTTGACATATCAGTCACTCAGAGGCTGTTATTTATGCATGTTGACATCGGACCATCACTCAGAGGCTCAGTTTGAGCATGTTGACGTCTTTAGTCCTTATTGGTCTTTAATAGACTATATTTAAAATACAACACATGTCACTATACTATTGGACACGATTTTTATAGGGTGTTACATCCTCACTCCCTTAAAAGAAATCGCGACCTCGAGATTTTATTCAAAAAGATGGGGTGCTTTTGTCGCATGGGGGACTCAACCTCCCATGTATACTCGGGACCTCTAAAAGCGTCCCACTTAACCTTTACTATAGGTATCATTTTTCTTCGGAGTTTCTTAACCTGTCGATCCTCGATCGAAATTGTTTTCTCAACAGACCTCAGGTTTTCATCTATTTGCACCTCATTGTGTGACATTGCTAGCGACTCATCGGCTAGACATCTCTTAAGATTACTTATGTGGAACACATCATGGATTCCACTAAGCTCCTCTGGTAAGCTGAGCTTATAGCTACAATGCCATCACATTCGACTATCTCGAATGGTCCAATATATCTTGGGCTCAACTTGCCCTTCTTTCGAAGCACATCACACATTTCCAGTGTGATACTTTTAACATGACTTTGTCCCCTACTTGGAACTTAAGAGGTTTAAGCCTCTTGTCAGCATAGCTCTTCTGCCTATCCCTGGCAGCTTTGAGACCATCACGGATTTGTACAATCTTTTCGTGGTCTCCAGGACAATCTCTAGTCCTAATAGTTGGGCTTCCCCAACTTCTGCCCAACACATGGGCATTCTACATTTTCTCCCATACAAGGCCTCAAAAGGAGCAGCCTTAATGCTAGTATGATAACTATTATTGTAGGAGAATTCTTTTAGGGTAAGTGGTCATCCCAACTTCCACCTAAATCAATCACACATACCCTAAGCATGTCTTCCAGTGTCTGGATAGTACGCTCACTTTGACCATCAGTCTGCAGATGGTAAGCCGTACTAAAGTTCAATCTTGTGCCTAATGATTGTTGAAACTTTTCCAAAAGTGAGATGTGTATCTAGTATCTCTGTCAGATACAATAGATACCGACACATCGTGTAGGGACACTATCTTGTCCACATACAACTTAGCCAATTTGTCTGAATTATACGTTTCTTTAATTGGCAAGAAATGTGTTGACTTGGTCAGTCTATCCACTATGACCCAAATAGTGTCATTTCCACTTTTGGTCTTAGGTAACTTGGTAATCAAATCCATAGTTACCATTTCCCATTTCTATGTGGGAATTTCCAGTTGTTGTAGAAGTCCTGATGGTTTCTGATGTTCGGCTTTAACTTGTGAACACGTCAGACACTTAGCTACATAAGTGGCTATGGATTTCTTCAAACCCATCCACCAGTAATTCTTCTTCAGATCTTGATACATCTTGTCACCTCCTCGGTGAACTGAGTATCTTGTGTTGTGCGCTTCTTGGAGGATTAGATCTCTAAGTCCCCCAAAGATTGGAACCAGATTCTTCCACTGAATCTAAGGATTCCATCCTTTCCAGGCGCTAACTGATCCACAGATCCGCCTAATCCCTCTTGAGGGATATAAGCCTCTAATAAGGCTTGCTTCTGTGCATCTAGTAGCTTCTCATTTAAGCTATTTCTGAGCTCAATGCTCTTGGCGTTAATCCTTATAGGTTTAACTCGTTCCTTGCGACTTAAGGCATCAACAACTACATTTGCCTTGCCTGGATGGTAGCGAATCTCGCAATCATAGTCATTAAGCGTTTCCATCCATCGACGTTGTCGCATGTTCAATTCCTTCTGATTGAATAGATGCTGGAGACTCTTATGGTCAGTGTATATAGTACACTTTGTGCCATATAAGTAATGTCTCCATAGTTTTAGTGCAAATACAACGGCACTCAATTCCAAATCGTGGGTGGTGTAATTCCTTTCGTGCACCTTTAACTATCGTGATGCATAGGCAATTACTTTGCCTTTTTGCATTAGCACACAGCCTATGCTAGTGTGCGATGCATCACAGTAGACTAAAAGAATCTTCAACACCCTCTGGTAGAGATAACACAGGAGTATTGCTCAAGTTGTGTTTCAGAATCTCAAAAGATTCTTATTGTTTTGGACCCCAATTATATTTAACATTCTTACGGGTCAAGGTAGTTAAAGGAGTGGCTATTCTTGAAAAGTTCTCAATGAACCTCCTATAGTATCTAGCCAATCCTAAGAAGCTACGAATCTCCGATGGGGTCTTGGGCACTTCCCAATTCATTATGGCCTCAATTTTGGCGGGATCCACTTGGATACCACGCTCACTTACCATATGTCCAAGAAATTGGACCTTTTAAGCCAAAACTCATACTTAGAGAATTTAGCATAAAGCTTTTCTTACCTTAGAAGTTCTAAGATGCACCTAAGATGTTTCTCGTGATCAGCTTGATTACGAGAGTAAATAAGTATGTCGTCTATAAAGACAATGACAAACTTATCCAAATACAGTTTGCAGACTCTATTCATGAGATCCATGAATGCTGCAGGTGCATTTGTTAGCCCAAAGGGCATCACCAAGAATTCAAAATGACCATACGGGTCCTGAAGGCTGTCTTAGGAACATCCTCACTCCTAACCTTCAGCTGATGATATGCATATCTTAAATCAATCTTGGAGAAATAACTAGTCCCTTGGAGTTGGTCAAATAAATCATCGATCCTGGGCAGAGGATATCTATTCTTGATTGTTAACTTGTTTAGCTCTCGGTAATCGATGCACATTCGCATCGAACCGTCTTTCTTCTTTACAAAGAGGATAGGAGCTCCTCAAGGCGAGGAACTAGGCTGAATAAAGCCTTTCTCCAAGAGTTCGTCTAGCTGCGTCCTTAAGTCCTTCATTTCCGTTGGTGCTAGCCTATATGGAGGTCTAGCTACGGGTGCTGATCCTGGTATAATATCAATCTTGAACTCCACTTGTCTGTCTGGAGGTAGGCCTGGTAATTCTTCTGGGAATACATCGGGATACTCTGAGGTGACTGGGAGGTCTTCCATATTTGGATTAGGCTTGTTTATGGTGACTTGTGCCATGTAGATGACACATCATTTTCTCAAACACTTGGATGCCTTAAATAACGACACCTTGTCTAGCAGTCCATAGTGTGAGTCTCCGGGATGGTGATCATTTCACCAGATGGGGTCTTAATCTCGATGAGCTTCTTATCGCAGGCAATGCGGGCTTGGTTATGAGATAACCAATCCATGCCTAAGACAACATTGAACCCCGCCAATTTCATTGGCAGAATAGAGATATGGATGGAATGATTCATAATGGATATAGAGCATCCATCAAGAATGGAAGATGTTGTTTCCATCGTTTCGTCAGCAAGTTCTATCTCATAAGTTTTATCTAGAGTTCTTATGGGCAGGTTTAATAGTTTACTAAACTTATGGTCAACAAAAGATCTATCTGCACCCGAATCAAAAAGAACTCTAGCATAAATATTGTTAATGAGGAATGTACCTGTTATGACATTATCGTCATTAATAGCCTCTCTTGCAGTTAACTGAAAGGCACGAACATTCCCCTTCTTGGCCTCTCCAGGCTTTGCATTACTATTCTTAAGAACCTTAGGGCAGTTAGTCTTAATATGCCCTTTTTCATTGCAGACGATGCAGACGGCATCCTTAAGATCCTTGTATTCTAGGGTCTTATGCCCCTTTCTCTTACAGATGCCACGGGATTTGGCTTGTGAACCAAAATTACAATGTCCCCAGTGTCTGCGGTTGCAAGTTTTTCATGTTGGCATCACAACCGTTTTACCTTGGTTCCCTTTGAACCCAAATATCCCTTTATTTTTCTTATTAAACTTATGGGAGTTGTCGTCTTCCCTCTTTCTTTTCCCGTCAGTTTCAGACTTAACTGACTTTTGCCTTACCAAATCCAAGGTGAGGGAGAGAGATAGGTCAACAGCAGACCTACAGGTAGTAGGCTGAGCAGTCTTTACCATGCCCTTAATCTCGGGCGCTAACCCATTAATAAAACGCGCAATGCCTTTGGCTCTGGGGTAATCAAATAGGAAACTAACCTAGATAGGGAATTGAAATCGGAAACATATTTCCAACAATCTAGGTTTTTCATGGAAAGAGATAAAAGTCTGTCTCTAATTTCTCCACCTCATGGGGTGGGCAGTATGTTTCCTTAACAAGGTCCACAAATTTGGACCATCCCAAATTATACAAGTGTACTTTACCTGTAGACTGAATCATGGCTTTCCATCAGATTTGGTGCATCGCCCATAAAGGACTGTGATACATACTTGACCACATCCTTATCAGCACAGTTGCTGATACTACTATTGTTTCCATCTCGTCTAGCCACTTTAGGGCTTCCACAGCTCCTTTCTCCCCGTTAAAGTCTCGGGGGTTGCAAGAGACGAAATACTTATAGGTACATCCGTCTTTAACAGAACGGGACCTTTCAGCAAAATCTATTTTCTTTGGTTCACTCTTTGCATTCGAAGAGTGAACGGAGCTCTCCTTATGAGCTGAAGATGGTGGAATAGATAAGGGTCTAGAGCGAGTAGCACTCAAATCTCTAAGCTTTTCTATGGCCTTTCCCATGGCCTTTTCAACAGTCGCGTCAATGCGAACTTGAAAATTATCATTATCGATATCTCTGTTTTCGGCTTTGTTAGATTCCACATTCCGGTGCTACTTTGTGCCTCGTTCGAGTTAGCCATCTTTAATCCTTGGGTTCTATACACCAATAAAGCTTCACTTAGCCATGGTATGTCAACCATATTGGTCTTAAAACATTGGATATAACTATCCATTGCCTATTCTAGTGTGAATAACATCACAACTCTTAGGCTTAACATAATATATTTGGCCTAGGTCTTAATAGGACCATCAAAGGCAAATTACAATTTGGACATAGTCCATATATTATTGGACAGTGGATCGCATTGTCACAACTGTCATTGTCATAATTTGACAACTTTATTTAGCTCATAGGCTTGTCTCGAAGGACATAAAATATGGCACATAGGCCTGTCCTAATGGATATAAGATATGGCATATAGGCCTGTCACTAATGGACATGAATATGGCCTGTAGGCACTACATCACTAATGGATGTTTTATCATAGCCCTAAGGGCAATACATCACTAGTGGATGTTTAATCATAGCCCCAAGGGCAATACATCACTAATGGATGTTTAATCATAGCCTCCAAGGGCAATACATCACTAATGGATGTTTTAATCATAGCCCCAATGGCAATACATCACTAATGGATGTTTAATCATCGCACTGATGATATTAGCCGGGATCAAATTTGATCATGTAGGCTTTATAAGGTTAGGACATAGTCCATTACCTAAAAGACTATGTGATTCCTCAAGTCACACTACCATGAGTATGAACATTCTTGAATGTTAACATAAGAGTACCTTAATGGTTGATTAATAGTCCCGGCCGCACTGACCTTAACGACTTCGAGGCTTGAACTTAAGTCCACCACCCCTGGATAGAAGGATAACTTCCCTTAACTATCCTGATAGAAGACCCCTTCGTACTTAATATCATTTTATAATTTGGCCAAATGTGTGGTCTGTGCCACTTGGCTAATAAAAACCATTAAGATCTTTTTGTAATTATATCACAGAGCATAAATTTCGAGTAAAATCGAGACGCTCGTTTGAAGGGGATGAATACATTATATAATTCCAAAAATACTTCATTAAATTTCAAATAGAAATTACAATAATAGAAAGAAAGAAAAGAAAAAAAGTGAAATAAACTGTCCATGCAAGGACTTTAAAGAAATAAAAATGTCCACGTAGGGATTAACGAAATAACAATGTCCTCGCAGGGACTACATATTATTAGAAGAGACTTCACTTGTCCTTCTTTCCCTTGACCAACTTGGAGAGTTATTGAAGAATTTGTTTGTCTTCTTCTCCGTTTTCTCCGCTTGCTGCTGCATTTCTTTCATCATTCCAAGGCCTCATTGATGGCCTCAAGTAGTGGCGGAGGTTGTGGTTGTGGCATAACCGGATACTGGTACCCATAAGTTGGATATCCAGTCGGTGGATAAGTATGAGAAAGGAGATGGGTAAAATGCATTGTGCATAACTGCTTCATATAGGGGTCTTGCGACCATGCTTGATAGTCCACCGGTGTAGACGGGTTAAAAGGATCATGTCCAGACATATCTGGATATGTGGGATTGGGTTACATAACCCAATGGTGGTGGTTGAACTGTAGGTGTTGGTGTTGGTTCCACCACAGGTGTTACCACCCATTTGTGGGTCCTCATGAATTGTGGGGTATGAATTGGGCAAAGGTTGCAGCGATCCCGACCTTTATCCTGCACGTACCGACATACGTGCTCCACGCTTTCTCCTTGGCGGTTCAGGTGGTGGATGAGGTTGGTCCACCGGTTCCATGTGGACATCTTCCTGTGTAGGAGGTAGTTGAGAGTGATGAGAAGGAGTGTGGGGAAGGTAAATTGGTTCTAATATTGGTCCCACTCATTAGGACCTTGGTAAGGCGATCTGACATAGGAGTTCAAATTGCTTGATATTTCTATGGGGTGCGTATTCGATCCTGACGGTGGCATCTTCGGGTCGGAGTCCTCATCCATACGGTTTGGTTGGTCCAACTGATTCTGATCGGCTGGAGGCGTGTTAAAGTAGTGGTTAGGGTTAAATTCTTTATGATAAGAGTGTGAATGGGAATGATGAGAATGTGATGGGTGAATGATAGGAGTGGTGAGAGTGGTATGAATTTTGGGAATATGTGGGTGAGTGTTTATGAGAGACAAAGTGTCTCACTGGAAAGAGATGAATCTCCTGATTCTTGGTAGGCATCTGAGTTGTGAGGTTGAGGAGGAATGCGCCCCGATGGTCCTCCCCTCATTGGACCTTTTCCTCTTCCACTTTGTCCTCTCACTCTTGGCGGACATTTTCCTGTTAAATCAATTCAAACACATACTAATAACTTAATAAATGAAATGAGTAATCCTAGGTCAATGCTGACTCAAGTCTAAGGAATTACTGTTATTGAGATTACCAAAAATATGTTTATTCTCCAAATGTTGCTCTGATACCAACCTATCACCCCGGATTTCCAACCCAAATCCATATACCGGTGGGCCCGGGTGGGGAGTATTGTGACGTCAGTTGATAACATCATTGTCAATTAAACACGGCACATCGGAAGTCTTGGAGTAAAACTACTATTACAAACCAAATGTTCGGAAATACAAATAATATACAGGCTTGTAATAGAAGATCCACAGACGAATCATTAAAATGTACAAGAAAGAATATAAAACAGACCTTAGGGCAGATCTAATGATTTGCAAGATCCTCTTATTCACTACCGAGCAGCTTCCGGCCTATTTCTTATTGTACCTGCAGTTTAGTCTTTGGACGATACGTCAGCTTTCGCTGGTAAATACACCCGACTGACTCATTTTGAAAACATTTTACAATGATTTTAAGTGCACGGGGCACAAAATATTTTATAACTTGGGAAAGTTACTTTGTAACCTTGTTAACAGATTCACATGTTTGTCCATACATACAGGGTCCAGTACAGAGACAGAGACATGATTAAATACACACCACTTAGAACTAACAAAGGAGTTATCCCTAACGTCTTAGGTAATTTGCATTTGAGCGTCTGTCAGGTGTATGTCTAACCTCGTGCTAAGGTCGTGGCCATTAACTAATCTAATGAGCCGAGGATATCCAGGACACGGTAATTTAACCCCCGATGTTTAAGTTATCAAACAAAACTGATTAAAACAGAATATACGGATTTACTAGCCACAATCTGGCATTCGATTGATCCCATTTCTGACTAAGCGGTAATAATTTACCGTATCCCAAGCCCGTATAGGGAAAATAAGTCGAGAGTATTTACCTAAGCTAGTCTTCTTTTAATTTCAATAACTCAGCCGTATACAAAAGTACTAAGTGCAGACAACATTTACCGGCAAGGCTCTAGTCTAGATTATGGCATAAGCTAACCAGTTAAATACTAACGGTCTTTATTTAAGTCATAGACTTAGACCGAATCGTGTACGTGATCAAAACATATAACGCTTGATTAAACGATGATTGGATAGAATGTATTTTAAACCCGAAATGTACTTTGACTTGCATAATATGGGTAAACAATTAACATTCTGGATTTTGAGATTAAAATGATAAGGTTAAACCCGTTTTTGTTGAATTCCGTAAATTAGTTATGTATAATCAACCGTACGCTTATAAGGATAATGGGTAACCGGATAAGTCATGGACAAGTTCTATATGCCATTATATTTTAAATAAGTTAAAATATCATAGGATCAAGTTATATGCACGTTAAGGTTTTAAAACGAAACTATGCCTCATAAGGGCATTTCGGCAATTTCATACCGTATAAAGGAACTTGAACAGATTTTAAGTTTATAACCATAAGATTCTGGAAAAATAATTTATTTATGATATAATATCAGTAGGATACCAATTATATGTGTAATTTATCTTTTATGACCAATCTATGCACCGAAGAGGCATTTTGGTCATTTTACATATAGTTTATAAATTATTTCGGATTCTGAGTTCATATCATGTACCTATTGTAAAAAACTTTTAGAATAAGTTTTGAAATCAGTAGGTAACAAGTCTTGGTTGATAAATATGATTTAAAACCATACTATGCGCTGAAACGACGTTTATGTCATAAAATGACGACTTATGCGATGTTTAATAAAAAACGATGTTAAGATCAGATTAAAATGTCTTAGACATGTTATTTAATATTAACATATCAGTAGGTAAAAGATTTACCTTGAAAAGATTTGATTAAAACTATTTTATGAGCCACAAGGGCTAAATCGTCATTTATCGACATAGTTTAAGGACTTGTTTGAAAACTTAGTTTATAACTTGGTTTAACATCCCAAATAACCCTACTTATATTATTATATCAGTAGAAAGCTTATTTTCTAGTTCATTATCATTAAAACCTTGTTTTATGCAAAAGTGGCATTTTAGTCAAAAATGACATAATGGTGGAACTTGCGCATAAACATGGATTTGATTATGATCATGTACTATAACCTCAGAGGGTTATGCTACATTATATTATGATCATAATGCAACTTTAGATCAGTTGGTAACTAATCTAAAACGGGTCAGAATCGAAAGTCAAAGCAGAAGTCAAACTTCACGACTTTCGGTTACGAACCGACCCTAGAACTGAAATTGACGAGCCGAACATGTTCTTACATGTTCTAATAATTATTACCAACTTGTTTAAGTGTCAAATCAGGTTTCATAACATATAAAGATCAATTTATGATTTTTTTCCGAAAAATGGCTTGTTTGACTTTTTAATATCGTAACTTTGACCCGTCAATTGGTCTAGCAAACGTGATCTTCAGGAGGTGCCCTTTATAGGGATTAACACCTACCTTATTATGATCACTTAGCCATGTTCATTTCGAACAATGGCTTGACCATAGTGGTCTTAACCAAAGCGTTTGGTTATAAAAGCCTATAAACGAAAGTGCACAAGGAAGGAACACTTACCAGTAATTCCTAGGGTGCAAAAGAACTATGTTGGATGCTCCTTTTAGCTAGGAACTTCTAGAGGAGGGAGAAGAGTGTAAGAATGAGAAAGGTACAAGTTGAAATGGTGAACTTGAACACCTATTTATAGTTGGAGAACTCAAAGGAGGTGATGCCAGGTGTTTAGAGGTGTAAGAGGAAGCTTACAAGTGTCCCAAAACGTGGCATAACAGTTTGGGAAGTCATAGTTTTGATTAAATGGTTTTTGGAGCTTTGATTGGTAGCCAAGCAAACTTTCTGCAGCAGAGCCTTTCTCGCGCCTCGCGAGAGACCCAGGCCTGGTCTCTCGTGGCCCGCGACCGCCCCATGGCCACTTTCAAACTTTGACACTTTTAGCCCCTTAACTTAATAAAGCTTCTAAAAACCTTCTAAAACACCTTTTTGGCACTTTTAGCCCTCCGTAGCCAATACTTGGCATACCCGAGATTATGCCCGGACATTGTCGAGCTCTCGGCTCGATAAAAGGTCACTCAGAGGTATAAATTAACATGTTGACACTTTTAATCCCTCCATTATCCAACTTTCACATATATACAGAATTGAACTCTCTCATCCAACAAGTGGCACGTATGAAAGCTAGGACTTTGTAAAGGATCACTCAGAGGCTTATTATAAGCATGTTGACTCGATGTCACTCAGAGGATGGGCATGTTGACATATCAGTCACTCAGAGGCCAAGTTTTAAGCATGTTGACATAATCAGTCACTCAAGGCTAATGATTTAAGCATGTTGACATATAAGTCACTCAGAGGCTGTTATTTATGCATGTTGACATCGGACCGTCACTCAGAGGCTCAGTTTGAGCATGTTGACGTCTTTAGTCCTTATTGGTCTTTAATATACTATATTTAAAATAAACACGTGTCACTATACTATTAGACACGATTTGTACAGGGTGTTACAAGTTGGGTAGAAGCTGGTCAAAACAAAGGAAAATGAAAGAATGTATGAGTTCCTTATGGGACTTGATGAAGAGTTTTCCAGTTATACGAACCCAAACTTTGGAAACTAAACCCACGCCAAGTCTAGGCACGGCCTACCATATGGTTGCTGAGGACGAAAGGCAAAGATTCGTCACTTGTTCGAAGAAAATGACTCATGATTTTGTTGCTTTTCAAGCCTTTCTCCCGAATCGACGTGAAGGAAACCAAATTCAGAAACGTGTACAAAAGACCCATAAAATAATTCTTAACAACAAGATGGATCATTGCACGTAAGCGAAAGAGACGGTCGCAAAAAGGAAAGTTGCTTCAAGGTTATTGAGTACCCGAAGTGGTTGCCAAGAAAACGCGAGAAAGAAAACAGTAAGCAAGGGCAACCTTGACTGATGTCATACCAACTCATATGCCCGGATTAGCTAAAGAGTAGTACCAAAGTTTTGTATAACTTTTTGTAAGAAAGAAGGTGGACTTTGGTGATGAAACGACACCACAGTTGCAAACATGGCAGGTAGAGAAGAGTCTGATGAAGAATGGATTGTCGATTCAGGTGCAATCGAACATATTACTTATCAAAGAATTCTTCTTGATAACCTAAAAACTATTGACTTTGAGGCACCTGTCACAATTCCTAATGGAGAAGCCATTCCTGTAAAGGGGAGGGTGATCTTACTTTTAAAGGGGAATTAAATGTGAAAGCGGGCTATTTGTACCGAATTTTTAATGCAATCTTTTATCCGTTCGCAGTTAACCAAAGATCTAAACCGTGTCATAATGTTCTTTCCCGATTTTTTGTGATATAGGGCTTGGGACGGGGGACTTGATTGGAGCGAGGTAATTGTAGCAGAGGTCTTTATCGAATGGGGAAATAAAGCATGAAAGAAAGGCGATGTCGGTTACCGTGGATGATTGGAACAAAAGGCTTGGTCATGCTTTTCGCGTGTTGATTGTCATAAGGGTATTGTTTCTGTTTGAACTACAAAGTTTGTGATGCTTATGTCAAAGCTAAACTCAAAGTTTACCTTTTCTAGTTAGCGAAATTCTTTGGGTTTGGCTGTTACTTTCTGAACTAGAGGCTTTGCCTGATGGCCCAACACATTTATTTTGTGACAATCAAGCTTCAAGGCACATAGCAAACAATCCAGTTTTTCATGAGAGACGAAGCATGTTGAGATGGATTGTTACTTTCTTCGTGAAAGCGTTGATTCAAAGGAAGTACAACATTCTAAATGTCAAATTGCATATTTGTTCACTAAGCCACTTGGATCACAACACTTGAGGACCTTACTGAGCAAGTTGGACGTTCGAGACTTGCACCTCTAACTTGAGGGTAGTATATACAGGGATTTGAAATTGATCTTCTTTCCTTGTTGCTGCATTATTTATTTGGCCTTGTTTGCTATTTCCTTATTGCTAGAAACCTACAGTGTATAAATATTTATATTGCTAGTTAATATAAGACGAAGTCTTGATACTATTTAGCCTCGATTGTTATTTCCTTATTGCTAGAAACCTACAGTGTATATAAACACTTGGTTAATGAAAATTCGAAAAAACTTTTTGGATGGTCTAGTTCTTACAACTCAAAATAGTTCTCATTGTAACCCATCCCTATATACGACACAAAGTATTTTTTTACCGGCCAACAAATAACATTTCATTCAACCAAAAAAGAGCCAACAAAGAGTTAGCATCAGAACATACAGTACATCCAACAAAATCCAAACATACACGTTATACACCAGTACCCACTAAATCAAAACTTTTCCATTGTTCCCATGTTACAGCCAGTGCACTTTGCCCTGTTTCTGAACAAAAAGAAACTAAGCAGCTTCACCTCTTCCATTAAGCTTTCATGCTTTCAAGACACAAACTATCTTCTAGTTACATATTTAGTACTCACTATACTAACCACGTTTTCTAACTTAACTAACGAGATCGTGATTAACTAATAGTTGTTAACATAGAGCTGCCGCTGAAAGAAGATGGAACTTATGCAAGTCACCATGGAGGGATACCTTTGACAAGCGAATTCCACTGAACATAAGATGTTGTCATTGTTGCTTCAGGCCCAAGTTCACGCAAAGAGAAACTCATGTACAAAACATAAAACAAATAAGAAGTATTGCTTAGAGATTTTTGGTTGTTTCGAATTGTTTCACTGCATCCTTTTAACGTGCTGTTGGGCTCTTTAAATAAGATCTACCCTAATGACTTGGTAAACCAATGACTAAGACTTCCAACATGTGGCTAAAATAAACTTACTATGACCCGTCAAATCAAATATGGTTAGCTCAATGACCCGTATCCGTCTACCCATCAAGATTATCCAACAGTCATAAAAGATGAGACTTATGCAAGTTACCACGTAAGGTAAGTAGGTAACCGCTGATGTTTTGTTCCCACTGAAGAAAGATTCCACTGATGACAGTTTAGGCAGATACCAGTTGTTGCACTTAGATGCAACCTCTGAATATTCAACTGATTAGAAGACCCTATAAACATATACCCTCAGTTTTGGGGATCTGCGTGTCTTTTGTGAACCCCTAAAAGGGCCGAGTCTGTAACAAAATCAGTAAAGGCAAAGCCTTTAAACACCTGTATTTAACAGGGGAGGTCTTGATTTGAAGTCCCACAGAGGACAAAGATTAAAATAATTAGCCCTTCAAAAAAAAAGAAAAAAGAAAAGACACAGAGATGCGAGTGGAGATCTAGAATCACTGTTTCGGTATTTCATTAGTTTATAATAGTTATTGATGTTAGTAAGTTTTAGTGTGGTTTCATGCTTATTTATTCATTTCATTTACTAACACCGTCTTAGTTGTACATCTATATAGAATGCTGTACGAACATCTGGTGATCGATCCTAAACAATAATATATAATTTTATAATTACAAGTTAAATGGGGTGTACTGTACTGTACATATTGAGATTTTTATTTCACGTTTTTTAGATTCGTGTAACACGTGAACTAAAGATATAACTTTAGAATTCTCAATAACTGAAATCAATCCACATTAATTACTTATGGCCTTTCTACTTTTACGATCATGCCATAGCCACACAATTCCACATGAAGCTATCTCACATTTAATATATATACAAGTTACATGATGCCGCTTAGTAATAACCACCAACCACCACACCGAGGCACAATGAAAGGCCACCAGAAAAACAAAGTCCTGATTATCGCCTATCCGACCCAAGGCCACATTAACCCATCCCTTTGTTTCGCCAACCGTCTCCTTAAGTTGGGGGTCAATGTCACCTTTTGCACGAGCTTCTACGTCATACGACGCATTGACACAAAAACCACCCATCACGGCCTTACCTTCGCCCCAATTTTTGACGGACACCACAATGGCCAACAACCAACTTTGCAACAATTCTTCTCGAATTTTGCTACAAATGGTGTTTGTGCGGTGGACGAAGCCATTAGGTCAGCAACGGCCACAGGCCAACCCTTTGACCACTTAGTCTACACCACTGTAGTACCATGGGCAGCAAAGGTGGCTGCTGCCCAGAGTCTGGAGTCCACTCTCCTCTGGTGCCAACCAGCCACTCTGTTGAATATATATTATTACTATTTTAACGGCTATCAAGATTTAATATCTTGTAGCAACAACCCAACATTTCCAATAAATTTACCTGGGCTTCCACCCATGACCACTTCCGACCTGCCGTCTGTTTTGTTGTCTTCTTGCCCCAATGAACAACAATTTATAGTAAAAATTTTGAAGGACCATATCGATGCCGTCAAGATAGCTCCTCAGAGCAATTGAAAAACTTGTGATGCTTCCGGTTGGACCGCTCATGCCATCAGAATTGTTAGATGAAAGAGGCCCATCAAACAGTTCTTTTAGCTGCGACTTATTCGAAAAACCGGAGTAAGATTATGTCAAATGGCTTAACACGAAGCCAAAATTGTCGGTGGTGTATGCTTCATTTGGAAGCTTGTCAACTTTATCGATAGATCAGGCAGAGGAGATAGCATCTGGGTTGCTTGAAAGTGGGCGGCCATTTTTATGGGTGATCAGAGAGGGTGACCAAGTGGTGAAATTGAGCAAGATAGACGAACTTAAAAAGCAAGGAATGATAGTGAGTTGGTGTTCTCAGGTTGAAGTATTGAACCACGAAGCAATTGGGTGTTTCCTGACGCATTGTGGGTGGATTCGACGATAGAAGCATTGGCGGCCGGTGTTCCAACTATAGCCTTTGCACAGTGGTCGGATCAGGTGACTAACGCGAAGATGATTGAAGATGTTTGGAAACTAGGTGTTAAGGTAAAAAGGAGGGAGAGGGATGGAATGGTGGAAGGGAATGAGATCAAGAGGTGTGTGGAAATAGTGATGGAAGATGAGGAGATGAGAAGAAATGCTGAGAAATGGAGGGAGTTGGTAAGAAAAGCTCTCCATAATGGTGAATCATCCGCCCTCAACCTCCAAGCTTTCTTGTACAATCCTTGACATAAGATAAACTAATAAACATGAATGCATATCTTCTTGGTTTGTGATAGTTCTTTGATCTTCGCTTGTTTCATTTATTTACATTTGTTCGTTTATGTGTGTCTATCAATTTATTGAAATTACTTTATTTGTTCTTAGTAATACTAATTGGCTCATCATTTACATTTTTGTTTGTTACTTAAGCTTGTATTCAACTTACTTTTAATTGATGTTCTTTTGTGTTTATATAAGTTCGTTTTGAATATTAACATAATATATAAACGAACACGGGCAAGTTTATGCCGAATGAACAAGAAGAAATGTTTGTGTTTGTAGGACAAATGGTTCATTCGTAGTCATTGGTTCATTTGTAGAACAAATGTTGCATTCACTAGCATGTGTCTATACACTTAAAATCTACAAGGTGACTAAAATACTTTATATTAAATACATTTTAGT
Organism: Scalesia atractyloides; assembly: GCA_947069175.1. NCBI lineage: Eukaryota > Viridiplantae > Streptophyta > Magnoliopsida > Asterales > Asteraceae > Scalesia > Scalesia atractyloides. The sequence goes on from CAMTDV010000116.1 coordinate 48,847,477, forward strand.
TTTTTTTTAAAAGTAAACACAATATATAGAGTAAATTACACAGATGATGCAAAGTGTTTGAAATGTGTATATCCCTTTGAAGTTAAGTGCTTTAGTTTCATCATGAACAAAATGTGTAGATTTCAGAACAAGATTAGCAGGTGTCTCCCTGAAAGTAGCTTTATGCTTTGCCTACATCCCATGTTCAAAGCCCAATCAATAATTTTGTTATTGTTGACATTTTATTGTGTATGGTTTTTGTTGATTAGTGGATGTGTGAGTTAATCGTTCTAAGAAAAAATCAATCTATCAATAATAAAATAAAAGGAATGATTGGCTTTAAGTGTTTTGTTTAATTAGTAAATTTCTGCATTGCACGTATAACTTAATTTGGACAACTAACCAAGATGGAGCTGTGGTGTGCTATTGCCGGAGGATCTAAGTCGCAATCATTAATAAAAGAAACAAATTAATAAACACCTTTGTAACGTCATTGCAAACGTTCTGTAACTTGTCGTTTTGAGAGGATACAAAGTAATGCTGAACACCTGAACCACTTTGCTGAGTTTTTTTACCTGACACGCTAGTTTTGGACAAGTCACCACTAATAGAAAAAACATATTTCTTGACGCGCATTACACGTCATAAAAGGGTAATTATGACACGCAAGAACGTGCCGTTGATTGAAAAGTCATAAAATTAACATGACATGCATTTGTGTGTCATGTTTTTATGACAAACTTTAATGACAAACATTTAGGACACTTTAATAACAAACATTTGACATACTTTAATTACAAACATTTATAACACACTTTAATGACAAACATTCATGACACGTGTTTATGACATATTTATAACATTCATTTACACGTGCCATGCTTTTAATTGTTAAAAATATTCTTTATAAAATTACTAATTCACCCTCGATACATATATAATAACAAAAACGATAAATACATTTCATAATACAAATGCATATATAAATACACCAAAACAACTCATTGCATAATCATTTGTCAAGTATACTACAAATATTTTAATGTTAACAAAAACATTGTTAGACAATACATTCGCCGAGACCTATAATATTGTGTCACTTCAAAAAAAGGTAGCCGCATAACTCAACCATTGTTCGCGAATCCCGTCCATATCCACATCCAAGTATTCCTATAGTCCTTCCCCAACCTAAAACAACTAAATAAAATAAATATTAAAATCATAATTTAAATCTTAATCTATGAATTTAAGCGTTTATTTGGATATTTAATTTCAAGACTAAATCTAAATCTATGAATTGAAGCATTTGTTTGAACATATAAATACATATTTCTCTAACATGCAGGCTAAAATTTACCTTAACTTACATTGTCATTGTCAAGTATTTCAACTCCTTCGTAAGCTATCTCCTTCATGAACTGCATCACATAGTAAGCAACATTCAGCACAGTACTTCCCGACTGACATGGATACTACACAATTAAAAATTTCAAGAAGTGTGAAACCTATGCGATTTAAGTTTCAAGTAAAGGATTCCTATATTTATTGTATCATTCCAACCACAATTTAAATTAGGAATTAAGTGCTCACCCTAGCGTTGACCCGGTGAGTTTAACCCTCATGTTGGCACCACTTCATGCAGCATACCCGACCATTGCCCTTAAAAAAACAAAAAATATATCAAAGTATATTTCAACTCTTTTATCATACATTATGATAATTTGTATGACTTACATATCAATAATTTGCCTCAACTGCTCATTGACACTGCTAGGCCTTAAGTAATCAAGATGATAGCAGGTAGTTGTTTTCAGGTTTAGTACTGCCAACACCCGTTAGTTTCTACAAAAACCAAAATTCAGTCAAAATAAATCAAGATAATAGGCCTCTTCTTTACAAACACTTATTTAAATGGAAAATCAAACCCAGGATTATAGGGCAATAGAATGATGTCATAGCCCTTTCTTTAATGACAAAACAAATCTAAGTTCCTTCCAACCTATTAATCATTTGAGAATCGTAAACCGTCAAAAAGTATATAAAAAAAGTTTAATGCGTAAGGCTACTTCATATATATAAATCAATGAATTCAAACTACTCTTACCTCAAAAATTTTAGCTTTTAAAGAATTAGTCCACTAGTCAACAATATTTGAAAATCACTAGACTACTATATTTGAAAAAATCAAACAGAAAATAAATAAAAAGTAAACATTTGCATTTTAGAATACCTAAGTTTGCCAAGTGCAAGAACAAATCTATCAGATATAAATCTTCAAGAGACATGAGGTAGTTTGGCATGAGGTACTTGTTTAGCTAGTCATTGCAACCCATTCCAACAAAGAGAAGGCTTTGAGAAGGTACCTGAGCCACATCGGTTGCACCCAAATTGTCTGTGATTTGATCCAAAGAGTTATTAGCGTTCTCAAAAAAAATATTAAAACTATCTACATGACCCATGTTTAGAAATCGCCCAAAGTCTCACTGATCATAGAGATATAAAAACTTACAAAATTTCAGTCAGTTCAGCCACAAAGTCACAAATAACAAGCAAGAGTCATGATGTATGATCCAATTCTAAATCAAATGTATAAGAGGAATCACCTGGTTACACGCATCGAAACAAACATGGAGGGAACCTAAGAAAACTGAACTGTTTAGTGCAAAATAAATTGCTTCGATTATCCAAATTGATTACAAATAAGTGTTTTAGTTGAAAAAAAGGTAAAACCACATTAAACCACAAAAAAAAAAAGAAAAACAATCACGTAGTCTAACACACCTAAAAATGTCTAGTTCTGTTTAAATTTATGAACTACAAAAGGCATAGCTTCATTAGAATAAACAAAATTAACTACAAACAAACCCTAATGCAAATATTGCAAATTTATCCAGATTTACATAATCATTTTAATTGTTAGCCGTTTGAAACACTGAATCACCCCTTCGATTCAGTGTGTAAGTGAAATCCCCTCCTTATGCGCAAAATGGAAGAACAATTACACACAAAAAAGTAGCGATAACTATTGAAACGAAATGACAGAAAGAGATGATACCGTTGCTTGAGAATGCCTCGAAAACCAGTGTGCGGGGAGACATAGCACGAGATGCTACCGTCAGAGGAAGCTTTCATGGCTGACGATTGGGTGGGAATATTTACAGTTGGATTTGGGTGGAGTGGGCTTAATTTGTTACGGATCGGAGATTCGGAGGTAAATCAAAATTCAAAACTTTAGTGGGTCAATTAGAGGGAATCTGGGCGGAGGGAAGAAAATTATGTTTCATTTTTATTTCAATAGTTATCTAGGTGTAAGAATAACATTAAAGTTTATCTGTATGTCGTATATTATAAAACTAGTTTATAAATCTTGAATGTCACACACGTATTAAATAATGCACGTATATTCTTACTTGGTCTAAAGTTAGTTTATCATTTTTTTTAGCGGTAAGAAATAACGTGTCAACCGTCGTGATATTGGGCGCCGCGATCAAGGTTGACTACTCGACCGCCGCCAGCCCGTTGGCTCTCCCCAGATGTGCGGAAGCCCGACCTTCGCCCTCCCAAAGGCACGTCAGTGGAATAATCGGTAAAACCTCACCTCCCATCCAAGTCGAACTGGTGCTACCCGCATTCGCTCTTCACTTGAATGCCGCAAAAAAATAATGAGAGCGGGAATCGAACCTAGGTCATAAGAAACACCAATTATTTCGCCAACAACTCCACCACTGCCTCAATGACGTTAGATTTATCATCTATTGTAACCCTAAAAACGGGTTTGATAATCAAACCACGTTAATATAAAGAACGAGTAAAGACCGTTAGTAGTACAAGTGAACCTGTAAACAAAATAACTAGAAACAAATTAACCTAGTTAATAACATGTATATAAGTAACAAGACAATGAGTTATAGTCTCATTTATATCAACGCTAAACTTGAGGGATCAAAGCTGCCAAAAAGGGAACTTGTGTTATAAAATCTCAAAAATTAAAACCCAAAAACATGTAGTTAGTGTGTGTGTGTGTTCTACGGCTGGAGAACAAGGGGAAACCCTAGTTCAAACTTAATCCATCAGATTGAAGATCAATTCGAGACCCAAATCAGTGCATAACATGAATTATTGATCACCTCGATTAGGGGATCATAAAGTATGTCAAAACTTAGATTGGTGAAAGTTATAATTTGAGACAAGTAGAATACTTGCAATTAGATAGTTGGATTATGATCCAAAGATGAAATTAAGTGTATGTGTATGCTTGATTTCGTTAAACTTAAAGAAATTATGCACTATTTGATGTAAGATTACTTATAGGTATTTACAAGTAGATGTTGAAGTGGGTTTTGATTATAAGTGTTCATGATCATCATACTTGTATGTATGTGTAAGATATTTGAACAAATTAGAGGTTCGAATAAGTGTTCGTACATAACTTGGTAATGGGTTTTGTATGATATGATGAAATTGATGTTATGTCAATGTTAACGAGTGTTTGAGATCATGTTGTCTACTAGTTGTATGTAGAATTTGATTATATTAGGTATTCGGATGAATATCTAGTAATATGATGAGATGAGTTGTTTTGTGCTAATGAAACAATTCCAAGTTCTTGTGTAATTATCGATAGATTAGCATATGATTGTAGAAACTATGTTAATTTGATATTAGAAATCGCATGAACTGGGATTGGGAAATGTAGCTATAATGGTGGCCTAAGAATAGCGCTTAACGGGTAATTAACGAAATGCTAAAGGGGTTGTTAAACTTATTTGTGAGTTTTATGCGTAAATAGGAAGTTGACTTTTAAAAGTCAAACTGGCCTATAATAAGATCAAATGATAAATTTGATATAAAATAGGTAAGTGGAATAGTCGTTTTAAATGATGACTAACCTCTTGTAATGAAAATAACGAAGAATTAGAAAAGTTTCCTTATTCGGTAAACCATAACGGAAAAAAAAAGGGTTAAAGATAGTAATTCAGATCATGATTGACAAATAAATATTAAACTTTAAAATAAGGGCATTCTATGGCGTAAACTGTCATGGGTTGAACGAATAAGAAGTATAAGCATAAGCGTAAAACCGAAATGATTAAATGGAGAGATGGTAAAAAGATACCATTTCATAATGATAAGATGGTCATTTAGACCAAATGGGTCAAATGGTGTGGACAACATCATTTGACAATATACTACTGAACGTTGCGAGTTTGTGATTCACAGGGAAATAGCGGATGGTTCGTGTCGCTATTAGTAATTAATAGTGTAAGGTATTTAAACGGGTCAATGCCATGACTCAAGCCAGGTACGTGTAACGAGTTAAACTCTCATCAAGAACTAATGGTCTGATGAGAGTTAATTGAGACTTGGATGAACATTGGATTACCTAAAGAGATGTATATCTAATAATCTAAGTTCTAGACTTTTCGTTCTTAGGAACATAGTAAAAATTTAATTGAATATGAGTTAAAGATGCTTGTTTGGTCAAAATATGCATCTAAATGTCCTTCATCGTAAAAAGGACTAAAACTTGATCAAAACGCCCATGAATGATAAATCGACCAAACGACCTTAGAGGGTAGTTTAAAAATGAGTTTTATAAGAAAGTACAACTTGCGGTAGTATAATGATAAATGACATAAGTCATTTTGGCTTAACGCCTCATAACGGGTCTTTTTCATAAAGTGTCAAACCGAATGGTAGGATTTAAAAATATATCATTTCCTATAACAAACCAACACAAGTATAGTTGTGGTAGAAAAAATAATATCCTAGTATGGAAATGAGAAGTAAGGTAAAGGAAAGTGAGACTAAAGCTTAAGTGCTTAAATCTCTTAACGGGTCAAAAATGGATATATGCATAAACCGGGAATGGTGCGTAATTCATAAGAATTAAGAATCCGGAATTTGGATTCCGGGTTAATTATTAAGAAAATATCTTACGGACATTTAGAAACTAGTTTCATAGGAAACGGGCAAAAATGTAATAAGTTACGAAATTTTTCGTAACAAAAACGACAAGAAACGGAAAAGTTCTTACGATGACCATTTTAAGCTACGGTGGTCATGTGTAGCCTATGGCTAGCAACCGTTGAATAAAACAGGAAATAATGTTTTACAGACATGTTACCATAAGTCCCGAGTCGTGTTTTAAATGATCGGGACTTGAATGGTCGAACGGACCATTTAACAAATCTGCAGCAAAACTGCTGCAGAAGGCACCGTCGCCGATGGCACTCCTGGCCGTGCCACGCAACACCTTTGTTCCGACGTGTTAACCTACTGTCTACGGCAGTCTTGACTAGACACAACTATCTGTATGGCGTCGCCGACGCGACTATAGGCCGTCGCCGACGCCACGTTAGATATCAATTATTTTGATTTGATTTTTTTAAGCAAATCGATTATGTTTTGCTTTCGGAAATTCGCTATAAAACTAATAATTTGCAAATTTCCATTTTAGGATTACCGCAAACGCTTTTGAATGACGATCAAGCTTAGCGAAGAATCGAACACGATCAAAGCTCAAGTTTCCGCACTTGGTTTTATTGTTACGCAACCAAATGACGATATGTCAAAATGTTATGTGGATAACGTTTTAAAAAAATATTAGTGACGTATATTCGCATTTACTCGTTTAAATGTTAATTTTTTATAGAAATTTAGATAAATAAAGAATGGGTCTTTCATCTATCCACCTAACTTGATAGCTTTTTTTAATATTTTTTCAGCTTCAACTGTGCTGTGGCCCATTCCAAACCATGACACCAGTTTTTTAACTCGTAAACTGAAGATAAAACGATTACAAGTAAAATAGTTTAACCTAATAAAGAAACTAAGTAAAGAGTTTATGAAAAGTGCGTAGTAGTAGATTTAAAAATATTAAAAAATTTGTGTATATACGTTCATTATCAAAATAACCTACAACCTAGATCAAATATGTTTTGGATGCCGATGTTAGAAATTTAAAAATAAAGAGGTTATAAAAGAAAAACATAAACGGTTTATGATATAATTAATATATAGTTAAGTCATATCATTATCAATTGTTTATAAAAATATATTTGAAATAATAATTGTTATCAATTATTTATAAAAATATTTTTGAAATAATAATTGTTTGATAACGGATGAAGTGTTGCATGTGACATTAATTAATTGAAATCATTTATTAAAATTTAAAAGATTAGATACATGATCATGATATCAAATAGGTTAAATAAATTATAAGGGTCATGTATTCAACGACGTATAACAATATAAATATTTGTTAACTAAATTATGATGTTTTAACAAAACATATGTATGAGAAGTTAGATAAATTCAAGGTTGGTGTGATCACCCAATTAGTTTCAAAGTTTGTTAAATGAGAATGTATGACCATAACGGGTGTAAATGAGACGACCGGCTCGAGAAAAAGCTCGAAAAAGTCAAGCCTTATCGAGCCGAGCCAAGCTTGAGCTAAAATAAAGCTCGTTTTTTATGGAGACCGAGCGTAAGCCTAGCATGTGAAACTCGTCAGGCTCATCGAGATTTATCAAGCCTTAGTGTAGTATACCTTTTATTTTAATTTTTATAACATTTACCCCCTTAATTAATGTTGTCTAGTAAACTAGTCGAGCCGAGTTTATTTAAATTTGTTTGAGCCGAGTCGAAACCTAAAAATCAGCTTGTTTAGGAAACGAGTCCGAACTTCGCTTATCAAGCTTACGAGCCTAAACGAATTTATTATTTATATTATTTTATTTAATATATTAATTAATAGATATCAAACAAGTCAAGCCCAAATTGAACTAGCTCAAGCTTGAGAAACTACCAACTGTTTGTACCCCTGACCATTACCAAGCATAGTTGTGATGCATCAATGGTGACTTTAATTTACTTGTAATAACTTTAATTGGCCAATATATCTCAAAATGAGTTATACATGACTTAACAAGCCATCTTAGGTCCTGAGACTCGTTATAGCCCTTAAATTAACATAATAATGGGCTTTGTTATGTCATATTGGGTCCCAATGGGTTTGATTATGTTGTGATGAATCATACAAGGTTAGGTCATGATGATAAATAATTGATCATGTGTCTTTAACATACAATAGCGAGTGTTAATATTATAGTTTTTGATGGACCATAATGGGCTTTGCTATGTCATATTGGGAGCTAAAGGGTTGATGCGGAATCCGTAAAAGCTTACGTGGCCATCAGGCATAATCAATACTTGTGAACTAGGTCAGCGGTAGTCAAATATAGTCAATTATCTTAAGACATAACATGGCCTTTTAAGATCCAATTCTATGTATTAAATGCCATTATGATAAATTAAGAGCAATGATGACTTTTAGATTGAATACAACACAGTAGGACATGTATGAGTCATTATATCTCATTACGACATAATATAGGACTCTGCAGCCTAATATGGCCATGTAAAACATATTTGACTTATTAAGACGTCTGTAACCTATTACTATTCATTATGATCTAATATGAGGTACTGCAACCCAACCCAACCTAAGCCATTATGGTTTGCTTACACGACACACGTCATACTCTATTACGAGCTATGATAACTATTAGGATACAAGTTGGCGATATCTAATCATTTACACCTACTACGATCTATTAAAGTTAACTGCTCTTAGAACAGAATATGGCATTTTAACACATAAAAACATATGACACATTATATCTCTTTTAGGATCTTGTAACACTCGTTGTAAACCTTTAAGACATAAAATTTTTATAAACAATTGGTTATTTCAAAAATATTTTAGTAGCATCATCCTCTATCAACAATTAAAGATATTGTGTTGCGATTTCATTAAATTTTACAACTTTTTATGAACAGAGAGATTGCATTAGATCTTATAATGCCACTTTTATGTTGAACACAGTTGCATTAAATTCAAATACAACACAATTAGAAAAAACTTTGTATCTAAATGGTTGCATTAGTCTCATTTTCTAGTAGTGTTAGTTGCTATACCGAGTACTAGTATCACACCAGTATTGAAAATACCGAATGAATATCAATCAAATGTCCGCCGTAAAGATTTCACTAGTATGTTTAATTTGTAAAATATAATGTTTTTTATGACGCTAAAAAGATGACACACAAAAAAGTGTCATATATTTGTTGAATTTTATAAACCATAACATTTTTTTCTTGACACACACTTTGGAATATCATAAAATGGTCTTGTTTCTTTTTTATGACGTTAAAAAGATAGACACACAAAAAAGAGTGTCAAAATTTGTTAAATTTTATAAACCATGACATTTTTTTTCTTCACACACGTTTTGGAACGTCATAAAACGGTCTTGTTTTTTTATGATACTAAAGAGGTGACACACAAAAAAAGGTGCCATAAACTTTACTGAATTTTGTAAGTCATGATATTTTTTCTTGACACGCTTCTGAATGTCATAAAATGAGCGTGTGTCATTGTTCGCGTGTCAAGACATGTGTATTTTCTAGTAGTGCACAAACCAGTAGGGTTTTGACCACTTAACATGTTTTTCTATTTTATTCGGAGTAGCAAGCTGTGTGGTATACTCTACGTGGTGTTAAGGGGCATTAAAAGCTTCACGCATTAAGAAATTAACTAGAAAAGAGAGGGAATCAAGCATTGAGAAATTTGTACACACATAACATATTATGTATTTGTATTTTAATTAATTTAAGGTGTGTTAATAAGGGTTAAATCATTTCTTTGATGTGAGGTGATATGAAAGAGGTAAAGTAGAAGACGTGAAACTTACGTATAGTCAAAAGGCATAAAAGTAAACCCCATGACCTAAAGAGTTAATATAATTATATGTTGAATACCAAATTTCTAACATAAATATTTTTGGTAAATAGTAACTTTTTACATAGCAATAAATATTTAACTTTGAAAGTAAAATATAAATGACAAATTTACTCTATATTAATTTTGTAAAAATACCATTCTCGTGTATTTACTATTCATTTTTCTTTGACACTTTGACTTTTTATTTGCCTCTTTAATTTTCTTTTACTTTTAACTATTTTTTTTCTATCTTTTACACTTTTAATCATATAGTTTTTACTTTTTATATAAGTCTCGTAGTTTTCATCTTTTACACTTTTAATTATATAGTTTTCATCTTTTACGTATTTGTCACAAACATTTTCTATTTTTAACCACAACATTTTTTCACTTTCAGCTTTGGTCCCTTTACTTTACATGTTTTTACAAATTTGTTGTTTTATAATTCGCTCTTAATTTTGTGAGTTAAAACGCTGCAAAGCGTGCATTTGGTTCAACATTTTTACGTCTATTACTTTACGGTTTAATGGCTCTGTCGAAACTCGCGGGTCCTAAGCCGAATAGGTTATTCTTTTCTATGTTTTACTTTTTTGGTCAAATGTTTGCGAGTTACCACGACGTAACGTGTATGCTTGATTCATCATTTTTACGTTTACTTTTTGTTCGGTTTAACGGTCCCGCCGCAAAGCGCAGGTCTTAGATACTAGTATCATGTAATTGCTTATTTACATCTCCAATGAATAATAAATTATTTTCAAGTACTCTTTTGTTTCCTAAATAGTTTTTGCCCGCCTGCTTTGTGCGGCACTAAGGCGAATATTTTTCTCTCATAATAAGTACCTCTTTGTTTCGATTACTTGTACATACTACTTATAATACGATTTAAAAAAAATTAAATCGAGTTAACCAATTAAAACAAAACACTACCATAATTTTGCTAAAAACAACTAAAACGATGGAAAAACTACCTCTTGACAGGAATAAAAATTACATCGAGCCAACCAATTAAAACAAAACACTACCGTAACTTTATAAAAAAAACACTAAAGCGAATTTTACACTAGGGGTAAAATCGTAATTTGGCAAGGAAAAAACAAAAAGAATGGCAAAACTATAAATTTGAGCTGAGGGCAAAATCGTAATTTGGCTAGAAGAAAAAAACAAAACCAATTTCAAAACTGTAAATTTAAACGGGACAAAATCGTAATTTGGCTGGATCAATAGGGAAGTGCCACGCAGATGTCTAATATTGTTCCCCTCCATGAGAATTGTAGTGTATATAAATATAAATATAAATAATATCTGATTATTTTTTATTCAAAAAAGATTTAAATGATTTTTTTTCTTCTAACAACTTATATACTCATAGGAACTGTGGTTTTAAATTATGTATATATTATTTAATTTATATTCGATTTAACTTTTTTTTTTTATAAAAATTAGCATTTGTAAACTTAAAAAAAGTATATACGGAATTCTATTTAATTATTATTATTATTTTTTAAATTCCAGCATAATTATGTTAAAAGCAAAGATGTATTGAAAATAGGTTACTTTTTATATATTAAATATAAGATTAATCTTTAAAGTATTATTTTGTTTTTCTATTGATATTTGACTATTTTTTTTCAAAAAACTTTCAATGGTTATCTTCCAATAAACTATATATTCAAAGGAACAATGATTTTAAATTACATATATTCCATTTGAATTATCCATTGCTAATAATTAGTTGTTAACTTTTTTTAATCTGAATACGAATTACAGCTTTGTTTAATTGTTTTTCTTGACACAGATTTTATTGAAAACAGAGATATATTAAAAAGAGAGTATTTTGTACGGTATACGTGTACTATATGAGTGTTGATATTGTACACATATTGTCCCCAAACGAATCGATCACTGACGATGGTATCATTGAAACAAATATTAATTGTATAGTTTTTTATTAATGTAAAAGAGATGTTATTTTTTTTTTGTTCTAATAACTTATATACTGATAGGAACTATGGTTTTAAATTACGTATATATTTATTTAATTTATATTTGATTCAACTTTTTTTTTCTAAAAATTAGCATTTGTAAACTTAAAAAAAAAATAGAAACGTATACACGGAATTCTGATTAATTGTTTTTTTTCTTTTTAAATTCCAGCATAATTATATTAAAAACAAAGATGTATAGAAAATAGGTTATTTTTTATACATTGAACATTAAATGAAGCTTTAAGTATTTTTTTGTTTTTCTATTAATATTTGACTATTTAAAAAATAAAATTTAAATGATTATCTTCCAATAACTTATATATTCAAAGGAACAATGATTATAAATTACATACAATTCAATTTGAATTACTCATTGCTAATAATTAGCGGTTGTTAACTTTATTAAACTGAATAAGAATTAGAGTTCTATTTAATTGTTTTTTTACACATTGAAAACTAAGATATATTAAAAAGAGAGTATTTTTTATGGTATGCTATATGAGTGTCGGTACTATATTGATATTGTCACGAACCTAATCGATCATCGATGTCGGTATTATTGAAACCGGTATGTTTTGTATGTTTTTTTTATTAATGTAAAATAGGTGTTTATAGTCTTCTGGGCATATCATTACTTTATTATTTTTTTGTTTCTCTTTTTGTTGATATAGCGAATATCAATATTGTAATGAACCGAAATAATGTCAACAGACTTCCTACCGCGTAGCATGAAGAAATCCCCTAATTTGTTTTAAAAGTTATATTTTTTCTTCTTTATTCTATGAACATCCAGTTTTGAAACACTCCACTCTAACTAGCATTAATTACGAAATCTTAAAACATTGTCTATGGGATAATATTGATGATTATTTTATATACCTTATCTTATGATCAACTACGTGTATTTTATTTAACAAGCAATTATTTTTAAATAAAAGAGATATATTTAAATTTTCAAATGTATTCTAACCTCTTAACTTATGTATATATACACTGGTGTGTTAAGGAAATCTGATGTCTATCATTCAATCAACTAATCAATGGTAGAGATTGTCCAAATACAAAAAAAAAGTTGTTTTTTTATTTTCAAAAAAGTGTAACACATTGCAAGGTGTAACAGACTGCAAAAAAATTTAACCAGCTTTTATAATTTCTGACAAAAAGTTGTAACACATGTAATTGTTACACCAAAAATATCCCCATAAAAATGTAACATATTTGTACTTGTACTAGAAAAAATAAAACTTCGTAAATTCTAAGTTCTAAAATATGTACACTTTCATAATTTCTGTAAAATAGCTAACGGAACCCGGAAAAAGTGTGTAATAAGTTACAAAAAAGTATCACATGCACTTCTCTTTCCTCTAATACAAAAGTGTGTTATAATGCCAAAAAAAATTGTTACATCAGAAAGTGTAACATGTGGCATATTTTGTGTCAACTAATTTATGTTTTTTTGGTTTTTTTAACTTAGTAGAGATTTCTCTCTATAATGGACACACACACATATATATATATATGAAATATCTCAGTGCATATTAGTGTATCTGTTGCTACGCGAATAAACTAGTTTTACTCTTGTGTTGAATATATGTTTGCGTGTAGAGTAATGCGGATGAAACGGTTGGTGTTCGCTTGGTATGTCTAGCGAATGGGGACCATTCGCTATGATGAGTTTGTCAAATGGACTCCCATTATCGATATAGCGGATAGGAGTTGGTCTATATAAATACTTCATTCGTATGTGTATTGTAAGTTTTTGAGAGAGGTCACACTTGACCTCTAGATTAGGAACAATGTAAACTCATTCGGTATATTCAATCATTCATTATCGATATAGCGGATAGGAGTTGGTCTATAATAAATACTTCATTCGTATGTGTATTGTAAGTTTTTGAGAGAGGTCACACTTGACCTCTAGATTAGGAACCATGTAAACTCATTCGGTATATTCAATCATTCATTCAATGATCGTAATTATCTAAACCTTATGTTTCTGATTGATGTTAAAGGTGAAAGGGGCGCACCCTCATGGGGGTGGAATTTTCTTTAACCCAATCATATGTTGTCATGTCATTTCCCCTCTTTAACTTCCCTCTTTCCCAAAAAACATAAAGGGTGCACCCTCATGAGGGGTGAGGGAAACTATTTTTTTCTTTTTTATAGACGATTAATTAATTAATAAATGAACATAATTTTAACAAAGTAAAACTACAATAAATTAAAAACATTACATTAAATTAAAAATAAAATAAAATAACATTACATTAAATTAAAAATACTTAAATAAACTAACAAAAACTACTACTCTTCGTCGGAGTCCACCAATAGGTGGGGTAAATCCATTCTTCTGAGATGCTCAACGAGATCATGTTTTAGTCTTCAATGCGTATCTTCATCCATAAGCTCGTCTAATACACTATTATCGACGACTTGCTCGACAGGAGGATCCCGGATATGTGTCGGTGCTATCGCGTTTCCGTCATCTTTTAAAATCATGTTATGTAAAATAATACATGTACACACCACGAAGCGGATTTTTTTCACACTCCTATCACGCATTGGCCGATTCATTGTACCCCATTTTGACTTCAAAACACCAAAAGTCCGTTCTACGTCTTTTCTTGCCACCTCATGTTACTTCTTGAATTTCTTTTCTTCTAGTAGATGAGGATATAGAAATGATTTGACAAATACGGACCATGAAGGGTAGATTCCATCCACGAGATAGTAACCACGATCATATAACTGGTTGTTAACGTTTTGACATTTTGGGGCTGTTCCATTTCGTTCGGTATCAAATAATGGAGATTGCTGATGCACATTGATGTCGTTTCGTGCACCTGGTGGACCGCAAAAAGCATGCCAAACCCACAAATCTTGAGAGGCCACCGCTTCGAGCATAACTGTAGGGTAACGGTGATCTCCTCTCATATATTGGCCCAAAACTATGTGGGACACATTCTCCATACGAAAAGGTTACCCACCATACTAGGAAGATTTCGTGGCCACCCTCGCGATCACGACGAACAAAACGTTTCTTACTAGATGTGCCTGTGTCTTGTAGTTCGGCTTCATCAATGAGATTCTAGAAAAAAAAGCTATCCTACTATCGATTGAATCACTACTATCAGGTGGGAAAAACAACAGTATCTCTTTTACCATTTTTAAATAAAATAGGTGTGGAGATTTTTAGTTTTAGGAGAAATGGAGGAATGGGTTGGTGTGAATTTGTTTAAGGGTTGGATTTAAGTAGTTTTAGTATAAAAAAACCTTTAAAAAGTAACGACTATATAGTCGTTGAACATCACCCAACGGTCAAATTCAATCCGTGAACATCCACCGATTTCACCCCCCTACGCGGTGAACTTCATTGGCGGCGGTCTGCTCCCTGTGACAAACACACACGCCACATGACTCCCCGCTTAGGCCCCACTTACCCTAATTATGTTGAATATGTGTTTGCGTGTAGAGCAATACGGATGAACTGGTTGGTGTTCACTTGGTATGTCTAGTGAATATAGACCATTCGTTATGATGAGTTTGGTAAATGGACTCCCATTCGCTAGTATGGTATAGTGAATGGGAGTTGGTCTATATACATACTTTATTCGTATATGTATTGTAAGTTTTTGAGAGAGGACACACTTGACCTCTAAGATTAGGAACGATGTAAACTCTTTTGGTATATTCAATCATTCATTCAATGATCGTAATTATCTAAACTTTATGTTTCCGATTGATGTTAACATCTTATACTTTCGTCTTGTAATCAAATCGATCATTGTGTAATTTTTTCCATCAAATCATGTTTCTACAAATTATAAAAACTAAATATTAAAAAAATAATTTAGTTTATATTATATAATTGTAAAAATAGGTAATGATATGGAGATGAGATGAAGATATATGGAGGTTTGGTTGTCACACCCTCAATTTCCACTTGCAGAGTATTACCGCGAGGCGTGTGATCAAACCAGAATCTCAGACACTAGCAATATCGAACGACTCTATATGATTTATTTAAATGTTTTCCAAAAACATTTGTTGTAAACAAGCATAGTCATTTTCAAAATATCAAGGTTTCAAAGTTTAGCGGAAGCATTAAAATAAAGTAACGGCGCCAACATAAACGCCAAAACCAAAACCCAAAAATTATTCGTAAATAAAGACTCGATAAAAATATCTTGATCAAATGCAAGTGAGTGCACCTAGCGCACCTAGCGTCCTGAGAAACATGCAAAGAAACAAGTGTCAACATTAAAAAAGAGTGAGTTCACAGGTTTTTATAAGTTCACAAGTTCGGTTTAAAAGGTTGTTTTCCCCCGTTATCCCTAACCCGGGATAACGACATAGTTCCATTATTCCTAACCTGGAATAATAATGTTGGTTCGTAAATAAGTTCAATGTTAACATGTAGGTAGCGAGCCTAAAGTTACGTCACATAAGAGTTCGCGATCGAAGCTGACTGTTGTTGCCTCTGTGTTGCCAGGTCTATCACTGACCATGGCGAAATTTAGGCCAAATTAATCACCCGTTGACCATTCCCGGTCGGCTAGCGCGACTAGCTCGGGTGGGGCTTGTCGGGCTCAGTAGTACTACTATAATTTCCCCCTATCTAACCCAATACTAACGATCCGAGAGTTGGTTGAGAACTTCCGTGATAAAGCTACTTAGTGACCATAACGTACATTAACATTAACTTAGTTACCGAATAGTTAACGGCGTTAATTTCGCATAACGTAAAAAGATTGAGTTGTAGAGCATATACATGTTTCTCCCCCTGTTGTTCAAAACCGGATAAAATAGGGGCCGTGAACTCACCTTAAATTGCTCGGTTAGATAAACAAAAAAGAAGCAAAGGATGGAACCGCTAATCGCGTCCTAACATGTCAACCAATTCAAAGTTAGTGTGTGAACACACTAACACAAAACCCTACGCATAACTAACACACAGTACAACACACGTAATAACCAATTCAAAACCATAATCATGCATGCAAAGTATCACCATACAAAATAACGATCAAACCAACTTGTTATAAACACATGATAACTCATACAACACTTAGGTACACACAAACGCAAGTTATCATGTTTCAGCTTGTATGATCATAACTGAGCTGTTTTCGAGGATTTTTATGAAATAGTTCCAACGTTCCAAAAATTCCAATTATTTTACAAAAGGTGACAATTAGACTGTGGAATTTTGTGTAAAATTTTCAAATCCTAAATCTTTACCAATTATTTATAAACATTTATATACTAGGCTGTAGTCAGATTCCTCGCTTTCTGACTGCAGTCCACGAGAAAAATTATTTAAAAATCATCGTCCATCCGATTAATGAAATTCCAGTGGAAGATTTTCGAAAATTCCCGTATCCAGTTACTGTACAAATTTCGTGACCTAAACCCATACAAACTATGAGATCCGACTCGTTAAACAACCTGCAAATTCTGCAGAATTTACGCAGCTTCAGCTGCTGCACTAAATGACCATTTAAAAATAGGAAACGACCTCAGAAAAATATGAATATGGCGCCATTTGAAGCGTTTTTCAAAATTACACGTTTAGGCTTCAGAAAATCCACTTTTCTGTAAATAATGATCAGGTTACAGCCAACTGAAGTTGGCTGTAAATGTCAATCAGCTTACTGTTTTCGACTTTATCGCATTAGAACATGTGTAAACGGCCATGACGCTTAGTTTTATTGATTAACAGCAGGTTAACTTGTCAAATACCATCTAATATATCAATATTCATGCAAACCCTAAGTATATATCATGATCTTTATCGATAAAACACAGCCTACGATTTTAATATTCAACATATCATCACAACCGCAAAGATTCGCATATTCATCCGAACTAATCATACACCACAACACTTTTTCATAATAATAATCATACAAGCACATAATCATGATCAATATTACACAAAACCTAGTATGAATCGCAATACAATTAAACTCTAACCTTGAAACGATGACAATTAGCGAACCAGGACAAGCTTGTAATCGATCCGAGGGTGTAGAGTTTGCGCGACCGAGAGAGGGGGGGGGGACTGCCGTCGACTTCACTAGGGTATTAGGGTTTTGTTTTTTGTTTTTTTTTCCACAACATGCATGTATACATAATATAAGAGGGGGGGGGGGTTTGGGTTAGTTCCTTGGGCCGCAAGGATGGGCCGCAAGGAAGTGTGGGTCGCAAGGGGGTGTGGGTGGCGGGTTGGGTTTGCTTGGTCGTGAAGTCGCATGTTTCACAGGCTTGGTTCGGTTCGGCTTATAAATAGAATTTACTAACCGTTCATTATAATCTGATAAATAACTACACATAATACGACTCGGCAATTATTCACAAACGTCTAATAACACATAGCACGTAATTCAAATACAAACCGTCTAATAACACATAGCACGTAATTCACCCAATAGATTCACAAAGTTAGCGTAGTTATTGCGAGCACGTAATCAATTCTCCGAATTAATCAGCGTAGGAATGAATAACAATAAAGTAGCGCGTTTAAGATACCTGAAAAGCTAGGATGTCACATTATCCCCTTGTTGAAAGAATTTTCGTCGCAAAAATTGAGTAAACGCGGTTTAGAATGCAACGCACAAAGATTCAGTTTGTTAGAATGGTACAAGTAAATCCCAGGCTGTCATATCATCCCCATGTTGAAAGAATTTCGTCCCGAAATTCCGTTGACGGTAACGTCAGATTGCTGCTCAGCTGCAAAAAGGTGTGGATATTTGCTTTTCATTTGGTCCTCTCTTTCCCACGTGAACTCCGGTCCACGCTTAGAGTTCCAATGAACCTTGACGATCGGTATCTTGCTGTGCCTTCGAGTCTTGATCTCACGGTCCATGATCTCGATAGGTTGTTCCACAAAATGCAGTTGCTCATCCACTTGAATCTCATCCAATGTAATGACTAGGGTCTCATCTGATAGACACTTCTTTTGATTGGACACGTGAAAAACGTTGTGAACTCCACTGAGTTTGGCAGGAAGGTCTAACTGATAAGCTACAGGCCCGATACGCTTCGAAATCACAAATGGGACTACGTACCATGGATTTAGTTTGCCTCGTTTCCCAAAACGAATTACACCCTTCCAGGGTGACACTTTCAGTAAGATGCGGTCACCTACTTGAAATTCGAGCGGTTTGCGTCGTTGATCAGCGTAACTTTTCTGTCGATTCCGTGCCGCTGCCATGCGGTTTTTGATTTGCACAATCTTTTCAGTAGCCTCAAGTATCAACTCAGGACCTGTGAGTTGACTGTCACCGACTTCTGCCCAACAGACCGGTGATCTACATTTGCGACCGTACAATGCTTCAAACGGTGCTGCCTGAATACTCGTATGGTAACTGTTGTTATACGAGAATTCCACTAAAGGCAGATGGATTTCCCAACTGTTCCCGAAGTCTACCACGCATGCCCTAAGCATGTCCTCCAAGGTCTGAATGGTCCTTTCACTTTGACCATCCGTCTGAGGGTGATAAGCTGTGCTCATATCTAAGCGTGTACCCAAAGCTTTCTGAAGTGACCGCCAAAAGTTGGACGTGAAACGAGCATCTCTGTCTGAAATGATGGACGTTGGCACCCCGTGCCGAGAAACTACTTCCTTAATGTAGATGCGAGTCAACTTATCAATCTTATCTGTTTCTTTGGTCGCTGGGAAGTGTGTAGACTTAGTTAGACGATCCACGATCACCCAGATGGTATAGCAACCACCCGAAGTTCGCTGAAGTTTAGTGATAAAAATCGAGATGTGATCCCATTTCCACACTGGGATCTCAGGTTGTTGAAGTAGCCCTGATGGCTTCTGGTATTCCACCTTTACTTTCGCACAAGTCAAGCACCTGCTCACGTAGGTGGCTATATCCGCTTTCATGTTGAGCCACCAGTACGCGGCTTTAAGGTCTTGATACATTTTATCCGAACCAGGATGGACAGAGTATCGGGATTTTTGAGCTTCGTCCATAACTAGCTTTCTGAGGTTTCCGTAGAGAGGTACCCATATACGGTTCATGAAATACCGGGTACCATTGGGTTTCATCTCCCAATCGCGTTCCATCTTTCCCACAGATTAGGCCTTGATGTTCTCTTCCTTAACTGCTTCTAGATGCGCGTCGCGTATCTATTCGGGTAACCCAGAATGAATTGTGAACTATAGTGCTCGTACCCGACGAGGTTTCAAGTGCTCCTTCCGACTGAGGGCATCAGCCACCACGTTAGCTTTACCCGGGTGATATTGAATGGCACATTCATAGTCGTTCAGGAGTTCAACCCAGCGACGTTGTCGCATGTTCAACTCCTTCTGGTCAAAAATATGCTGGAGGCTCTTGTGATCCGTGTAGATTGTGCACCTTGTTCCATATAGGCAGTGTCTCCAAATCTTAAGTGCAAACACAACTGCTCCCAATTCCAAGTCATGTGTCGTGTAGTTCTTCTCGTGGACCTTCAACTGTCGGGATGCATACGCGATGACCTTATCACGTTGCATGAGCACACATCCCAATCCCTGAATGGAAGCGTCACAATATACCACAAATCATCTGTCCCCTCTGGCAAGGACAAAATGGGGGCACTGCAAAGCTTCTGCTTCAGTAATTGAAATGCTGCTTCCTGTTTGTCACCCCAAGCATTGGTGCCCTTCTGAGTGAGAGTGGTAAGCGGTTGTGCGATCTTGGAAAATCCCTCGATGAAACGTCTGTAGTAACCAGCCAAACCCTAAAATTGGCGGATTTCTGTAACACCCCGACCCGCAGCGGAATAAGAGTCGGGGCATAATTGGGTTATCACCAAAGCTCATGATGTTTACTAATATGTTTCATATTTATTAAATCCAAATTACATTTCAATATTCCAAGTCAAATTCATACAATACAACGAAAGGAAAAATTAACTAAAACAAATCCATAATCTAAACTGGTTTATTCTTCTAAGCCGCCCTATATGTTTCTTGCTTCAACTTGATCACCTGTATCATGTGTAAAAATGGGAAATTTTGGGTCAACAAAAGTTGGCGAGTGAACCTTGTTAAAAACATTTGTTATCAATTCATTATTGTAATTTATTTAGGAAAATTGTGCAATAATCATATATGAATAAATGTATGTAAACATAACGATCACAAACCACCTTGCTTAAACATGAAATAAGAATGACAATGTATATGTTGGCAACGTCCCGTTCACGCTCATAGGTAATGGGGAACGGACGGCCTATGCTAATGTATGTGAGATCAAGGCTCAATAAAACGGAGCCGATCTTATGTTGGCAACGCCTGGTTCACGCTCATAGGTAATGGGAAACAGCTCACGCTCATAGGTAATGGGGAGCGGCGGCCTATGAAATGTATGTACTAAAATGATAAAATTAATCTAAACTTCAACCACACAAACAATGGATACACATTGAATACACATTTGATCATGAACATGATGGATGCACAAATATTTAATTATAATAAATAAATAACGACACATGATACACCCCAAAATGTGATTAAAACGGGGAATTGGTAGAGATTCACTCACATTGGGTGCGTTTGTTTGAATATGTTGAATGCGCACGAGTTTAGGGGATTGATCGACGAGAGATAACTAACCAAATAAATAACGAAAAGGTACGGTAAGTATGTGGATTTTATTAACTATTTTAATAGGATTTTTGGGTATAATTTTGTGAGTTTAAGACTACTTTCTAACTTTGAAAACGTTATTTTTAAGTATTTTTAATTGATTTTTAAATTAAATAAATAAATAAAAATAAATAAAAAAAATGTTGACTTTGACCGTTGACCGTTGACCGTTGACCGGTTCGGTCGGTTATATTGTTGCACTGAGCGAGGTTCGAACCGGTGACCTCCCGTACGCATGCACGCAGCTCTACCAACTGAGCTACGTGTCTAACCCGAAATAATTCTGTTTTTAATTATACTTATATACTATTTAGTTTAATCCGAAAATTATTTGTTTTTTTTAAAAGATTTTAAACGTATCGGACCGGTGCTGACCACAGGTCTCGAACTCGGGACCTGTGGGTTAGCGTGCACACAGTCCACCGCTGGACTGTGTGTCTAACTTGGTTAATAACTCGGTTTTTATTATACTTAACATGTTTTTGGTAGTTAACCCGGTTCAGTTAAAAAGGCATTTGTTTATAACAATAGAGTAAAACTGGGGCAGGATTCGAACTCGCGTCGCAGGTGCTATGTGTGCACACAGTCCACCGCTGGACTGTGTGTCTAACCCGTTTATAAAACTGATTTTAATTAATCTTATGATACAACCCGACTTCGTCTTCTTCGTTAGATTTCACCCAGAAAACAAGGTCCGACTGTTTGGTCTGGTTTATGCCTTATCTGGTTTTTAAACTTTATAAGTAACTTAAAGGTAACGAATGGAGAGGGTTTGGGGGAAAAAGATATACCGATCAGTGTTGCTCACAGAATTCCGGCAGAGTCCGTCGGTTCTGAAAGTGAACTCCGGCTGTCGACATCAATTAACAATTCTGTTTGATTATTACGAAGTTGAGATACTTAATCAAAGTTTAATAGGAGTTGGAAAGATCATACCAGCTCTCAGTGTGATTTCGGAAGTTGCAGAAATTTTCCGGCGAAGGTGGGAATTTTGACGAACGTTGACTGGGATTGCTTCTGATGGTGGAGTTGTGTTAGTGACAGATTATTCGAATGATTGAAACAGAAAGAGTCGAAAGAATTACCGTGTGGATGTGAGTCTCGGTTTTCCGGCGACTTACAGATGTTTTCCGGCGATTGAATTTTCGTCGAGAAGATGTGCGATTTGTGAGCGAAAAGGTTTCCAGTGGATTGTGGGTGAATTTATAGGGAAATATCGAGATGTATGGGGTCTGAATTCGGTCTCAATTCAAGGTCAGCCGTTCTCCGGCGGTTACGACTGATGTCGCGGGTTCAGACGTCGGTTATAACCGTCGTTAGAGTTAATTCTTCGGTTATCTTGGACGAAAACGTAAATTATCGGCGAAGTCGTCGGGATTTCCGGCGACTGCTATTTGGTCGCGATTTTGACTGAATTTGACTTCCACGCTTTATTATTTGAATTAATTGATTCAATATGATATCAGAAAATCAAAGTGGCGGAGTGGTTGATTGTGTGAACGTTAGGTCTTTGGGGATTTCCGGCTGACCCGGGTTCGACTCCCGGCAGCCGGTTTTCCTTTTTAATTAATTTATTTTTATTTTTTTACAATTATAATTTATATCATCTAATTTGTTTATTAATTATGTATCGTTTAAAATTAAAATAAGCCATAAATGAACAACAAAAATTTAAAACTGATTGTTCGGTTATTAAACGAAGCGGGTTTCGAAACCCGTTTTTCGACAAATGTTACAATTTCTGTCGGTGTCCTGGGTGCTTCCCAGTTCTTGATAGCATCGATCTTGGCGGGATCAACATGTATACCCTTTTCATTCATGATATGCCCGAGGAACTGAACTTCCCAAATCCAGAAATCACACTTCGAAAACTTGGCATATAGTTTCTCCTGTTGAAGTAGTTCCAGCAATAACCGCAGATGCTCAGCATGTTCTTCTTCACCCTTAGAGTAGATGAGTATATCATCGATGAACATGATGACAAACTTGTCGAGATACGGCTTACACACGCGGTCATGAGGTCCATGAACACCGCGGGTGCATTGGTGAGACCGAAGGGCATGACCAAGAACTCGTAATGGCCATACCGAGTGCGAAATGCCGTCTTGGAGATATCCTCCTCCCTGACGCGTAGCTGGTGATAACCGGACCGTAGATCAATCTTGGAGTAGTAGCTTGACCCCTGAAGCTGGTCGAAAAGGTCGTCGATGCGAGGTAAGGGGTACCGGTTCTTGATGGTAACCTTATTGAGTTCCCTGTAGTCGATGCACATGTGGAAGGTCCTGTCCTTCTTCTTGACAAAAAGGACCGGAGCTCCCCATGGCGAAGTACTGGTCGGATAAATCATTTTTCCAACAATTCTTGAAGTTGGGTAGACAGCTCTTGCAGCTCCGCTGGAGCTCAGCGGTACGGGGCCTTGGCGATAGGAGTCGCATGGCTCGCCAATTTGATTTCAAACTCTACTTGTCGATGTGGTGGAAGACCGGGTAAATCCTCTGGAAACACATCGGGAAAGTCACGGACGATGGGGATATCTTCAATCCGCTTCTCGTCCTTAGACTGTTCGGTGACCAGTGCGAGCAAAGCAAAAGAGTTCTTCTTCCCAAGATACTTCTGAGCTTGCATGTAAGAGATGATGTTCGTGACGACGCCTGCCTTCTCGCCTTGCACCATCAAGACTTCGTTGTCAGAGAGCGGAATACAGATAGCTTTCTCGAAACAGAGAACTTTAGCTCGGACGTCGGATAGCCAGTCCATTCCGGCTACCACATCAAAACTACCCAGAGTAGTTGTCATCAGATCAATGGTAAAGGTGTGACCCGCGAGTTTAAGTTGACAGCCGGTCACTAGATGAGTCACATCTACAGATTTACCATCGGCTAGTTCTATGACGTAAGGGGTCTCTAGGGGTTTAGGTGTGAGATTTAGGTTCTTCCTAAAAGACTCAGATATAAAACACTTATCCGCACCCGTATCAAAAAGTATAGTAGCAAAATGATCGTTAAGTGGAAACTTACCGGTGACCACATTCGAGTCGTTTCTGGCCTCTCCACGGCCTAGCGTGAATGCACGTCCTTTGGCACCTCCTGTGCCACCATTTCCATTGTTGCCATTGTTGTTATTGTTATTGTTGTGGTTGTTATTCCCACCATTGTTGTTGTTGCGAAGTTGCGGGCAGTCTCGCTTGAAATGTGCAGTGCTACCGCACTGATAGCATCCCCGGTTATTACCCTGCTGCTGACCCTGGTGCTGGTTCTGATTCTGTCGTGACATAATCTCCCCGCAACAATCCTTTGCCACGTGTCCTGCTTTACCACATCGTTGGCAGCGATTTCCGGTGCAAGGGCCGTGATGATGGAGGTTACAACGATTACATTGCGGCTTTCGACCCGCATAGCCGCTCGAGTTCTGGGTGTTGTTGGCAGATTGGTTGTTGTGACCCCGATTGTTGTTGAAGTTGTTGGACCGCTTCTGGTTTCCTTGTTGTGGCTGGGCTGATGAAGACTGCCGAGCAGGTGAGTCTTCAAATTTCCTTTTGTTATCAGGGACAATTTCAATTGCACCCCTAGGTGGTAACTTCCTTTGCTCCACCGCCTTATCGGTGAGCTTATGTGCCAGCCTAATCGCTTATTGCTCCGTCATAGGGTTGCTAGACATTACCATGCACTAGATCTCAGGGACCAGACCCCCAAGATAAAACTCAAGTCGTTAACGATGGTGTTAGCCAAATCAGGACAAAGGAACACCAGAGCATGATGTTTTGCCGTGTACGCTTCAATTTCTGACCTGACCATCTTGTGGTTCCATAACGCTTGTTCCAATTGCTGAACTCTGTCCCGCGGACAGTATTCCTCCTTGATTAGAGCTTTGAACTCGGTCCAGGCCATTGCGTTCGCCACAGCAAGTCCACGCGTTTGGACTTGTGCGTTCCACCAGGTTAATGCCCCATCTTCCAACGTCGAGGCAACATACTTGACCTTATTAGCTTTGAGGCAATTGCACATTTCGAAAACCGATTCAGACTTTTCGACCCAACGGACCAGTCCTATGGGTCCTTCAACTCCCGTGAACTTGCTCGGTTTCACATCCAGGAACATCTTGTAGGGGTTAAGTCCCCCTCCTGAGGATAGAGGGTAGATAGTCAGCGAGAAAGTCTACTAGCCAAACTATTAGATTTTCCCATGAAAATTTAATAATGGTTACCTGCTGGTGGGTTAGGAACACCTGCCAGAGCACACGTGTTGTTGGATTAATGCGGGCAATTATTCCTCTGACATGTTGAGATTTCCGCGGCGACCAGTTGCCATTTCAGATCTTCGCAAGACAACACAAACACACACCGATAAGTATATATCCAATATAGTTATCATATTCAACACTTCAATGGTCACACAATTTATGTCAACCCAACAAATTTAACAATCAAAAGGAACATTCGATTAAATAAATTGCAATGTCTCACAAAATACCAACCAAACATATCAGCTTAATTATAAAATTTCCAAGTTCAAACATAAGTGGAAACAAACAAACTAAAGGAAACATAACGGAGATTGGCGAGATGAGTTAGTCATCTATGTCTCCATCTCCCAAGTCGCTATCACTGCCGTCTTCCTCTCCAGCGTTTTCAGCTTCAACAGTCGGGTCCTGTTCCGGCTCTTCTTCCTCCGGATCCTCCTCCGGGTCTTCCTCTGGATCCTCCTCTTCGTCCTCTACCGGCGCTGGAAGGGCCGGTGCTGGTGCAGGTATTGGGATAGGTGGTGCTTGGTTCTGCTCCAGTTCGTGAATCCTCCAACTGGACTCAAGAACTCTGTCTTCGAGCCAGTCAGCCCTCAGCTGCTCAGCACGAAGGTCCTTAGCTAAAATGCTTCGAAATTCTCCTATTCTCATCTTGCTCTTCAGTTTTACCAGTCAGCTGACGTATTAGCCATCCCTGTGCTTCGATAGTCTCTTGCATTCTCTCTAGCTGTTCCTGTTGTTTCCTTAGCACAGCTCTAAGTAGATCGTCCCAGACTCCTGAAGAGTTGACCGGTACAGCGGTGGTTGGACGGGAGGACGACTCCCCTCCTAGAGCGAGTCTTTTCCTAGCAGTTGAGCGTGTCTCCACGCCACGAGGTGGTGAGGGTTCGACCATGGGTGCCTTCCCCGGCGCCCTTGATTATCGAGATTTGTCGGATGATGAGGATGACATAGCCTGCTGGGTTGGTGTAGTTAGTTACGAGCTGCGTATATCACAATATATATATATATATATATATATATATATATATATATATAGCACATAGAACAATTATAGTATAACACAAAACAAGATATCACAGTTCGGTGCCAACTAAGTCTAGTGTCGTGTAACAGCTATAGTTTAGGTCTACTTTTAATGCAAACCTGGTTCTCTATAGCTAGAGGCTCTGATACCAATCTGTCACACCCTCAATTTCCACTTGCAGAGTATTACCGCGAGGCGTGTGATCAAACCAGAATCTCAGACACTAGCAATATCGAACGACTCTATATGATTTATTTAAACGTTTTCCAAAATCATTTGTTGTAAACATGCATAGTCATTTTCAAAATATCAAGGTTTCAAAGTTTAGCGTAAGCATTAAAATAAAGTAACGGGCGCCAACATAAACGCCAAAACCAAAATCCCAAAAATTATTCGTAAATAAAGACTCGATAAAAATGTCTTGATCAAATGCAAGTGAGTGCACCTAGCGCTCCTAGCGTCCTGAGAAACATGCAAAGAAACAAGTGTCAACATTAAAGAAGAGTGAGTTCACAGGTTTTTATAAGTTCACAAGTTTGGTTTAAAAGGTTGTTTTCCGCCGTTATCCCTAACCCGGGATAACGACATAGTTCCATTATTCCTAACCTGGAATAATAATGTTGGTTCGTAAATAAGTTCAATGTTAACATGTAGGAAGCGAGCCTAAAGTTACGTCACGTAAGAGTTCGCGATCGAAGTTGACTGTTGTTGCCTCTGTGTTGCCAGGTCTATCACTGACCATGGCGAAAGTTATGCCAAATTAATCACCCGTTGACCATTCCCGGTCGGCTAGCGCGACTAGCTCGGGTGGGGCTTGTCAGGCCCAGTAGTACTACTATAATTTCCCCGCTATCTAACCCAATACTAACGATCCGAGAGTTGGTTGAGGACTTCCGTGATAAAGCTACTTAGTGACCATAACTTACATTAACATTCACTTAGTTACCGAATAGTTAACGGCGTTAATTTCGCATAACGTAAAAAGATTGAGTTGTAGAGCGTATACATGTTTCTCACCCTGTTGTTCAAAAATGGATAAAATAAGGGCCGTGAACTCACCATATATTGCTCGGTTAGATAAACGCAAAAGATGCAAAGGATGGAACCGCTAATCGCGTCCTAACATGTCAACCGATTCAAAGTTAGTGTGTGAACACACTGACACAATACCCTACGCATAACTAACACACAGTACGGCACACGTAATAACCAATTCGAAACCATAATCATGCATGCAATGTATCACCATACAAAATAACGATCAAACCAACTTGTCATAAACACATGATAACTCATACAACACTTAGGTACACACAAACGCAAGTTATCATGTTTCAGCTTGTACGCTCATAACTGGGCTGTTTTCGAGGATTTTTATAAAATAGTTCCAACATTCCAAAAATTCCAATTTTTTTACAGGAGGTGTGAAATCCTAAGTCTTTACCAATTATTTATAAACATTTATATACTAAGCTGCAGTCAGATTCATCGCTTTCTGACTGCAGTCCACGAGAAAATTATCTAAAAATCATCGTTCATCCGATTAATGAAATTCCAGTGGGAGATTTTTGGAAATTCCCGTCTCCAGTTACTGTACAAATTTCGTGACCTAACCCCATACAAACTATGATATCCGACTCGTTAAACAACCTGCAAATTCTGCAGAATTTACGCAGCTTCAGGTGCTGCACTAAATGACCATTTAAAAATAGCAAACAACCTCAGAAAAATATGAATCCGGCGCCATTTGAAGCGTTTTTCAAAAATACACGTTTTAGGCTTCAGAAAATCCACTTTTCGATAAATAATGATCAGGTTACAGCCAACTGAATTTGGCTGTAAATGTCAATCAGCTTACTGTTTTCAACTTTAACGCATTAGAACATGTGTAAACGGCCATGACGCTTAGTTTTATTGATTAACAGCAGGTTAACTTGTCAAATACCATCTAATATATCAATATTCATGCAAACCCTAAGTATATATCATGATCTTTATCGATAAAACACAACCTATGATTTTAATATTCAACATATCATCATAACCGCAAAGATTCGCATATTCATCCGAACTAATCATACACCACAACACTTTTTCATAATAATAATAATCATACAAGCACATAATCATGATCAAGATTACACAAAACCTAGTGTGAATCGCAATACAATTAAACCCTAACCTTGAAACGATGACAATTAGCGAACCGGGACAAGCTTGTAATCGATCCGAGGGTGTAGAGTTTGCGCGACCGAGAGGGGGGGGGGCTGCCATCGACTTCACTAGGGTATTAGGGTTTTATTTTTTTTCCACAACATGCATGTATACATAATATAAGAGTGGGGGGAGGTTTGGGTTAGTTCCTTGGGCCGCAAGGATGGGCCACAAGGAAGTGTGGGCCGCAAGGGGGTGTGGGTGACGGGTTGGGTTTGCTTGGTCGCGAAGTCGCATGTTTCACAGGCTTGGTTTGGTTCGGCTTATAAATAGAATTTACTAACCGTTCATTATAATCTGATAAATAATTACATATAATACGACTCGGCAATTATTCACAAACGTCTAATAACACATTGCACGTAATTCAGATACAACCCGTCTAATAACACATAGCTCGTAATTCACCCAATAAATTCACAAAGTTAGCGCAGTTATTGCGAGCGCGTAGTCAATTCTCCGAATTAATCAGCGTAAGAATGAATAACAATAAAGTAGCGCGTTTAAGATACCTGAAAAGCTGGGATGTCACATTGGTGTTGTGAAAAAATTAAGATTTTTAAAAAATGCTTAAGATCTGATATGATATGCTGAAATAATGGTTTGTAGGAACTAGCGCTGTGAATGCTCAAAGGTATATTTCTTTAAAGGATAAATTTCAATATATGACTATATAGTCTTATTTGTATTGATTTTACCATATACCATCATCTGAATCTTCTCAACTAGTGGTAGTTGTGAATGCTCAAAGGTATATATCTTTAAAGGAGAAATTTCAATATATGACTATATAGTCTTATTTGTATTGATTTTATCACAGTCAGACCATTTGAATCTTCTCAACTGGTGGTGGTAGTATTCTAGAAAGAGTAAAGTAGAATTTCAATCTCTGATGTTTATACTCAATCACGCTTTCTGCCCTCATTTGAAAAAAATCAACACTCTCGTCTATGTAGTTGTCGACTGCTCGCAATCAGGTCCCTCTCACTAACTAACCGTTTGTAATTTAGTGAAATGACTAAAATACCCCCATAACTTCACTTACAACTTCACTCCCCACACAGTCTTCTACATAAATTCCCTCCATATTCAAAACAATTCATAATCTAGCAACTAAGCACTGATTCACCTTACTTAACCTGCAATATGAACGTATTAACAACAACAATAGCCCATAATAACAAATTTAACCAGATTTGAAACATTGTTGACATTTTGAACTTCAAATGGGTTTGACTTTGTGAACTTCAAATGGGTTTGACTTCTTGAACCGAACTTGGAAGCTACTTTTGAGGGTCATTGTTTACTACAAGCAATAACAATTCCTAATATGAACGCATTATTAGCACCTGTTTACTCAATTTCCAAACACCTAACTGCAATTTGTACAACATACTTAAGATGGTTTTGACCTGCATGTTAATCAAGCATGTTTGGTCCTTAATAGGACCTCTGTTTTGTTGCCTCATGTTTGAACATCAAAAGACCTTTGTTTAGTTAAACATGTTTCAACATCCAAACTCAATTAAAGTTAAATGCACTGGTTTTGTTCAATCAAATATATGTTCAATCGAATAAAAGGTTATCTACTGTCATATACTTGTTCATTCAAATACAAATACTCACTTAAATGCACAATGAAAATGGACATCCAATACAAGTTTATTCAAATGACTAAAACCAGCAAGTATCAAAAACATGTTCATCCAACCAAAGCACAAACAACTTTCCAAACCAAAGCATTCATTGGTTGTAATAAACAGTTTTCCAAATACTAAACAAAAGCTTTCCAAAACTTAACAGACACCAATAACCAGACTTAAATAAGCTTTCCAAAACTCGTTTATCAAGCTTTAAATTTATAAAACACGATACAATATAATAACGCTCTACAACACGTTAGGGAAAGTGCACTCATTGTTGGCGTAGTATAGTGATGGTAAGA
This sequence comes from Scalesia atractyloides, assembly GCA_947069175.1. Lineage (NCBI taxonomy): Eukaryota > Viridiplantae > Streptophyta > Magnoliopsida > Asterales > Asteraceae > Scalesia > Scalesia atractyloides. The sequence goes on from CAMTDV010000116.1 coordinate 48,878,305, forward strand.
TACCAAGGTTGTCCAAGAACACAAGAGCTTTTAATAACGGAATATCGTCAACGTTTAATCTAACCAAAATTTTGAGAAAAGGAGTTAGTAAGTTTAAAAAGAAATAAAAGTAAAATGCTAGAAGAAAAGCAATAAACATGATAGAATCACATGGTTCCGACTCTTTTTTTACGTATCCTTTGATGATTTCCTTGCTTTGGGCTTTTTAAGAGATTATCTTAGTTATTTTGGCATGTCCCTCTTTTGGAGGCAACGCTACCCTCAGCCATATTGGTCTGAGTTAGCAGTGATACAGTCCCGCAAGCCTGGATTATTGAAAGATAATTAAGTAAGTTAATAATGCAAAATGTGGAATGTCCCTCTTTTGGAGGCAACGCTACCCTCTACCATATTGATCTGAGTCAGCAGGGATACACTCCCGCAAGGTCGATTTAAAGTATTAATAGTAGTTTATTTATAAGGGATTCAAGTCGTTCTTACTTCCCCGATTTGATGCTATTTACGTCAAGAGAAGTCCTAATAATCTTGAATCAAGTACTCGTAGGATCTATACACTGAAAGAGACAAGAACTTTACCCAAATCATCCTTTTAACCCCCTTTAGGCAGTTAACGTGCTTTATATAGAACGTAAGGACATGAATGCGCAAATCAACAAAACATGAAGAATTGATAGAGTAAAGTTCACTTTCAATATAAAAAACTAGTAATTAAAGTCATTAATACAAACCCAAATAAAAAGTAGCCAATGCTTGAATATCTAAAGTAATACATTAAAGATTTGTCTCCACCAGATGATGTAAGAGATTAGCCAAGCATGGCCTTTGTTTGCTAAGAATTCTTACGATCAATCTTGGATCCCGAGACTACTACACACACTCGAAAGGTGGATGATGGAGAAATGTGGTGGATGATGGTGTTGTAGTGATGGTGGAATGGTGGCTAGTGGGAGAGAATTGGTTTGCCAAGGGATGAGTTGGAAATGAACCAAGCACCTCCTTTTATAACTGGAAACAGACCATTCACACGGCCCCATGCCCAGGGGCATGACTCCATGCCATTTCTTCTCTGTCTTCATCAATTGATCTATCTTAGTCCGTATACACACACGGTCCCGTATGTCAAAAGGCACAGCCCCATGGTCAGTGGTGTGGGGTCCTTTGGGAGATACTGCATATATGAGAGTTGACCACGACCCCGTGTCTCTTGTCTACTTTGTTTGTCTTGTTCTGCATGGACTCTAGAGTGGCACACGACCCCATGCCTTAGTGACACTACCTTGTGCTTGTCTTCTGGTTTGTTGTTTTGGTCTTGGGGTGTAGCTTAGAGGGCAGGCATGCTGTGTCAACTCTTCTTTCTTATATGGAGGAGTATGGTCCCAAAAACCCTTCGCCTGCGCAAGGAACCATACCCTCAACAGCATAATGTGCAATGGTGCGCCTTCCTTGAAACCAATAGGTTATACAATGAACCTTGCGTACTCAGCGCAACGGTAAATTAGACCATGGTAAATTAGACCAACGCCAATAGGTCAAACAATGAACCTTGCGCACTCAGCGCAACGGTAAATTAGACCAACACATGTAGGCCACACAACGAGCCTTGCGCATTCAGCGCAACGGCAAGTTAGACAAAACAATGTAAGTCACACAACAAACCTTGTGTACTTGGCACAACGGCAAGTTAGACTTAGACGCGCAGGCTACTTGACCCTACGCGGAACAAACAACCCTCTAGTCATGAATCCTAAAACCTTGCAAGGCCAAGACAAACATGAGAGCACCTCATAGTCTTGTGGACAAAAGGATTTACCTCTGCCACTCTGCGCTGGCCGAAAAGCACTAACAGCCTCGCAGAAGGGATAAGCACTAAGAGGTGTTGACCATACTTAAGGGTATGGAGTGGCAGAGCTGTGACCAATGGTTGCTCGGCAGGTTGCGTCTGACAATGTCACATGAATAGTAATGCAGATGTCAGACTGTGCACCAACCATCTTACGCCAGTGACTGCTATACCTTCTCAACTTTCGTTTGATAGCAGGTCTGACGCCAGAGACAGCTGCCTTTACACGTGGCACCATTCAGCATCCGACAAAGCACATCTCCAGACAGAAGACATTAATTCTCCTGCAGGGAACATTTAATGTCTGACACAGAGGGACAAAATGGATGTCTCTGGTCGTCTTGACCGGGCCCATCGGCCCATCTCCCATGCCCACATACTTCCGGCTATAAATTAAGTAATGGATCACCAGGTAAACATTCACAAATACTCGAACTTATTGCTTGCTACTTACTTGCAATCACCAAATACTTTCTCACGCCGGAGTGTGGTCACGGAGAAAACCACCCTTTTCCCCGTGACGAGACTAACGGCACTACTAGTTTCGCAGATTAGTCTGAGTGAGATCACCCTGAAGAACGAGCGAAGAGACAACCCTTTTATGCAGAAATCCCTTGGTTGTAACTAATATATCCCCGGATATCCATAGGTTCAACTGGTGTTTCTTCATTGCACCATCCGCTATTTTCTCTCTCTCATCAGTTCCTTCGTTTCGTTTTTTCATAAATCTCACATCCAAATGGCTGATTTCCCATCCAACACTCCACGAGGTCCTCGAGTTGAAGGCAAGAACCCAGTTCATGCCTCTCAAATCGACAGGCTAGTGGAAGAAACTTCTTCCAGGAATGCTGGAACTCATCGCGACTCTAGTCGTGCGAATAACCCGGTTACCCCTGGAGCTCAAATGGAGACTCCTTTCGTACCAATCACATCAGTCTTACCCTCTGGTGAGACCCGGATGTCCTGGTACATCAAGTCTCAAACGACCCTAAACACTGTTTACGTGCAACTCTGCACATAAACCAACACTTCTGCTGCCCTAGTGCAGCCCATCGCTCAGGTGCATGCTTCGCCTGCACCAAGAATATTAAGCTACGACTCGCCAGCTGGGGTGAGCTTACCATCTAAACTCTGTACTCACGAGACGGAGTGCACTCAATCGCCACCTAAATCCGAGTCTCATACTCAGAGGCGAGCGTTCGTTCACTCGTAGTTGGGCCCATGTCCCCTTGGGGAGCTGTACACCCAACGTGAGGAGGACAAGACATATGGCGAGGGTGATAGCGCTAGTGTGTTTCACCGGCCGCCGAAGGATCATGCTGCGTACAGATCTACGCCATGGGCTAGTTACAACCCGGAGGTGGAGTATAACTATAATTTGATCTACAAGCCGGCTGAAGTAGCCGAACACTCAAAATTGATCAAAGAAATCGCGCTCGCACCACTGGAGCACGCAAAACTTACCTCCAACGTTGGGAAATACAATGGGTTGACAGACCTAGATAACCACCTGTGCCTCTTCACCAGCGCAGGACTGATCGGAGGCTGGACGCTACCTATGTGGTGTCACCTGTTCGTCCAAACTCTCACAGGCGTTGCGCGCTAATGGTTTGACAACTTACCCACAGGCAAGCTCGTGTCATGGAACGATTTGAAAGACAAGTTCTGTAACATTTGTGTAAAACGGGTTCCAAAACCTGCTCCGTTGAAATTCAAGCATTTATTCAATAGTTCGTTACGTATTTATTAGTATTAATTAAATTATTTTATTACTCATAATTAATAATTAAGTCACCTAATTAAAATAACAATCAATAAAGGAAAATAAATAAACCTTTTTATAACAAAAACAAATAAAATCATAAAAATAAAGAAGTAGCCGGGGTTCGAACCCGGATACCCCCACAAACCACACACACCAAATACCGATACACACACTATATATTTATAAACCCGAAACAAATATCTCTTATATCAAAACAATCCCTTAATCAGTTCCAATGTTTAACCGCCTAAACATCAACGTTTGCAGCAGTCAAAACCTTCATTCAATTTACGATTTCTTTTAAATCAAACCAGAGAAACGGTCTTCTAGTCATGCCAATTAACTCATTCATCACTCAAATCAGTTACGAATCATCAAAGGCAATCTAACTCATCATTTAAAATCGGTTGTAACCAAATTCTGAATTTAATCCATCTTCACCTATAAATACCGATTCTTGTATCCCAGTTTAACTCACTCACACCCACATCTTCACTCAAAACTCTCTGAGAGAAACTCTCTGTTTCAACCAACTAGTCGACGGAGTTTTTTTGTTTCATCGTCGGAATTCAACCGGAAAACTTATAATATTTCTCCAATTCGGTACAAACATCTACATCTCCTAATTATCTTTTGTTTAATGTTTTGTTGTTATAAATCGGTTAATCAAATCTGTATAAACGAATTAACAGTCGGGTAGACTTCTGGTTGATTTATAAAAGGAAAAAGATGAAGTTATTTAGTGCATTAATAAAATTAAAAGTGGGGTTTTAATCGGGTTAGACACACAGTCCAGTGGTGGATTGTGTGCAATTTAAAAGCGTATGACATGAGTTCGAGTCTGGCACATGTCCGTATCATTGGAATAAAAACAGTTTTTATTTTAAGCAGATCATATCATCCATCAGTAAGATGTTAAGTATAATTTAAATCCTATGTTAATCGGGTTACACACCCAACCCAATTGGTTGGGCTGGCTGCAAAACAACTCTAAGGTCGCGGCCTCGAGACGTGTCCTTCCCACCGGTGCGATTGATTTTAAAATCTTTTTAAATTAAGTGATTTCTGTAATATTTTAATATGAATATATGTATAATTAAAATCAGAATCCTTTCTGGTTAGACACGTAGCTCAGTTGGTAGAGCTGCATGCACGCAAACGAGAGGACACAAGTTCGAATCTCATCACACGCTGCCAATAACACAATGAACCGGTCAGACCCCTTGTCAGGTCTGACAAGGTTTTTTTATTATTTATTTTATTTTAATAATATTTTTTATATATATATTTACTTAAAAATAAATTAAAAACACTTAAAGACACGATTTCTTAGGTTTAAAAATCCTAATAAATACCACAAAAATAACCTAAAAATCAACAAAAAGTATTAAATCAAAATATTATTTATATATATTTATCGAAATTATTACGTTATTATTTAGGTTAGTTTCCCTCGTGGTTAAATCCAAATTCGTGCGCATTCATTATCAAGCAAGGAACGCACCCACTGTGAGTGAATCCTTACAAATTCCCCTTTTTATTCATGTTTTGGGGTGTATCATGTGTCGTTTCATTTATTTTGTTTTTTTCAAACATTTGTGCTATTACCATTATATGATCTAATGTGTGATGTAAATGTTGTTTGTTGAATTGTGTGTTTACATTTTTGTCAGTTGCGTGCAAATCATTCATTAGGCCCATCAGTTCGGAGACGAGTTGAGCATAGGTGCCTCATTAGATCGGCTCCGTTTGATTGAGCCTTGATCTCATTGTTCATCATTTGTCATGCTTGTGGGTGCATTGATTGCTATTATGTGGTTTGTGGTTAGATTTACATATGCGTATACTCATCTTTGGTTTATGCACATTTTTAAATTACCAATATAACTAATTCTTAAAAACGTTTAAAAAATGATTCACTCGCCAACTTTTGTTGTCCCAAACCCTCTTTTTACAATGATACAGGTGGATAGGCTGAAGCAAGGAACACATATGAATTTGCCTTAGAAGAAAAATAAATAGTTCATGAATGTTGTGTATAGAACATGTTGCGCTTGTATGTTTGTTGTAAATTCTCTTTTAAATTGGAAATAATAAATATGAAACTTTATAATAAATGTCATGAGCTTTGATGAAAACCCAATCATGCCCCGACTACCAATTCCGCTGCGGGTCAGGGTGTGACAAGTTCCTGACGCACTTCAGCCAACAACGACGTTATGTCAGAGACTCTTCTGACGTAATGAACATTTGGCGGCGTGATGACGAAAGCCTTGAAGACTTCATCACCTAATAAAGAGGTGTTGGAGATAGGGGATGTGCACGAAGACCTGATTCGTGCACAGTTTAAGTACGCTACGCTGCGACGAGATGATCAAGGTCTTGTCAGGAACTACAGGCCTCCCAAAGAGTTGGGAGAAGCTCATGGCAGCACCAAAGGTCTATGCGCAGACGGAGCGCAACCTTACTAACAGTAGACCTCCCTACCTCACCACCGTCCCCAAGACATGAGCAAAAGTTTTGGGAAGAAGAATAAGAGTTGGAGGAACACGACCAAAACCCTCCCTACACACCGGTCGACGCACGCACGACCATTAATAAACTCGCTACCCAGCGAGCAATAAAGCAAGATAATCGCGATCGTTAGTGGACCCCACTGACGAAACACTGGCGGAAGTCCTTAACACTAAAGACCATCAGTTCAAACAACCGCCGCCGATGCGTAATAAGAAAGGTCAAGACCCCAAACTTTTCTGCGATTATCACAAGGATACGAGGCAAACAACTGTTAAGCATCTCCTTACGCATGGAGATCGAGAAAGCGCTCAAAAGTGGGAAGCTCACCCACTTACTACAGAATGTGCACAAGGAGGTGCGCCAATCACTCGAGGCGCAAGGGCCCGAGTAATAAAAAAGATGAAGTTTGTTCATATGATTCAAGGTTGCCCGTTGCGCAAGCGCATCCACCAGAAAAGTTGCACGTCTCATTGGCGTGAGCAGTAGGTCATTATCACACCGATTATATCTTCGTAGACCCTGGGAGCTCTATGGACATCATCTATGAATAGTGCTTCAAGCAGTGGACCCAGAGGACAAGGCGCGCCTAGAGTTGGTGGATTTCCCACTCGCTAGTTTCTGCAACGAGGCCGTCTTCCCTTTGGGCCAAATTTCGTTTTCGGTGACTCTTTCCGAAGGGTACACTCTCGCACGGTTCGGTAAATTTCATGTTCATGCCCGCAACCTCGCGCCATGACGTAGTACTGGTCCGACGCACTCAACGAGAGTTCACATGATCACTTCCACTCCCCATGCCGCATGCGGTTTTCCCACAGAAACCGGGTGGCCATTATGTACGCCAGGAAGGAAATCATCTATGTCGAAGAGGAACCCCAACGAAGCAACCAAAGTCATCATCCAACGGTGAACCAGATAAGTGGGTACTAAACAACAAGTACCCGAAGCAAACAGTACTACTAGGACATGCCATGACTCCGCAATCAAGGTGCGGTTAAAACAACTATTGTTCCGCAATGTTGATATTTTGCGTGGTCACCGGTGGATATGAATGGAGTGCCAAGGGACATTGCTGAGCATGCGCTGCACACATTCCCTTCAGTTCAGCCCATCGTTTAAAGAAGCGCAGCTTCGGTCCTGAAAAGACCTGCGCAGTGAACGAGCAAGTTTCAGAGCTTCTCCAAGAGGAATCATCCGAGAGGTACGCTATCAGACATGGGTAGCCAACCCAGTCATGGTCCAAAAATCCAACGGCGTTGCGCATGTGCATCGATTTCAAGGATCTTAACAAGGTATGTCCCAAGGACTGTTACGCCTTACCTGAAATCGACAAAAAAAGTGGACTCCCTCGCTTCATATAGGTGGAAATGCTTCCTTGATTGCTACAAAGGCTACCACCAAATCCAAATATAGAAAGAGGACGAAGACAAGACCGCTTTCCGAACCGACAAAGGGATTTTTTTGTTACACAAAAATGCCTTTCGGACTGTGCAACGCTGGAGCCACTTACCAACGTTTAATGGATCATGTCTTTAGGGACGACATTGGCGAAACTGTAGAGGTGTACATTGATGACCGCGTCATCATGAGCTCGGATGGGGAGAAGATGTTGGCAAACATTCAAAAGCGTTTGAATCCTTGCGCAAGGCAAACCTAAAGCTGAACCCCAACAAGTGCTCGTTCGGAATGGAAGAAGGCAAATTTATGGGATTCATCATCACGCGCGATGGTTTCAAAGTTAATCTTGATAAAGTGGAAGCGATTCAGCGTTGCCTTCCCCCTCAACTATCAAAGAAATGCAACAATTAGCAGGCGATTGGCTACGCTGAATAGGTTCTTGGTCAACCACGCAATGAAGTCCTTCCCATTCATCAGCACTTTGCAGAATTGTGTAAAGAAAAACAAGTTTCAGTGGACTCCGGATGCGAAGAAAGCCTTCACTCAAATGAAAGAGTGCTTAATTCAACTGCAAACGCTCACGGCACTGCAAAAGAACGAGCCACTGATACTTTACATTTCCACATCAGATATCGCTCAGGGGCAGTCCTACTAATAGAATGCGTAGGAGTCCAAATTTCTGATCTACTATGTCAGCAAAATGCTGACTGACCCAGAGAAACGATATCATATGATGGAAAAGCTTACTCTAGCTTTGGTCCACGCATCCCGTCGGTTGCGTCGCATTTTTCCGGCTATGTGATAATAGTTCTCTCGAACTATCGCTTAGGCCAAATTTTGTTGAAACCGGACATCTCTAGCCATCTAGCAAAATGGGCGATTGAGCTTGGTGGACATAACATTATGTACAAACCACACCCAACAATAAAAGACCAGATATTAGCCGATTTCATCGCGGAAGTACCACAAAATAAAGCGCAAGAGTGTGAAGCTGTACAGAACCCAACGCCGGTTACGGATGACCGCGCGTGGATACTTCACCCAGATGGCGCATCCAACGATGATGGCATAGGGTCAAGTCTTCGCCTAATAAGGCCCGACAATCAGGAATTCACCTATGCCATCAGGTTGGATTTCAAAAGTACCAATAATGAAGCTGAGTACGAAGCGTTCATGGTAGGCCTCGGTTAGAATCAAAATGGGCGCAAAGAATTTGGAAGCAAATCGTTGACTCCGTTTTAGTCGCAGGATAGGTCAACGGCCTATACGACGCAAAAGGCGAGACGATGGCGTTGTATCTGGAACAGGCGCAAGCCTTAATAACCAGATTCCAACACTTCAAAATAACCCATGTCAACTGAAGTGAGAATAAACATGCCGACGCACTAGCAAATTAGCCGCTACAAGCTTCAAGAACCTCGCGCGTGAAGTGCGCATTGAGGTACTCAAGAACCCTTCTGTTCCTTTGCTCAAGTCAACATCATCGAAGTGGGGAATCCCTCCTGGATGTCCCCCATAATCATTTTCTTGCAACACGGGATCCTCCCCGAAAACAAAGCGGAAGCAAGGAAGGTCCAGAACAAGGCACTCAACTATGAAATGGCAGACGGTATCCTATATCGGAAGTCATACCTTGGACCGCTCCTCCGCTGCGTTGACCCACAAGATGCGCAGTACTTGATCTGCGAAATACATGAAGGTTTATACGGAATTCATGCGGGTCCGCGCATGGTCGTAGCAAAGATTCATGAACGCCGGTTATTATTGTCCTGGCATGCACCTAGATGCGATCGAAACACTGCGAAAGTGCGCATCATGCCAGCGCCATGCTCCGAAAACATTGCGCCCCAAGAACCCTTTGATCCCCGTGACAACAGCATGGCTCTGCTAACAATGGGCAATTGATATGGTGGGAGCTTTCCCAGATGCCCAGGCGCGGTGAATTTCATAATCATTGCAGTTGATTATTTCACCAAATGGGTCGAAGCCAAACCCCTTGCATCCACCACAACAACCGTGGTTCGAAAATTCATCTGGGAGCAAATCGTTTTTCATTTTGGGTTACCCCTACGCATAGTCGGTGACAATGGACCTAATTTTGCAGCTGAAGAACTACAATAATGGATGCAATATCGAGCATTTCTTCACTTCGGTCGTGCACCCCAAAGAATCGGCCAAATGGAGAGCATAAAAAAGAGCATCGTTGAAGGGATCAGACGAGATTGGGAAAAACGCGAAAAGGCTGGGTAGACGTGTTGCCAAGCATCCTTTGGGCTCATCGAACCATGCCAAAGACCAGCACAGGCGAAACTCCTTTCAGCCTTGTGTATGGGACGGAGGCAGTAATTCCTGCAGAGATAGGCCTCCCATCACCATGCATGCTAGTTGCGCAAAGCCAAAACAATGAAGATGAGCGCAGACTTGACTTGGACTTACTAGAAGAAAGGCGCGAGAACGCCGCTATCAACGAAGCAAAATACAAGTCCAAGCTGAGAAATACTACAACCGCGAGTCCGTATATGTACCTTCTTACCTGGCGACTTTGTTCTGCACGACAATGAAGCGTCTAACGCCGAACGTCATGGAAAACTCGCACCTAAGTGGGAAGGTCCTTACATTATCCATGAAGTCATAGGAAAGGGTGCTTACACCCTTAAACGATTAGACGATACAAATATTCCAAGGACATGGAACGCGAACAGCTAAGACGGTGCTATATGTAAATTAGCAAGTTCATTATCTTTTTGTCTACCTTGTACATGGCTCCTACGCCCTATTCATTAATAAAGACAAGGTTTGCATGAATTATTCTATCTTAATGTTTCGTTACAAATGCGTGAAGCCACATTGGATCTACGCGAAAACACCTCGGTGCACAATGACTTGAATCGAAGTTCATTACCTATTGCACGCGCATGGGAGCGGATGTTCATCTACGAGTTCATTACCAGTTTTATTCGCTATACCTACACAAAGTTGGTCCCTTTTCACACAAATATTGCGACAAAGAAGAAACATTTTATTCAAGATAAAAAATATTCACAAACTTGCACGATGCGTAGTACATTCATAGATCCTACAAAGATATCACATTAAGGATCCTACACTAATCTTCATCCACAGCGGCCTCGGCTTCTTCCGGAAATAAGTCTTTCAAGCGATCAACAAAGTCGTCGTGAGTGAGCGCCTCACTCACCAACTCCATAGCCGGGATGTTGAGACGGTTGCACTCCTGCTGAGCCTGGGAGAAAGCGGCTCCAGTAGCAACACCATGAGTGGTAGCGCAGCTGGTGTCCCATGGAATGTCCATTGCATGAGTGACGTGTTGCGCACACTCAGCATAACCCTGCGCATACCCGTCATAGCACGCAGTGATTACCAACTTGGTCACTGCGCCGTCTAGCTCCACGGAGTTTAAAATAGAGTTTGCGATATGCAATTTCAAGAGAAGGGTTAGAGTCTACACAAGAATGACCAAAAGACAAATCAAATACTTACATTGACAACTCCATGCTGTTGCATCCACAACATGTTGTTGGTCAACGACTCCGCCAACGACTCAGAGATGGCGCATGCATTTTCAGAATTTTCTAGCTTCTTCTCACCCGCGTCCGCCTTGGACTCCGCCAATCGCAGCCGCTCCTCATCCTCCAGGTGGCTGCGCTGAATTTTAGCCCTTTCCACCAAGGCCACCTGGAGATCCTTATGCACGCCTTGTAGATCTCTTTGTGCGTCACGCAAATCCTTCTTCGCACTCTCCAATTCGACATGAGCAGTAACCTGGTCATATACATAAGGTTAGCATGATAATCCTGTAACTCATGCAAATGAAGGAAACATAGTGGGTTAAGTCTTTACCTCTCTTTGCTCACTGCGTTCGCGGTCAGCCCTAGCCTCCGCAGCAGCTGCTGCTTCCTACTCCTTCTTCTGACGCACAACCTCTGCGTGCAACCGGGCCAACTCATCCCTCAATGATTTTTTCTCATTGTTCTCCCATTCACAAGCCTCCTTCCACAACTTGCGCTCCTTCGCAAGTAGGGCATCGGAGGTTTCGGCCTTCTTCTTCCACCCCAGCGCGGCTCACTCTTCAATCGCTGGCGGTTGCATAGGCGGTTTCCTTAGCCGCCACCTCATCTTCTCGCTTAGCCACTTGGGCTCGCTCCTTGGTCAAGTCCGCATGGGCAGCTTCAACATCTTTCTTTTCTTAAGCAGACCCCGCCATTCACGAACAATCTTGTGTGTAACTGAGGCGGAGCTTGCAGCTGCCTAGAGGTATGTGAGATACGTGGTTTCTTGCTCATGTTTAGCAAGTGCATGCACCTCCGCTGGAGGGAAGGCTCCCTTAAACCACTCACGGCACGCCAACTAGTGAGAGAAGTCATCACCCTTCTTCAATTTCCACGCAGGGGTGTGGATCTCTTCAACATGAACCACGAAGTAAGACTTGTGATAATAATCACCCGGGGTCTCATCCGGGCGGATTGGAGATACTTCGGCAGAAGGGCTTCTACCAGATCCCCCAGCTTCACCCCCGGGTGCCGGCTCCTCCACATGCACACCCTGTGGAGCATCAGTTTGCGCACCCTTGACGGAAGCCGTCACCACCGGCTCTATCTCTTCAAGAACACCCGCACCACCAGCCAGCACGGGTTCTTCCACCACCACAGCAGGTTCAACCATCACTACCCGCGGTTCCTCCTCCACCTGTACGGGTTCTTCCACCACCATGGAACCCGTGTTAGTATCCACCTGAGAACTTTCCACCACCACCTGAGGTTCTTCCACCATCACCTCAGGGTCTTCCACCACCGCCTCATGTTCCGCCACCCCAACGGCGGACACCCCACCTCTGTGCTGGACGCTTGCGCGCCTTCACCCACAGGCGGGAGCATTGGAGTATCCTGGGGCACGGCCGTTGTGATGGATTCCACAAAAACATGATCACCCCCACCTATGAGATAACAAACAGTTAGCTAAACTTTTTACAAAAAAAAACGTGGTGCGATTAATGCAATTAGAAAGTTACCTAGGGAAATCTTGGCGGTGAGGTCTCCAGACTCTCCATCTTCCCTATTGGCTTCCGCGCAACCTTTTTGGGGCGTTGTGCAGAGAAGTCCTCATTCGGACGCCTCTTCCGCTTAAGAGGCACTTCCGGGCTTGACTCGACCTCCACCGGGTCAACAGGTTTGGCGGTCGGGATAACCACCGACTTCAGCGTGGGCTTCTTCACAACTACAGGATCAAGACCCTCCCATGAGTCAGATACTACCACATAAGGTTTCCCACGGTCAGACACAATGCGCTTACCTTTGGGAGGGCCCACCCCGGGTTGAGTCACCTCCTTCTCAACCGCTGCGCCTGACCCCGTCGTCGTTTCCTCTTATGATCTGGGCCAATGCCCAAGTTCTTCAAAGCGCCTGCACCATGACACAACAACATATTAGTAACCTGCAAATGTAACAACACTCAACAACGTGAAGACTTACCAGTTTGAGGCGCGGGGGCATCTAGATCCGCACTTCTGGGAAGTGCAAAATTATCAAAGACCTGTGCGTACCAGGTGGGTTCATCTTGGCCCAGGGCGACCCTCTCAATCCGCCCTTCCTTCCTTTGGAAGGCGGCCAAAAACAACAGCGCCCTTGCTAAAAAAGAGAAACATATGGTGTGCTTACACAAGACGAAACCAAGAAATACAAAAACAAAGTAAGAATATACTCCTATCCCTCTCGATGTAAACCGGCTTCTCCCACCAGTCCGGCTTCCAGACCAGGCTCATCCCGGACGCCTCCAAGATCCTCTCCGGTAGTTGGATTGTCGGGATCTCCTTCAAATCTGTATATCAGGGATCCAACATTAGTATAGGGAGGGTCTCTGCCGGAATCTCCACTGCCCCCCGGGAAATGCATCTCGAGGGGAATGACAGCGGAGTTCACATAGAAAAATTTTGCCTTCCAATCGTGGAAGGACTTGGGGGAGAGAGCAAAATTTTCCATGCCTGCACTCGGTGCTGAAAAGAATAAAACCCAATTGAACAATGGAGTTGGTAAAATACGAAAACGGTCGATGGTTGGGACAGATCCCGTCGACCGGCACAAAAACTCAAAGTGTTTAATCCTCACCATCCCCATCGGATTCTACTTGGAAAGGTGGAAGCCGTAAAAAATGAAAAATTTCAAGAAAAATATTTGTAAACGGTAATTGGAAGTTACCGTTAGAGAAAAAATCTTGAAAAACGGTGAGGTAGCCGGCCGGAGCATTGGCGGTTGTCTCACTGTCCGCCAGAAACCGGGCGTCTAAGCTCTTGGCGAACCGGTAGTCGGAGACCATGCGGTCAAAAGTGGTCCGGCTCATCTTGTATGCGGGCAAAGAGGTCGAAGCCTCTGTGGTAGAAGCAGTCTCCGGAACCCTAGACGCCATTAATAAGAGAAAAAGAAGTTTTGAAGATGAAGAGTTTCGAAAAACAAGAACGCTCAAGAAAATTCAAGAACACAGAGAATTGAGAGAGACAATTTGAAGGAATGAAGAAACCCTAGGCGGTTACATCTACTTATACTAATTGCATTTAATGCGGTTGGGAATCATGACGCACGCGAGAAAATAACAACCAATCATCATAAGACGCGTGGCAGGCAAGTTGCCACTGACGGTAAGCATGCGCGTGTGGCCATCACTCTCTCTGACAATTTATTAATGAATGTGAGGCGGTACGACTAACAACACGCAACAGCTGTCAGATGTCCTTTCAAGGACCTTTTTTTCCTCACTAACCCACCTGCAACGTCAGTATGGCAGAGATTCAAATTTCAAAATCATGATTACAAAGCGTTTTCTTCACGTAAACGTTTCATCCAACCCTTCTTGAATTTTTTCCGGTGAAATAAGAGCGCATACAATAGTTCTTTTAGTCCAGCACTCCTCCAACTTACCAACATGCACATAGGAGCAGCACTGGACTAGGGGGACTTGGAGGGGTATGGTCTCAAAAACCTTGTGCGCAATGTATAATGGTGCACCTTCCTTGAAACTAATAGGTCATACAATGAACCTTGCGCACTCAATGCAACGGTAAATTAGACCAACACCAATAGGAAATATAATGAACCTTGCACACTCAGCGCAAGAGTAAATTAGACCAACACCAATAGGTCAAACAATAACCTTGCGCACTCAACACAACGGTAAATTAGACAAAACAATATAAGTCACACAACGAACATTGTGTACTTGGCACAGCGGCAAGTTAGACTTAGACGCGTACGCTACTTGACCCTACATGGAACAACCAACCCTCTAGTCATGAATCCTAAAACCTTGCAAGGCCAAGACAAACATGAGAGCACCTCATAGTCTTGTGGATAAAAGGATTTACCCCTGCCACTCTGCGCTGGCCAAAAAGCACTGACAGCCTCGCAGAAGGGATAAGTACTAAGAGGTGTTGACCATACTCAAGGGTATGGAGTGGCAGAGCTGTGACCGATGGTTGCTCGGCAGGTTGTGTCTGACAATGTCACATGAACAATAATGCAGACGTCAGACTGTGCACCAACCATACTTACGCTAGTGACTGTTACACCTTCTCCACTTTCGTTTGATAGCATGTCTAACGCTAGAGACAGCTGCCTTTACACGTGGCACTATTCAGCATCCGACAAAGCACATCTCTTGACAGATTACATTAATTCTCCTGTAGGGAACATTTAATGCCTGACGCAGAGGGACAAAACGGATGTCTCTGGTCGTCTGGGCTGGCCCCAAGGCCCATCGGCCTATCTCCCAAGCCCACATACTTCTGGCTATAAAATAATTATCGGATCACCAGGTAAAACACACAGAACCACATCTACAAATGCTCGAACTTATTGCTTGCTACTTACTTGCAATCACCAAATACTTATTCTCACCCCGGAGTGTGGTCACGGAGAAAACCACCCTTTTCCATTGACGAGACTAACGGCCCTGCTAGTTTTGTAGATTAGTCTGAGTGAGATCACTCTGAAGAACGAGCGAAGAGATAACCCTTTTATGTAGAAATCCCTCGGTTGTAACTAATATATCCCCGGATATCCCTAGGTTCAACTTGTGTTTTTTCATTGTATATATGTTGGTTTTTGCTGTTAATTTTTTCCTTTTGTACGTTGAAGCTCATTTAGTCCTGAAAATCAAAAGTATACAATGAAACATACTTTTTCCGACGTTAGTACATAAAAATGGTTGATTTTATGCCTTGTTTGATACAATTTATATGTTGCATTTTATGCATATCACATACCGTATAAGCATTCAATGGTCTGACTATGTACCCTTCAACTAGCATCATTTATATAGAAACAACAGTAAGCAGACTTAAATAAAATCTATCATCATAGATAAAATGTCATAAGTAAGTCATAGAACATTCATACTATCCAAAATATGGGTTACCGATGATCATTGATCTCACATACCCAAAGCTTGACCAACCCCAAATTGACCAGACCAAACTAACCAACAACAATTATAATTACGATATTAGATATGCATCATATACGTATAGCAAAGGAGCTAGAACCCTTAACCGGTGGCGCATCAACTACGGGGATGAGAGTGTTGATTTTTTTTCAATTGAGAGCTGGAGGTGTGAGTAAGTGTAAACCCCAAGGACTAAAATTATACTTTACTCTTCTAGAAATAATAATTTCAAGATGTTTATAGGAGACTAAGGGGATGGCCTCACGCTATGTGTTGAGAAATCTGTTAGTATGAAATTGATTCGTTATAGCACTAGTACTCATTATAGTAATCTAAAGAGAAAACCTAAAATTAAAGTCGTGATATGCCTAAAGCATATCAATACCGATACTGATATTCTTCGGTCATAATCAATACGAAACTTAAACTCGTATCACTTATGATACAAAAAAAACTCTATTAATATAATACGTTTTCAACAAAGTTTATGTCGGAAAATCTATAAAAAATTTTACGCAAATTCATTTAATAAAAATAACTAATAAAAGTTATTAAAGAAAAATCAAATTAGCAAAAAAAAATATTAAGAACATATATTACATATAGTATAAGTGATTAAAGTGAAAGTAGGATTATATATATCTTAACCAGTGAAACTACGTTTTTCTCAAAATCCATATAAACAAAGGTGTAACTTATTTTCTAACTCGAACTCGTGTCATTTTATATGTATTAACTAGTGGGTTATTATTTGCGCTTTACGGCGGGCTTGACACATAGATAAAAATAAGCAAATCGCGAATGTGACTATATAGAATCAGGTCGCGAAGGTACATTCGAAAGTCACGGAAAAGTTATTTCTTTGTTTATGAAAGGCAAGTTATTGGAACAAATTTACACCATAACGTATATATAGATAAACATGAAAACTTCACATTAACGAGGGTATGTTTAAGCGTAGATAAAAAAACATGTTGCAACGGTGTATATAGAGATGCGTGTTGGGAGGTTTAACTTGTGTGGAGCGTTGATATAAAAAACGGAACCAATAAAAGAAATCATAAATCAGAAAATGCGCTAAAAATTCAAAATGTTAACTTTATTAAAATGGTTGTAGTGTAAATCGATTAAAGACAAAGAAAAAATATCAACCAACTAAATTACAGGTGGTGTAAACAAAAGTTGTACTTTATATAAAAAATGCGTCGCAATGGTGTATTTAGAGATGAGCTCGGGAGGTTTAGCTCGTGTGGAGCGTTCATATAAAAAATGAAACCAATAAAAATCATGTAAAAACTCGTTAAAAATTCAAAATGTGAACTTTATTAAAGTGGTTGTAGGGTAAATATGGTAAAGACGATGGAAAAAATCAACCAACTAAATTACAAACGGTGGAACTAAAAATTAAACTAAAGTATAGTAGGTAAATAAATTTATTAAACTTGAGGGGGCGTATGAAATTCGTATTAAAGATTTGTGGATCATCAAAAGGATGTAAGGTGATAACTAGATCTCTAACATGTGAGATCTATTTATACAGGTACTAACATTTGTTGGCAATCAGGGTTGACATCATCTGATAGTGACATCTAACATTTCTATCAGAAAAGATTCTACAGATGCTAGAAAAATCCGATGGAACTTATGATCTGCTCTAAGATATCTAACAACTATTTAAACATACGCTATTACATAGAAACATTTGTTCTTTAAACACTATTTGCCAATACCAAACATCTGTTAAGGCCTTAACATATGTTTGGCGTTCTTTATCAGCCGCTTTATCTTAAACAGGGCTTTGGCTATAAACAAACTTTTCTTCTTCTTCTTCTTCTTCTTCTTCTTCTTCTTCAAAAGTGTTTTCTTGGCTTCAACAGATCTTTGATTTCTTCAAACAGATACTCAGTGAGTGTTTAAAATTCATTATCTTTGAGAGGAGATGAATATCATAGATTGTTTATTTCTTGATTAGTATAGCATGTTTTAACTTTTACAATCATCTGTTCTTTTGTATGTTCAACAAACACGAACAAGGTCATTCATCAAGGAATAAAAATGTTAATGAACGGTTCATGTGAACGCTTACCGAACAAGATTTTTTATTTGTGTTCGTTTATTAAGAAAATGATTATGTTCATGAACATTTACCGAATATTAATAAACACAAATTATCGTTCTATATACATTTAAAATAAAATTTGTATTTACAAAAAATAAATAAATAAGTACTTAACGTAACTATCCGAATATAACATAATGTATATAATTATTATAAGCATAATTAATACATAAAATAAGAAGTTTGTCAAGCTTTAGCAAAAACTGGTATAACCATGGTTTTAAATTTTAAAAAGTAAAACTAATTTAAAAATATAGCGTAAAAAGACCTTTAAATGATCAATTGGATATCAATGTGTGAACATAAATGAATATATTATCAAACATTAACAAATATAGACAAATGAACGAAGCAACGAAGCCTCTGTTGGTGTTCGTTAGTTTAACTTATTAAACTAAATTTCTTGTTCGTGTTTGTTCATTTATTAAATGGATTAACATAAACGAACTTATCACCGAACTGTTTGGTGAATATTTGATTCATATACTGCTCTAGTCCCTTCTTAATTGGTGGCGTATCACACATGCTTTTATACATTCCTATTGGTTGAATGGTTATTGGTTTTTAAGAAATGAACTGATGGGTAGTTCCTTGGTTGAAACTTAGTTGAAAGATAGAGTAAAAGATGACCGAAGGATGGTGTCGTGACACTTAGGTGACACGTAATTAAAGAATGGAGAAGTAGGTAATTAACAATGGTGAAGCAAACATATAGCCAAAGGCCTCTTAGAATGTCCACTACACATAAAGTTACGTGGTATTAAACAAATCCTAATTTCTCCACATCGTCATCTCAAACGTCATAGTAATTTTAACACCATATAAACAGCTCAGAAACTCGTAAGAATCCATAATTATCTCAGCTTAATTCAAACTATACCTGAGAATGACCAAGCTTATTCCCAAACTACTTCCTCTTATAACCTATCCAGCCCAAGGTCACATTAACCCAGCTTTCCAGTTCGCTAAACGACTCATCCAATTAGGGGTCAAAGTCACCTTAGCAACTACCATCGCAGTCTATAACAAAATCACCAAAGCTGGCCGGCTTCCGGAGTGTTTCAGTTATGCGGTTTTCTCGGACGGATTTGATGATGGTTTCAGGCCCGATGATAGGACCGTATACCTGACCCAGTTGAAGATCCGGGGAACACAAAGCTTGAAAGAAACCTTCTTTCTAATGCGGAAAATGGAACTCCAGTTACTTGTTTGGTTTACACCCTCCTCCTTCCGTGGGCTGCCGAGGTGGCGTGCGCCTTTGACATGCCATCAGCGATGCTTTGGATCCAACCGGCATCGGTACTGCGTGTTTACTGTTATTATTTCAATGGGTACGGCTAACTATATATACATATACATTTTTTTAGTTTGTTTTATAGTTTACGACTATATTGACCGATACATTGTGTCCTCTTGTAAAACTATCCACAACCATAGGTTTTTAAATAATAACTAACGGGTCAGCTTAGCTAATACACCAGATTTTACACATCTATAATCTATCAAAGATGCCCATTTTTTCCTACAACCATTATTTGCTTTTATCAAACAACGACTTATGATATATAGAATTTTAAAATAAAATTGTTTATGTGGAACCCAGACATAGGTCCATGGACCCGCTTGTTTTTTTTTTCTTAGAATTGTAATTTTAATGAAAAAAATTTCTTATGTATTGTGTCTATCCTTTCCTTTTTCCTTTAAAACTTTAAGTCCCTATTTAAAGGCTTAAGATCCCTCAATACATCCTCGGCAACAACTTTGTTAATATATGCTCTAAATATTGAGGGTTGCTGACTGTTATATTCAATCGGATATTTTCCAATTACTTTTACAGGTACAAAGAACTGATTGGGGACGACTGTACTGAACCATCATGGTCCATCAATTTACCAGGGTTACCAACGCTCAAAATTCGTGACCTCCCCACCTTTTGTAACCCTTCAAACACTTACAAATATGTATTGCCTTTGTTCAAAGAGCAGCTTGATACGTTGAATTCGCAAGACAAGCCTACAATACTCGTGAATAGCTTCGATGCGTTGGAAGAAGAGGCCTTGAAAGAGATCGATGGCAAGCTAAAGTTGGTTGCGGTTGGACCATTGATTCCTTCGGCTTTCTTGGACGGTAAGGATCCATCTGACAAATCTTTCGGGGGAGACCTGTTTGAGAAAACGAAAGATTATCTGGAATGGATGAACACAAAGCCAGAAGGGTCCATAGTTTATATATCGTTTGGTAGCGTCATAACGTTGTCAAAGGAACAAAGGAGGCAGTGGCACACGGTTTGTTAGAGTGTGGGAGGCCGTTTTTTATGGGTTATCAGAGATAATAATCAAGACTTGAAAGACGTAGAAGACAAAGTAAGTCGTATGGACGAACTCGAACAATTAGGTTTGATAGTTCCATGGTGCAGTCAAGTAGAGGTGCTCTCACACCATTCTTTAGGTTTGTTTTGTGACACATTGTGGATGGAATTCGACGCTTGAAAGTATAGCTTGTGGGGTCCCGGTGGTGGCGTTTCCTCACTGGACAGATCAGACGACAAATGCGAAGCTTCTCGAAGACGTATGGGGAACAGGAGTGAGGGTGACAGCTGATGGAGACGGAGCTGTGGATGGTGAGGAGATTCGAAGGTGCGTAGAAATGGTGATGGGAGGAGATGAGAGAGGAGTGACAATGAGAATGAATGCTAAGAAGTGGAAGGAATTGGCAAGAGGGCTATGAAAGAAGGTGGATCTTCTTATATGAATCTCAAGGCTTTTGTTGAAGAGGTTGATGAGGGTTCGACTGGAGACCATATGGTCATGATCTCGAGTAAAGAAGTGAAAGATCTAGAAGCCAAATTGGAGTCTGGTATATGATGCTAAAGTTAAAATATTTTGTTGGTGAAATGTTATAATCTGGCATAGCGTAGGGATATGAAGGTATCAATATAATATTCTGTGACTATTGTTAGTGTATTTTTTTAACCGCTAAAATCATCACACATGCACCATATAACCACTTGATCGATAAATATATCACCTTACCAAAGACTATAGTGTATATAATTTGAAGCAGTTGTGACTATGTAATACATGTGGAATTAATGCAACTGCTCAAAACTTTAACTGTGTACGATTTGGTTGTGTAACAATCATGTCACAGGTGAGGATAACTACAAGCAAAACATACAGATTATCGTATTTTCTGAACCGAGTGGTGATCCACATCACCCTGTCATCCTTGCCCCGATCCAAACATATGGTTTAAACACTCTAAGCCACATTTCAAATTTGTACCATTTTCGTCTCTAACTAACATGGCCAATTTCAATAATCAATTCCACCGCCACCATCTCTATGCTCACTCTCCCTCCCTCTCTCTCTCTCTCGCTCTCTCTCCCTCCCTCCCTTAACCTGCCACCAATCGTTCAGATTTTTGGTCACATGCCCAGGGTTTAGTTTTCTGACTACCCATGTGCGTTTGAAAACACAACCGCTATACTCATACAGATCTAGGTTTTTGGTGGTGGAAGATGATTGTTGGTATTGAACGTGACTTGCATCCAATCACTGCCCGCCAAGTACTCTACCAGGTGTGAATCCCAAAAAACTATGGATCACAACGATAATTATTAGCACATAAACACCTATTGATTAGGTGTTTGAGTGTGTAAACTAAGAAATATAAGATGAAGGTGAAGGATCTTGGATGCAAGTATGAATCAACCAACAATGATATACAACACATGATATAACACAATCAAGAACCTGAATATTCGGTTTAGCACAATGAATCAAAGACACAAAGATTGAAAAACACCAAGAAACACATTAGTCCAAGAAGCTTAGAAAACCTAGTGTGTGCATATGTATATATACTGTCGGCCTACCTGTGTATTTATAAATACACATGTAGATTATGCGCCCTCATGGATTACAAACCCTAACAAATACTTATACAAAACGTCTAAATACATTTGGGCCCCTTGAAGTTCTAAATACTTATACCAAACGTCTTATCTTATGTTCCTTATATACCAACGATCTAATTTGATCTCAACAATATCCCCCTAGACCGTTGTGTATCTTAGAGTCTTCGTTCTTGATCATGGACTTTAGAGTTTGACGAGGAGCCTCAGCATCCTCACTTGTAGTTTGATTAACGCAGCTTCATTGACTGGTTCTAGATTCTCTTTAACTACTTCATTTGTCGATAAAGTTGGATCTGGTATTTCTTTGCGGCTTCCTCAAGTTCCTTTTGCTCTTCAATGCAATGAATGATCTCTAACATCTCGTTCTTTCTTTCTCTAGCTCTTTCCATGGCTCTCTAGAACAAAATCCCATTCACTTGATATTCATTTCCTGCTCCCACATGAATCTTGAGCCTTTAAAGCTTGTTCAGGTCTAATAAGCAAAACATGAAAACATCCATCAGATCAAAAACTTCTGATGTCCTCATTGTTGTTAAGTCGGATGACTACTTCACTAGTTTTTCCATCATAGAACCATTTCTTGAAATTTGTTAGCATGATTGGTTGCTCTGGTGGGATCTTGACTCTAGTAACCACTTTAGCAGGATCAATGACCGATGTGACCTTTCTCTTACCTTGATTAGATCCATGGTAGTTTTGGATCCTCGTCTTCTGGGTCATTTAGGTTTGAAAATTTTAAACCACTTAGACATTCACGCTAATAAGTCTCTCAAATCTAATAGGATGCTACTGTTAGTTGGGTTTATCATATCCAACTTCCCAACCTGATGTGCATCCCAGGGAGGCAGCGTTTGCATATCTTGCCCTGTTTGAAAGTGTTGAATCACTCCACCATTTCGCTTCATAATGAACAATCCCTTTAGATTTCAGTACTTCCACCCTATAATCTTATCAGTCTCTTTTGTCTGGTGAACTGTTACTATCTAGTAGAAGTCAGAAAGTTTTTGTCTTTCCTTTTTAAACCATTCCGGGTGGTCGGGAGATACCTCTTCGCCTTTCTCAGTCTAGTATACCACATCCTCTTCAAGCCCCCATTCCACAAAGTTGGGTGGCATCTCATCTCTATCGACCTCTTCTTCTTCGCTTTCTCCTCTTAACTCATCATCTATAGCCATTCTAACATGCTTTTCTTCTAAGCTGCTACCTCGGCCTTAAGCTTCTATTCTTCTTCGTTGAACTTATCAAAATTAAAGAGATCTTCGTAATTATACTTTGGATCCACTACAACTCTGTTATATGTCTCTTGAAGCATCTCATACATCTTTGTCATGCTTGTATATTGAAATTTTAGGAATTTGGTTTGTTCAGCGACAATGTTGTGTAGTTCTCCGTTCTTCTTCTTCTTCTTCTTCTTCAATTCTTTGTATTTCTCCTTTAGCGCATTTGTATCATTGACCTGTTCTTTAGTAAACATAATTCTTTTTCAAGGAAACAACCAATATCTCTTGATAATCTATTGAACAATTCCTGAAACGGTCGTGATCTTTTTGAAGGAGGAAGACGACGAACTGATGGACATGATTCTAGATGGGCTTTTTTTAGACGAGCTTTCACTGGCTTTTATTTTCTTGCTGGCAAGAGATTTGGATGGTGTGACTCGTTTGGATCCACAATTAAATTTTTGACAAAGGCATTTAGCTGTTCTTCTTCTTCTTCTTCGGTGACCATAACTTGCCTTTCCCATTCTGACATCTGAGTTCTCCTCATTCTTTTCTCTCTCTTCTATGTCTTTCTTACCACATGAAGATTTTGAAGACACTCTATCTCCTGTGGTGTTCTTGCAGCCCTAATGCTATCCCCTATAATTCCTTTAGGGTTGCTATCTCTTTTCATGCTTTTCTTAGATTCCCTTCTTCAATTATCTTTTTGCTTTTATCTTTTCTTTTGCAGCACCTTGGGGATCCACTCTAGCCTCTTGTTCGTAAACACCGCCTCTATTGGTATTCAACTACTCTTACACGTTCTCTATACTTCTTGTAAGCTTCAAGAACTATTGGAATCTTTCTTTAATGAACAACCATTTAAACAACATCACCCAATCATTAGTCAATAGCTCAGTAGATTGCTGACTATTGGAAGTTGAAAGTTGTATATACTTCCATCATTAAGAAGCTTGTGATGTTGGTTGTTTATAAGCATCTATACAAATCTGGGATACATCTCCCATCTTCATTTCTTGTTATTGGCGCTATCGACCATGCTATAGAATATCAAATCGGAGATGTTGAAAGCTTCTTGGTGCATAGCTTGAGCATTGCTGCTGACCAATCTTGATTTAACCTGTCAAAACCACATTTTCTGTTATACATGCTTAGAGCGAAGACATGACAGATGAATCTCCGGTCTTTTGTCAATCCTTTCTTCTTGATCACATTTCATCATTTTAAAGCCTTCGGGAATATCTTCTTTCTTCAATCTCATTGAATCACTTGGTCTATCTTAAAGCTTCAACACTCTTCTAATTGTTTCTGTGATTGTTTTCTCTTTTGTATTTTTTATTGTTTTTACCGATGTTAGACAATTGGGTTTTCTTGAACAACTAATTCAATTCTGCAATGTCTAAAGCCACTTCATCACATCTTCAAATCCTTTCTCTGGTGGATCCAGTACTATCAATTGATTGTGCTTTCTATTTCCATCCCAAGCTAGATGAGCTTCCATCCTGAAACGTACCTAACGGACCAAATGAGACCAAAACGCCAAAAAGTAAATTTATATACAATATCTATAATATTTATAGTAGAATAAAAATAAGGTAAAATAAAAAAATGTTAATAAATTTGCTTGTTAAATACACTCGTGAATCAATTTTTTATCAAATATGCCAATGGACAAGTTAAATGCATTGGTTTTCATAGCAAATACGCTAGTGATATAGGTTGGTTAGGTCGAAAACCACTTATTGATCTGAATTACATGCGCAACCATATATTAGCTTAATAGGGTTTGCCAAGCCTGTGATATCCAATGCCATGCGCTGGTTTACCTGCATATTTATCACAAATACGCAGGTCGCTCGAACTCGTGTTCGAGACTTAAATTCGCAGCTATCTTCTTCTAAATACACTGATTATGATGTTGTTAAGCCCTAAACAACAAAAACGCAGATACTCTCAAGGATGAAAACCCACTGATTTTGAATATATGATGATTCCGAATCTTAAACATTCGATGATACCCTGTTTTCTAATCAATTGTACCTTGTTATGTACTTAAGAACTTCAAAAGATGATCAATGTTTAACAAGAATTTTGGTTATTGTTCTTGTTCTTCACTATGTGAAAGTGTGCGTGTTTGATTTTTTAAAACCAATGAGTTTTGATTCCAAAAGGTAAAATATATACATGTTTTTACTTCCCAAGGTATTTATAAATACGTTGGGATTTAAATACGGCTAGCTCCTGTTTAATTGTGAAATTTGAATTTTGGAAATGAGACGAGTCGTATAGTAAATACGCTCACATAATGTATTTTTTCTCGAAAAACGTCTCCTGTTTCTTTCAACCACTTCCTTTTTCTTTTTGCTTGATACTTCTCAACATCCTGCAAAAGATCAAACTGGTAATACTTGTCAGTTTACTTATTATTTCTTTTAAATAATCGAGGCACAAGAAAAACTGTCACTATATATGTTCTTTTAAGTCCATGTATCATTCTTTCAACGTGCTTTCGGTAATTAGTTTATCATTTGTGGTAGTATTAACAAAAATATCAATGGACCCCACTCGATCAAGGTATGCACAAAGCTTTCTCATAACAGGTGAGTATATTGATTTCATTTGTTTTGAAGTTACAAAGTCGGGACATTGGTGAATACGTATGCACTTCCGTACATTAAAGCAACCAATTTTCATCTGACTAGGGATAGGAAGTTATCACATTAAGGTATGTTTAATATTGAATGCCTCTTTTAAAGGTGCTACTTTATTTTAAGGTTTTTGGCCTTTTTGGCTCTTTTTAAAGATATCATAACCGTGTCTTGGTCTGCATGTATCTCGATGCAACAGAAGATCGATTATGATATCCCAGAATGATAAACAATATAAAACCCAAAATCTCGGACTTTGGCAATCTATCAATGCAAGATTTAAGACCATTAAGCCATATCCCACAACGTGTTACTCGCAAGATGCACAGTGCTGTGGGAATCCATAATTTTTTAGTGTTCTTTTATCCTTGTCTCCTAGTTGTTGTTTACTTGATGGTGTTGCGGAACCTACTGACACATAGTTGCTTGGCACGATCCTTGTAAAAAAGCATGGGTCACAGAACCAATTTTCTAGCAAATTTTATGACTGCTTTATTTCATATATTTTGGGTTATTTCCCCCAAATATATATTTTGGTATGTCTAGTATCCGAAATAGAAATTTTAATGTTCAGAAAATATTTTTGATAGGCACAAATTTCAAGACCTTTTATTTATTTATTATTGTTGTTGTTTTAAACGTTTTGGTTGTTTTGAGATTGGAAGAAAAATAAATTGATAGAATATGTACCGACAATGATGAGGGTGATAGCTCATTTCCAATCAAGGAAATGTATCATTTCTAACCAGGTTATCAACTCCAACTGGTTGAAACGAGTTTTGTCAAAGGTTTTTGTAAAGATGTCGGATTTTTGTTCCTAGCACACTTGAAATGCTTTTCATAAGAATCACGAATTGCATGAATTTGAATCTCGATATTTTTATTTTTGAGTGGTGTCATTATACTACCAATACTCGTTATGTTTGGTATCTTTGTTCTTTATTGCGAAAAGCTATGGTTCTACTAAATTGTAGTTCATTAAGTATAAATTTAAAATCAAACTTCCTTTCTCCAAATTCAACTCTATAAATCGTATTTGATGTTTGATTTCTTGGTAGATATGCCTTTTAATGATTGTCTCAAGCGAAGACTTAATACAAGTGTCAATACCACATCGTTGCCGTACCACAGTTTAGCGTGCCTTAACGCGCGCACGCTGTAAAACCTTGTTTTGTATGAAACAACAACAATTGAATTATTATAAAACTTATAATGTTTGTCATAAAATCACCCCTGTTGAACATTAGCAAACCAAAACAACATTTATGACTATGTAAAAAACAAAAACATTCAAGGTAATCTTCTAAAAAAAATAAACACTTTGTGTTAACATATCTTTTGCAACGAACTAATTAAATACTACTCCACTCTTGTACCTCTGCCTCCTGTAATTCTGCTGCTGAGGAATTGTCATCATCATTGACCACCTTCTTAGGACAATTATACGTACGAATATAATATCCATACTTCAAGCAATTTTAACACATTTTCTGTTTTTCCCTACTTAACTTATGGCTTGTTAATGTTTTGACTTCTGCTTAGGTTTACCCAAAGAAATACAAATAGTAACGGTAGATGGTTTGCAAATACTAGTAATTTCTGCAAACCTATCTCTATAACTTTTACGTGGTGCATTAACTTGAGCCTCGTCAATCTTTGGAAGAAATTAGTTAACATGATCCCTAAAAGTGCACAAGGTATCAAAATTGTAACCAACTTGCTTATCATAGACAATACAATTAATGTCCTGCAATCGGATTCACCCTCTAGCCTAAAAATAGCACCTGACTAACTATTCGGAACGACTTTCCTAGTCCAACATCCAATATGTATGGTTTTGGGAACTCTCTTATGTCAAGCAATCGAAGGACATAAAAATACGCGAACACAACAACCCAAATTGTTCATACCTGTTGCAACTGCAATATACATTCATGTCCCTGTCGGATCATTACATATAATTAGTGTTGTTCATGAGCCAAACCGAACCGATTGGATCTTGCTCATGCTCGGTTGGTTTACAAACCAAACCTAACCAAACGTTTTTTCAACCGAGCCAAAGTCGAATGAATGCCTTTCGATCCGAGTATTTTTCTAGCGAACGTCAAGCGAATATCGAGCGTCGCATAACAAATAGGAAAGTGACGTGGGGCTGTTGGTTTTAGAGTAAAGTGTAGTTTTCGTCCCTAAGGTTTCGTCCGATTAGAACACAAGTATAAATTTAATAAATAACAAGGAATAGAAAAAAACACTCAACTGCTTCTACCAAGATCATCTGACCGGAAATGGATATTACACCCTGTGTTACATCTTAATCATTCAAATGGATATTGGATTATTGGACAACGGACTATTGGTATCGTCCTTCAATTCTATAATTAAATGGGCTCTAGTTGGGATCTTGGACCAAACATTATTAATGTGCACCTCTAGTTTTTTTATTATACACACACATATATGTATAAAAAATAATTCGAGCCAACCAAGTCAAAACGAACTGAGCGAACCTTTGCTCGTGCTGTGTGTTTCACACTGAACCGATTCGAACCAAGCGCTTTTTCAATCGAGCTGAATTGAACGAGTAAATTTCCGAACATTTTTCGATTGAGCATTGAACGAGTTTCGAACGTAAAGCAATTGGAACAGGTCTATCTAATACATCGTGTTCCAAAAGAAAAAAAAAACAATATGTAATGAGTGATAGCATAAAGATGTTTTCATGATCTACTCAATAGTTAAAATAATAAGAAAGCATATTTCAACCTTGAAAATCATGAGTAGGATTGATCCCAATCTTTGATTAAAAAAAACCTAACTTCCCATTTGGGCTCCGACACACTTATGAATAACGGATTCTATAGAACATAAAAAAGTAAATAAAATTGGTGTGTATATCTGTAGCATGTCTCTAATGGAAAGTCACTCCAAAAATCAATATCAAGTATCTAGTATCATGGTCATTCTTTCTATGTTTATATCTTCAACCAAAGTGCACCAAGGATTACAATATTGACCAAGTAAATAAAAATAAGAGAAAAATTCTCAAATAGTTCCTGTGGTTTGCTCATTTTCTATCTTTAGTTCCTAACTTTCTAAAATTACACCTATAGTCCTCAACTTTTTCAATTTCTTTCCCGTAGTCCTGACGGATGATGGGTAGTTTTTGGTGTTAGAAGCATGTGAAATGACAAAATTATCCTTAATATTAAACAAAATAAATTAATTAAATACATATATATTATATATACTTGTGGGACCCACCAACTATAAAAAAAAACAACTCCAACCCCACTCACCCACCCCTTCTCTCTTTCTTTCTTTCTTCTTTCTCATCTCTCTCTACAGCTCCCTCTCTCTCCTTCTCTCCACCCAGCCACCACCATCAATCTTCCCCACACACCATTGCTAGAACACCTCCACTCGCAAACATCAACAACACCACCACCATCAACCTTCCCTACACACCACTGCAAGACCACCTCCATTCTCAAACATCAACACCACCTTCACCGTCAACCTTCCGACGAGTGACCAGATTCTCCAAGTCAACTAGGTTTGATTATCGTGTTTGATTCTTTGTTAAGGATATATATATATATATATATATGGAGGATTTAAATGAGACCGCTAAGTATTGCGAGAACTGTGAAACGGATGAAAAAATCACGAGAACTTGGTCAAAAACAATTCAAATTCAAAATTTATTTTTACACTTATCATTATTATTCGAATACAGTATCAGAATTTAAATTTATACGTTTAAATTTACATGTATTCGAAACTAATGAAAATTTCACATGTGTAAATTTGTTGTATTAACACATGTGTAAAAACTTATTAATTATGATTTGAGAGGAGAAATGAAATATTTGACGTTGTAAATTCTTTTTTTGATGTTGTACTTTAATTACAATGAAGTTTGTATCAAAAAAATATTTTAATTGGTTTTACTATTCGTTCTCACGGTTCCCGCAATATCAAGCGTTCTCAAGATAACCCTCCCTACTGTGGAGGGGGTGTTGATGTTTGAGAATATATATATATATATATATATATATATATATATATATATATATATATATATATAGGATTAGTTTCATTTGTGAACAATATTTTCATAGTGAACTATGTGAACTCATCTTAGCCATTGATTTCTTTTTAGAGTGTTAAGGGTAGGATAATATTTTTATATTATCTAAATTTAAAATCTTTTTCGTTAATAATTGTTTTAGTTACCAAATCCCTACATTATAGGGATTTAACTATCTTTTTTAAATTCTTGTACATCACTACAACAATATACGTAATTTTCAGTTTTCCCAAATCACAGATCTTTTGTTAATATATGATTTTCGAAGATCTTTACCGTAGGTTAGGTTTTTCACCCCTGTTTCGATCAATGTGGACCATTTGTATTTTTACGTTCATTCAAACATGGCGTATTCAGGCTGTAATAATTGTAATTCTTTGGAAAACACAAATGATAACTACGATCCGAGTAATGACAACGTATTCGTTACAAAAATGGATCGCCCAGGTTTGTTCGTCTGTTTTTTGTATCATAGTTAAGATGAATATATGTATGTTCTTGTTTAATCCATATTATATGCGCATCGTTTTCAAGTATACATTTTTTTCATGTGTTTGTTCATCCAAGATTTACACTGATGAGATCAATATGCATGTAGTCGTTAATACACAGACATATATTCCCGTTCATTATACATATACGTGCAGTTCGCGGTTTTAATTTATGAGGATGCAGTTTTGTTGTAAACTTCCAGTTGATACCATAGAATACGCATGCGTATAATGTTAAGTGTCTGCATTATTACATATGAGGATGCAGTTTTGTTGTAAACTTCCAGTTGATACCATACAGTACACATGTGTATTATGTTAAGTGTCTGCATTATTACATTTTCATATAAGTCGTTTTAAGATTCATGGTAGAATGTTTATTATCAATTTAATACACACATGTATGTAAACTATTTCCAGTAGACAATATTAACGGTTGTAGTATTATGTTAGCGGTTCATTTTTTTATTTATTCAGGTATGAATTTTCATAAATGTGTGTATTTGTCCATCGTTGTTTGCATATATGAACCATCTTCAATGTTTTGTAAGACTGCATATCTGACTTTGTCTTCTCTTAATACAGTTTTATTCCCAATCCGTATGATTTATTTTTTAAAGATCATAAAACTTTATTTACCATTTTTTTATTAACTCTTGCAGAATCAGTTGCGAGCAACGTATACGAAACTCCTAATGGAACTAGGAACTGGACACCAACCGTCCCTCCTGGATTCAAACCATTTGTTAAAGCTAGATTTAGTACCATAGAACAAGCTATTGCAATGTATGAAGAGTATGCACAACTAGCAGGATTTGGAACCTGTCTGGGTACTTCGCAGAAGGAAAAAGTAGGCAATATAATGGTTATGAATCGGTGATATGTCTTATGCTCTAGAGCCAACAAACCTAAACGTAAGGATAATATGGCTGATGTTATTAATTTAAGTTCACCACCACGTCGGTCCAATGTTAAAATTCCAGATGGCAAGGCATATGTTTAGTTTGTTCATATAAAAAATTCATCTGAGTACGAACTTTATGACTTCGTAGAACAGCGCAACCATGGGTTTACGACACCCGAGAATCTTGATCTATCACTAAAGCGAAGAAAGGTTGACTTTTCTACCCAAGAGTCCATAGCAAAATGCCAGAACGCTAATCTTGGCCTACAAAGTCTCACAAGGTACAAATTGTTTTAAAAGGTGGCCATCATAACGTGCATGGCACGGTCGTCGACTACAAAAACTGCGGGCGCGATATCTAAGATTTTATAGGTGACAGAGATGCCTAGATGATACTTGACAAATTCAAGGAACATAGCAAAAACAAAGAAAACTACACGTTTAACACCCATATTCTTGATACGTAACTCCAGTTAATATTTTTGTGTGATTCGGGTTCCAATTCAAACTACGACAAATTTAGTGATGTTATGGAGTTCGATGCAATGTATCATACAAATATGTAAGTCGTATATAAAATTTTAATCAATTATTTTATATTTCATATATATAATAACCTATTTATCCAAACAGGTACGATATGGTTTTTGTTCCTTTTACTGGAGTAGATCATCACAAAATACACTATTTTTAGGGCTGAGTTGCTACATAATGAGACAATTGAGTCTTACACATGGCTTCTTCAAAAATTCCTTGAGGCGCACAACGGGAAACAATTCCTTTTGGTATTAATTGATCAAGATTGTGCCATGAAACAAACTGTCGGCAATGTATTTGATAAGTCAATTCACATATTATGTATGTGGCACATTATATAAAACTGCCTGTAGAGGTACGAATTACGAACTCAAATAATTTTTATGATACACATGTGAACATTTGGTGTAAACATCTACACATGTGTAATACATGTTCAATACGTTTTATCTAAATTAATTTTTGTTGTACACGTAGATCAAGGGGAACAGCAAGAGAAATGCATAAATAAAACAAAAATTCCACAAGCTCGTGTGGAACGTTTACATTAAACCAGAAACGTTTGAGTATAGATGGCACAATCTCATTGCTGAATACGGGTTACAAGACCATTCGTGGTTGTCTGAGATGTATTCAATACGTGAACATTGGATTCCGGCCTATTTTTGCGAAATACCCATGTGTACCTTAATGAAGACCACATCCAGGTGTGAAAGCGCTAACCATTTGTTCAAATCAAACTATAGTTCTCGTAATACATTGGTGCAGTTTATGTTGTGTTACGATACATTAGTTGATAGGATACGAAATGGCCAATGGGAACTCATACATAAAACGGACACCACTAACCTGGAATTCAAAACTACTTACCCAATCGAACATCATGCAAATGTTATTTACCCAAGGAGAATATTCTTCGATGTCCAAAATGAAATTTTGAACGACAAGGAAAATAGCTATATCGCGAACGCTCAGTATCGGATGGCGTAAATTGTTTTGTGATTGCTCACCAAGACCACACGAAAGAAGTTATAAATGAGTTCATGGTTAGTTAATTAAATTATACTATTTTATGTTCTATCATACGTATGTATAAAGGAAACTTGCAATACATCAACTACCCGATCCCGTTGAATCATTCCAATACAGGTCGCGTTTAACAAACAAGATCTATCTGTTTCATGCAAATGCATGGGGTTTACTAGAAATGGATATCTATGCCGGCATGTTTTTTTGCGTATTTTGGCACCATAACGTACATAAGATTCCAACTCAATATATTCACCCAAGATGGAGGAGAGATGCTCTTCCTAGTAGCGTACATAGCATAGAAAACAGGTTATCCGTTGATCAGAGTCGTAGTGGAAGAATATAGTGTAAAATTCTAAACAATATGGACATGGGTAGAGAAAGAGTGCGTGGTAGGATTGACAAATTAGAGGAACTAGAAGCTCAAGTACAATGATGGAAAGATTAGTTATTTAGTGAGGTTCCACATGATCCGGAACTTAAAAAGAAGGTTTTTGTATACCAGGAAATTCTCGCTCACGCTGAACCTAAGGAGGTCTCATGTACGGCACCGAAGAAAATACGTAACAAAGGATGTGGCAAGCATAAAGACCAATTGAAATGTTAAAGAAAACAAAAAAATATAGAAGGAAATGCAATTTTTGCGGCAAGAGGGTGAGAAAGCATGATAAAACGAATTGCCCACTTAAAAAGGCAATATAAAAAAGGAGGATTCGTCGATAGAAGAAGATGGTGAGGAAGATGATGACGAAGCACACGAGTACGACGACGACACTGAAACCGGAACTGATGTGCCATTGGAAGAGAGCGAAGATGATGGTATCGAGCTATAAATTCTTGTTCGAAAAACCTAAAAAATCCCATGTTTTATGTCGTTAGATTTTGTTTTTGAATTTGTTATCACTGAATTTTTTAATGTTTTATTAATCATAGTTTGTGAAAGCTATCCGATCTTTTTGTATGAGTTAGTGTTTCAAAGCTAATAACCACAAACGTAATGGTTCTAATATTATATGTTGGTCATTAAGGTGATGGAGCACAACAACTTCGAAATGTAAAATTAAAAGTCTTCAATACATTGTTACTGGATACAAAATTTTGATTTTTACACATTATCTTTACTATAGCAGTATGTTGTACACATGTAAACCGCAGTATATCTACAACAAGTCACATTTGATTGAGTACATCTGTATTTTGTTCACATGTGAATTGCAGAACATAGATAACATTGCACATGTGTATTTAGTACAAACATAACATACATAAGTGTACATGATTATTTTAATGGAGTCCAACTACACAAACATCAGGCTAT
The DNA here is from genome assembly GCA_947069175.1 of Scalesia atractyloides. NCBI lineage: Eukaryota > Viridiplantae > Streptophyta > Magnoliopsida > Asterales > Asteraceae > Scalesia > Scalesia atractyloides. The sequence continues at coordinate 48,912,545 of CAMTDV010000116.1, forward strand.
TAGTTAGCATGGAGTTGTTAATATAGGTTACAATTAACATTTATGTTAAATCAAACTAAAGTGAAAAATAGTAAAGAAGGTAGTAGAACAAGGATTTATCTGAACAGACAATAGAACATTAAATATGAAACTGCGATGATTGATGTACATATGTGTACCTCAGTCAGGTTCAGCGTGATGCCTACAAAGTATACAATCTCAAACCATATAAGAGGTAAGTAGCATCAAATACAATTTTATCGTATCAACCATTGCACAGCTTCTAAAAATCAATGTGACCGACATAACAAACTATCCTTGACATGTGCCTAACAAATTCCAAATTGACATACAGACAAACCAGCATTATCGTCAAACAACTATCAAAATTTTAAATTAACCTAAATTAAACGCCTTCCCGTATTCTTTTGATTCTGCTATTATTCGGTCACAATGAATGTTAGCGGTTGAAGTAACCAACTTCACCACGTATTTCTTTCGTACCCGTGTCAATGTTGCTTTCTTGGGGCCCGGCTCGAGTGGAAGCTACTATCCCATTTATCAACTGTGACGCCAAACCAAGTTTCCATATGGCGCATAACAAACTCCCCGCAATCGACCGTGTTACCGACTGTCTTCCATTCAAAATCCAACATTTGGGTCACTGAATTTTCAATATGTCGGGCCTTTGGGTGATTCACCGGCTTCATATACCTCGTGAAAATATCTTTTTGAAATCAAATATTATGTTATAATTAGATGTAGCATGTCCAATTTCGAATAAAACTATATGCATTCAGAAGTTTCTTACCACTTTGTACGGAGTGCTCTTATTGAAAAAAAATGTCATCATTTATAAGATGAATTGGGCTTTCTGATGCAGACATGTTGTCGATGACCATAATCGCTGGATTTTTAAGATCAAAACAAACCAAATAAAAATGCCATACTCAAGAATTGGGAAGCATATTATACAATAGTTTGCCAAACTCATTAATGATGGTTTTTTATCAACCACCAGGAACAACGCACTTCTTATCTTTTTCACACGTTGTAATTCGCCATGCTTTGATTCAATAAGGTATCTTCTGTTTGTACCATAAAAAATATCTGTTTAAGAAATATTAAAACAAAACCACATTTATTACATGTCAACATATCATTGCGTAATTCATCAAAATGATATAAAAATTTATGGTAAAATCGATAAACTTACAAAACAATCAGTATGGCAAAACAACTGCGGCTTTGCCCTTTGATTTTATTAGCTCCCTCAAAAACACTTGCTTCATTTGTTCGCTCATTTTCTTCATGATTTAGCATGGATGCAAAGCACTTGATTACTCCAGCATTAATCCATTGACTTGGCTGCAGATCCTTCATTTGGAAATGATATAGCTCAACACCCGACACGGTTTCGAATACAAATCGCCTGCTCAATAAAGATTTTATTATGTCAAGAACATTAGAAAATTATATATTGTGTAACTACATATATGTACGAGCATTTTCATACACATGTGTATCATTAAGGATAATACACATGGTATAGTTGCCTTTAGAAAAAATTAATAAAGCTAAAACATTATACTATACATATGTGTATCTTGAGTATATACACATTTATAACAGTGACACTTATTTTGTGTATTAAGCCAAATACACATCCTAAATCCCAGACTAAACATACAATCTGTATATAAAAACAACAAAAAGGAATTTATACAACCTGTATATAAAAACAACAAAAAGGTATCTAAATCCGAAACTTAAAAAACCACAATCCCTAAATTACACAGTCTACACAAACTGATATAAAATGTTTAGGATAGTTAATGCTTTCTTACGCATTTGTAGCCTCCACCTCGTAGACTTCTTTTTCTTCATGAACATTCTTCAAATCTTCAGTACCCTTTTTAGTCTTTGCTTTAGCCACCCTATACATTGACATCAATTTGGTATAAAACATTCAATTAATATTTTTAAATATATACAATACTGAGCCAATATCACAACATAAAACAAAAATGTACATTTTGTCGTTTGCGCAATTTGACAAGTATTTCCATAATACGTTGTCTCTCTTACTCAACCAACTGTCCATGTTCACAGCTCTTACCAAAAATGGTGATTTCACATATTTTGAAACCATTTTTTCCGTGTTCCTTTCCCTGCTACTACCCCAACTTCCAATACCTTTGTTACAGGTTCAACGTTATCCGGCACAAACTCTGTTTGAATATGCTCATCCTTTGTTATACCAAGGCTGATGATGGGATATCTTCCATCCTCTCGTATCGTACGCACCAGATATTATGCCATCAATAACATCAGCAGATTCATAAAAATTTGAGTAGGGTTGACGCAATATGTGGTGTCGTAACTTTCTCTCTCGTTATATCCTTGTCACCATCAGTATTTGGTTTCCCTTTTTTGTCATCCCGACCTTAACAAGTTGTATGGTCCAATTTCAGTGAGGTGTACACTAAATTATTAGTTAATGAAAACTGTCACACCCCAGATTTCCAACCCAAATCCATACACTGGTGGGCCCGGGTGGGTAGTATCGTGAAGTCAGTTGATAACATCACTGTCAATTAAACACGGCACAGCGGAAGTCTTGGAGTAAAATTACTATTACAAACCAAATGTTCGAAATACAAAATAATATACAGGCTCGTAATAGAAGATCCATGGGCGGATCATAAATTGTACATGGAAAGAATATAAAACAGACTTTGGGTAGATCTAGGATTTGCAAGATCATCTATATCTACCGAGCACTTCCAGCCTATTTTCGTATTGTTCCTACAGTTTAGTCATTGAAAATACGTCAGCTTTCGCTGGTAAATACACCCAACTGACTCATTATGAAAACATTTCAAAAATGTTTTAAGTGCGTATCAGCACAAAATCTTTTTATGACTTGGGAAAGTTGACCGTCCAACCTTGTTAACAGATTTACATGTTTGTCCATACATACAGGGCCAGGTACGGAGACTGAGACATGATTAACGTACACACCACTTTGGACTTGTGAAGGGGTCAATTCCTCCCAAACTTGCGGGAATGCATTATTGAGCGTCTATCGGGTGTATGCCTACACCCGCGCTAAGGTCGTGGCCATTTCAATTGTAATGAGCCAAGGAAATCCAGGACACGGTAGTTAACCCCCGATGTTAAGTTATCAAACGAAGCTGATTAAAACAGAATATGCGGATTTACTAGCCACAATCCGACATTCGACTGATCCCATTTCCGACCAAGTGGTAATAATTTACCGTAACCCAAGCCCGTATAGGGGAAATTAGTCGAGAGTATTTACCGGAGCTAGTCTTCTTTAATTTTAATAACTCAGCCATACACAAAAGTATTAAGTGCAGATAGCATTTACCAGCAAGTCTCTGGTCTGGATTACGGCATAAACTAACAAAATAAATACTAACGGTCTTATTTAAGTCATTGACTTAGACCGACTAGCGTACTTGATCAAACGTATGCCGCTAGATTAAACGATGATTGGATAGAATGTAGTTTAATCCCAACAAGCACCTTGACTTGTACAATATGGGTAAACTATAAACATTCTGGATTTTGAGACTTAAATGACAAGGTTAAACCCGTTTCGGTTAATTTTCGTAAACTTGTTACGTATACTTAACCATACGCATATCAGCGATACCGGGTAACCAGATAAGTCATGGACAAGTTCTATATTCCATTATATTTTAAATAAATTGTAATATCAGTAGGATATCAACTTTTGTGCCCGTTGTGGTTTTAAAATGAAATTATGCCTCATAAGGGCATTTTGGTAATTTCACATTGTATAAAAGGAACTTGAATAAAATTTAAGATTATGATCATAAGTATTCTGGAAAAATAGTTAATTTATGACATAATATCAGTAGGATATCAATTATATGTGTATTTTATCTTTTATGACCAAACTATGCACCGAAGGGGCATTTTGGTCATTTTACACATAGTTTATAAATTATTTAGGATTCTGAGTTTATAATATGCACCTACTGTAAATATGTTTAAAATAGTTTAAAATTGGTAGGTAACAAGCCTTGGTCAAATAATATGGTTTAAAACCATAATATGCGTCGAAACGGCGCTTATGTCGTAAAATGACGTCTTATGCGATGTTTAATGAAAACTGATGTTAAGGTTAGATTAAAATGTATTAGATATATTATTTAATATTACATATCAGTAGATATAAAGTTTTACCTTGAAAGATTTGATTAAAACAATTTTATGAGCCACAAGGGCTAAAATCATCATTTATCGACATAGTTTAAGGACCTGCTCGAAAACCCAGTTTATAACTTGGTTTAACATCCCAAATAATCCTACTTATAATATACATCAATAGGAAACTTATTTTCAAGTTCATTATCACTAAAACCTTGTTTTATGCAAAAAGGACATTTTTGTCAAAAATGGCATAATTGGGGAATTTGCGCATAAACTTGGATTCTGATTATGATCATGTAATATAAACTTAGAGGGTTATGGTACATTATATTATGATCATAATGAAAGTTTAGATCAGTAGGTTACTAATCTAAATCGAGTCAGAATCGAAAGTCAAAGCAGAAGTCAAACTTCGCGACTTTCGGTTGCGAACCAACCCTAGAACTGAAACTGATGAGCTGAAAATGTTCTTACATGTTATAATAATTATTACCAACTTGTTTAAGTGTCAAAACAGGTTTCATAACATATATAAGATCAATTTATGATTTTTCCAAAAAATGGCATGTTTGACTTTTTAATATCATAACTTTGACCCGTCAATCTGTCTAGCAAACATGATCTTTAGGAGGTGCCCTTTGTAGGGACTAACACCTACCTTATTACCATCAGTTAGCCATGTTCATTTCAAACAATGGCTGGACCATAATGGTCTTAACCGAAAGTCAAAGTGTTTTCTGTAAAACGCTTGACTTTTGGCTATTAAAGCCTATAAACGAAAATGCAAGAGCAAGGAACAGTTACAAGAGGTTCCTAGAATGCAAGAGAACTAAGTTGGATGCTCCTTTCAGCTAGGAACTTCTAGAGGAGGGAGAAGAATTGAAATTGAGAAAGGTGCAAGTTGAAATGGTGAACTTGAGCACCTATTTATAGTTGGATAACTCAAAGGAGGTGATGCCAGGTGTTTAGGGGTGTTAGAGGAAGCTTACAAGTGTCCCAAAACGTGGCATAGCTGTTTGGAAGAGACCATGGTTTGGAATTCATAGTTTTTTGGAGCTTTGTTTGGCAGCCAAGCAAAACTTTCAGCATCAGAGGCCTTCTCGCGCCCGGCGAGAGACCCATGCCTGGTCTCTCGCGGCCCGCGACCGCCTAAGGTCAGTTTCAAATTTTGACTCTTTTAACCCCTTAACTTAATAAAGCTTCTAAAAACCTTCTAAAACACCTTTTTGGCACTTTTAGCCCTCCGTAGCCAATACTTGGCATACCCGGGATTATGCCCGGACATTGTCGAGCTCTCGGTTCGTTAAAAGGTCACTCAGAGGTATAAATTAACTTGTTGACACTTTTAATCCCTCCATTATCCAACTTTCACATATTTAATCACTCTTGTCCAACAAACATGACATATGAGAGTTAGGACTTCGCAAGGGATCACTCAGAGGCTTATTATAAGTGTGTTGACTCCGATGTCACTCAGCCTCTGGGCATGTTGACATATCAGTCACTCAGAAGCCAAGTTTTAAGCATGTTGACATATCAGTCACTCAGAGGCTAATGATTTAAGCATGTTGACATATCACTCACTCAGAGGCTGTTATTTATGCATGTTGACATCGGACCGTCACTCAGAGGCTCAGTTTGAGCATGTTGATGCCTTTAGTCCTTATTGGTCTTTAATAGACTATATTTAAAATAAAACACGTGTCACTATACTATTGGACACGATTTCAAAAAGATGGGGGTACTTTTGTCGCATAGTGGACTCAACCTCCCATGTGTACTCGGGACCTCTAAAAGCGTCCTACTTAACCTTTACTATAGGTATCATTTTCCTTCGGAGCTTTTTAACCTGTCAATCGTCAATCGAAATTAGTTTCTCAATGAACCACAGGTTTTCATCAATTTGCACATCCTTGTATAACATTGCTAGCGACTCATCGGCTAGACATTTCTTAAGGTTATTGATGTGGAACACATCATGGATTCAACTAAGCTCCTCTGGCAATCTGAGCTTATAAGCTACAGTGCTGACACATTCGATTATCTTGAATGGTGCAATATATCTTGGGCTCAACCTGCCCTTCTTTCCATAGCTCTTTTGCCTATCCCAGGCAGCTTTGAGACGATCACGAATTTGCACAATCTTTTCCGCGGTCTCCAGGACAATCTCTGGTCCTGATAGTTGGGCTTCCCCAACTTCTGCCCAACACACGGGCGTTCTACATTTTCTCCCATAAAAGTCCTCAAAAGGAGCAGCCTTTATGCTCGTATGATAACTGTTATTGTAGGAGAATTCGATTAGGGGTAAGTGGTCATCCCAACTTCCATCTAAATCAATCACACATGCTCTAAGCATGTCTTCCAATGTCTGGATAGTACGCTCACTTTGACCATCAGTCTGCAGATGGTAAGCCGTACTAAAATTTAATCGTGTGCCTAAAGATTGTTGGAAGCTTTTCCAAAAATGAGATGTATATCTAGTATCTCTATCAGATACAATAGATATCGGCACACCGTGTAGGGACACAATTTTGTCCACATACAACTTAGCCAATTTGTCTGAATTATACGTTTCCTTTATTGGCAAGAAATGTGTTGACTTAGTCAGTCTATCCACAATGACCCAAATAGTGTCATTACCACTTTTGGTCTTAGATAACTTGGTAATTTCAAGCTGTTGTAGAAGTTCTGATGGTTTCTGATTTTCGGCCTTAACTTGCGAACACGTCAGACACTTAGCTACATAAGTGGCTATGGATTTCTTCAAACCCATCCACCAATAGTTCTTCTTCTAATCTTGATACATTTTGTCACCTCCCGGGTGAACTGTGTATCTTAAATTGTGCGCTTCTTGGAGGATTAGATCCCTAATTCCTCCAAAGACTGGAACCCAAATTCTATCATTTAATCTAAGGATTCCATCCTTTCAAGGCGCTAACTGATCAACAGTTCCACCTAATCCTTCATTAGAAGCATTAGCTTCTAATAGAGCTTGCTTTTTAGCATCTAATAGCTTCTCACTTAAGCTATTTCTAAGCTCAATGCTCTTGGCGTTAATCCTTATAGGTTTAACTCGTTCTTTGCGACTTAAGGCATTAGCAACTACATTTGCCTTACCTGGATGGTAGCGAATCTCGTAATCATAGTCATCAAGTGTTTCCATCCACCGGCATTGTCGCATGTTCAATTCTTTCTGATTGAATAGATGCTGGAGACTTTTATAGTCAGTGTATTACCTATGCATAGTTTGTTGTACCACATGCTTTATCAATTGTACTTTTATATTTTTTTTCTACTTTTTACCTGTATATTTTTTTATCTTTTACAAATTTATCATAAAAATATCTAACTTTTAATGTATAGTTGTTTATACCACATGTATTACCATTTATACTTTAACCATTATATTTTTCTTATTTTATAAATATATTATAAAACATTTTTCATTTTAACCCCAATACTTTTTCAATTTCAACTTTGATGCCTTATACTTTTCAGTTTTCACAATTTTTTTCATTTAAGTTTCGGTCGAAATTTTGCTAGTTAATCATCACCACACACACATATATATGATGAACTACATATAGAGGTAATAAAAATGATGGGTGACTAACCATTTGATTTGGTATCTCAAAGCTCGAACAAATCTAAGTCTTGAATATCTTCCGAAATTCATATTATTGGCGTCCGACGTGGAAGATGTGACCATATCTCCGCAGTTGCCGGAGGTTGAAACCACCGGCTGCCGTCGGTTATCTCCCACTTCTACTTTCTCTCTCTATCTCATTCTCTCTCGATCTATTTCTAGAAATTTGTGACTGTCGTGGCAAAATTTGTGACTCACACCCACTTGTTGATAAGTTAGTCACCATGGTGCCAACACATGTTTTTTTCACAAATCATTGTTCCACTTCCTAAGAAGACTTTACAACAAACAATAGTATAAAATAGCATCAAAGTCAAATGTAAAAGTAGCATTGCATTAGTAATGTTACTAATTATAGTATATATAAAACACCCACTTGTTGATAAGTTAGTCATCATGGTGCCAACACATGTTATTTTCACAAACCATTGGAATACACTTTGTGCCATACAAGTAATGTCTCCACAGTTTTTGTGCAAATACAACGGCACCCAATTCTAAAACGTGGTTGGTGTAATTCCTTTCGTGCACCTTTAACTGTCGTGATGCATAAGCAATTACCTTGCTTTTTTGCATTAGCACACAGCCCATGGTAGTGTGTGATGCATCACATAGACTACAAATTCCTCAATACCCTCAGGTAGAGATAACACGGGAGCATTGCTCAACTTGTGTTTTATAATTTCAAAGGATTCTTGTTACTTTGGACCCCAGTTAAATTTAACATTCTTTCGGGTCAGGGTCGTTAAAGGAGTGGCGATCCTTGAAAAGTTCTCAATGAACCTTCTATAGTAACCAGCCAATCCTAGGAAACTACGAATCTCTGATGGGGGCTTGGGTACTTCCCAATTCATTATGGCTTCTACTTTGGCGGGATCTACTTAGATACCACGCTCACTTACCATGTGTCCAAGAAATTGGACTTCTCTAAGCCAAAACTCACACTTAGAGAATTTAGCATAAGCTTCTCTTTCCTTAATAGTTCTAAGATGCACCGAATATGTTTCTCGTGATCAACTTGATTATGAGAATAAATTAGTATGTCGTCTATGAAGACAATGACAAACTTATCCAGATATGGCTTGCAGACCCTATTCATGAGATCCATGAATGCTACAGGTGTATTTGTGAGCCCAAAAGGCATCACCAAGAATTCAAAATGACCGTGACCGTAACGGGTCCTGAAGGCAGTTTTAGGAACATCTTCGCTTCTAACCTTCAGCTGATGATATCCTGATCTCAAATCGATCTTGGAGAAGTAACTAGCCCGTTGAAGTTGGTCAAATAAATCATCAATCCTGGGCAATGGATATTGTTATCTTGTTCAGCTCACGGTAATCAATGCACATTCGCATTGAACCATCTTTCTTTTTAACAAAGAGGATAGGAGCTCCCCAAGGTGAGGAACTAGGCTGTATAAAACCTTTCTCTAAGAGTTCATCTAATTGTGTCCTCAACTGCTTCATTTCTGTTGGTGCTAGCCTATATGGAGCTCTAGAAACAGGTGTTGATCCTGGCAGGATATCAATTCTAAACTCCACTTGTCTGTCTGGAGGTAAGCCTGATAGTTCTTCGGGAAAAACGTCGGAATATTCAGAAATAACTGGTAGGTCTTCCAAGTTTGGCTTAGGCTCTTTAATAGTAACTTGTGCCATATAAATGACACAACCTTTTCTTAAACACTTGGATGCCTTAAATAACGATACCTTGTCTGGCAATCCGTAGTGTGAGTCTCCAGGGATGGTGATTATTTCACCAGATGGGGTTTTAATTTCGATGAGTTTCTTATCGCAGGCAATGCAGGCTTGGTTATGGAATAACCAATCCATGCCTAAAACTACATCGAACCCCGCCAATTTCATTGGCAAAAGAGAGATAGGAATAGAATGATTCTTAATGGACATAAAACATCCATCAAGAATGGAAGACGTGATTCTAAACTTCCATCAGCAAGTTCTATCTCATAAGTCTTATCTAGAGTTATTATGGGTAAGTTTAGTAGTTTACTAAACTTATGATCAACAAATTATTTACCCGCACCCGAATAAAAAAGAACTCTAGCGTAAATATTGTTAATGAGGAATGTACCTGTTATGACATTGCTGTCATTAACGGCCTCCATGGCATTCATCTGAAAGGCACGAGCATTCCCTTTCTTAGCCTTTCCAGGATTTGCATCATTACTTTTGGGGTTCTTTAGGCAATTGTATGTAATGTGCCATTTTTCATTACAGTTGTAGCAAATTGTATCCTTAAGATCCTTGCAATCTAGGGTCTTATGCCTTTTCTTTTGCAGATTCCACAGGGTTTAGTCTGTGGGTTTATACTACACTGTCCCAAAGTCTATATTTATAGTTCTTGCACAGAGGTTTGTCACTTGACGCATGCTGGTTCTTCTTGAACCTGAAATTTCCTTTCTTTCTAAATCTTTGGGAGTTATTGCCTCCCGTTTCCTCTTTCCGTCAATTTCAGTCCTAACCGACCTTTGTCTTACTAAATCAAGGGTGAGGGAAAGAGATAGGTCTACGGCGGATCTATAGGTACTGGGCTGAGCAGCCTTTACCATGCCCTTTATCTCGGGCGCCAACCCATTTATAAAACACGCAATGCGTTGGCTTCAGGGGTGATCAAATAGGAAACTAATCTAGATAGGGCGTTGAAATCGGAAACATATTTCCTACAATCTAGGTTTTTCATTGAAAGAGACAAAAAGTTTGTCTCTAATTTCTCCACTTCATGAAGTGGGCAGTATGTTTCCTTAACTGGGTCCACAAATTTGGACCATCCCAAATTATACAGGTGCACTTTTCCTGTAGACTGAATCATGGCTTTCCACCAGATTAGGGCATTGCCTTTGAAGGACTGTGATACATACTTGACCACATCCTTATCAGCACAACTGCTGATGTTACAATCGTCTCCATCTCATCAAGCCATTTTAACGCTTCTACAGCTCCTTTCTCCCCATTAAAGTCTCGGGGCTTGCAGGAGACGAAATACTTATAGGTACACCCGTCTTTAAAAGAATGAGACTTATCCTCGAAATCTATTTTTCTTTGGTTCACTCTTCGCATTCGAAGAGTGAACGGAGCTCTCCTTATGAGCTGAGGATCGGGTAACCAATAATGGTCTAGAGCGAGTAGCACTCGTGTCTCTAAGCTTTTCTATGGCCTTTCCATGGCCTTTTCTACAACCGCATCAATGCGAGCTTGGAAATTATCATTATCAATATCTTTGTTTTCAGCTTTGTTAGAATCAACTTTCCGGTGGCTACTTTGTGCCTCATTTGATTTAGCCATCTTCAAGCCTTGGTTTCTTATATCAGTGAAACTATATTTAGCCATGGTATATCAACCATATTGGCTTTCAACATTGGATATAACAATCCATTGCCTATACTAGTGTGAATAACATCACAACTCTTAGGCTTAACATATCTATATTTGGCCTAGGTCTTAATAGGACCATCAAAGGCAAATTACGATTTGGACATACTCCATTTATTGCACAGTGGATCACATTCTCACAATTGTCATTGTTGCAATTGACAATTATATTTAGCTCATAAGCTTGTCACTAATGGACATAATAATTGGGCGTATTGGCCGGTCACATTGGACATAATATATATATATGGCATATCAGCCTGTCATTAGGACATAATACATATGGCATATCAGCTTGTCACTTAGGACATAATACATATGGCATATCAGCCTGGAGCCTTGGACATAATTTGGGCATATTGGCCTGTCACTTTGGACATAAATTGGGCACATTGGCCTACTTCATAACAGATGTAATTCATGGCATATCAGCTTGTCCCATTGGACATAAATTGGGCACATTGGCCTACATCATAACAGATGTAATTCATGGCATATCAGCCTGTCACATTGGACATAAATTGGGCACATTGGCCTACATCATAACAGATGTAATTCATGGCATATCATCCTGTCCCATTGGACATAAATTGGGCACATTGGCCTACATGATAATAGATGTAATTCATGGCATATCAGCCTGTCCCATTAGACATAAATTGGGCACATTGGCCTACGTCATAACAGATGTAATTCATGGCATATCAGCCTGTCACATTGGACATAAATTGGGCACACTGGCCTACATCATAACAGATGTAAGTCATGGCAAATTAGCCTATCCATTGGACATAAATTGGGCACATTGGTCCTACATCATAACAGATGTAATTCATGGTATATCAGCCTGTCACATTGGACGGTTAGTGTGGTTCCTCAAGCCACACTACCAAGAGTATGAATATTCCTTAATGTTACATAAGAGTACCTTAATGATTGATTAATGGTCCCGATGACCTTCGACCTTAACGACCTTGGAGGTTTGGACCTAGTCCACCTCTGGATAGAAGGATAACTTCCCTTAACTATCCTGATAGAAGACCCCTTCGTACTTAACTATCATTTCTTGGCCAATATGTGGTCTACGCCACTTGGCATAATCAAATCTATTAAGGTCTTTTGGAATTATATAGCAGAGCATAAATTTCGAATAAAATCGAGACGCTCATTTTCAAGAGGATGAATACATACATATATATATATATATAATTCCAACTTACTTCGTTAAATCTCAAATAGAAATTACAATACTAGAAACATTGAATTAAATTGTCCATGCAAGGACTACTGAAAAGAATGTCCACATAGGGACTAAAGAAAGATAACAATGTCCTTGCAGGGACTACATATAATTAGAAGAGACTTTTTACTCGTCCTTCTTTCCCTTGACCAACTTGGAGAGTTTCTTGAAGAACTTGTTCGCCTTCTTCTCCGTTTTCTCCGCTTGTTGCTGCATTTCTTTCATTCTTTCTAAGGCTTCGTTAATGGCCTCAAGTGGTGACGGAGGTTATGGTTATGGCATAACCGGATACTGGTACCCATAAGTTGGATATCCAGTTGGTGGATAAGTATGTGGGAAAGGAGACGGGTAAAGTGCGTTGTGCATAACCGCCTGCATATAGGGGTCTTGCGACCATGCTTGATAGTCTACTGGAGTAGACGGGTTAAAAGGATCATATCCAGATGTATCTGGATATGTGGGGATTGGGTTACTATAACCCGATGGTGGTGGTTGAACTGCAGGTGTTGGTGTTGTTTCCACCATAGGTGAGGTGTTAGAGGGTCCACCCATTTGTGGGTCCTCGTGAATTGTGAGGTAGGAATTTTGCAAAGGTGGCAGCGATCCCGACCTTTGTCCTGCACGTACTGACATGCGTGTTCCACGCTTCCTCCTTGGTGGTTCAGGTGGTGGTTGAGGTTGGTCCACTGGTTCCATGTGGACATCTTCTTGTACAGGAGGTGGTTGAGAGTGATGGAAAGGTGTGTTGGCGAAGGTAAATTGGTTCCAATATTGGTTCCACTCATTAGGACCTTGGTAGGGCGATCCAACGTAAGAGTTCGAATCGCTTGAATTTATATGGGATGCGTATTCGATCCCGACGGCGGCATCTCCGGGTCGGAGTCCTCGTCTATAGGGTTTGGCTGGTCCAACTGATTTTGATTGGCTGGAGGCGTGTTAAAGTAGTAGTTAGGGTCAAATTTCTCATGGTAAGAGTGTGATTGGGAATGGTGAGGGTGTGAATGATAGGAGTGGTGAGAGTGGTAAAAATTTTGGGAATGTGGGGGGGGGGGAGTGTCTATGAGAGACAGAGTGTCTCGCTGGTTGCCAAGGAGACGAATCTCCTGATTCTTGGTAGGCATCTGAGTTGTGAGGTTGAGGAGGAATACGACCCGATGGTCCTCCCCTCATTGGCCTTTGCCACATAAGGGCATTTTGGTAATTTCACATTGTATAAAAGGAACTTGAATAAAATTTAAGATTATGATCATAAGTATTCTGGAAAAATAGCTAATTTATGATATAATAGCAGTAGCATATCAATTAAATGTGTATTTATCTTTTATGACCAAACTACTCACCGAAGGGGCATTTTGGTCATTTTACACATAGTTTATAAATTATTTGGGATTCTGAGTTTATAATATCCACCTACTGTAAATATGTTTAAAATAGTTTAAAATTGGTAGGTAACAAGCCTTGGTCAAATAATATGGTTTAAAACCATAATATGCGTCGAAACGGCGTTTATGTCGTAAAATGACGTCTTATGCGATGTTTAATGAAAACTGATGTTAAGGTTAGATTGAAATGTATTAGATATGTTATTTAATATAACATATCAGTAGATAAAAATTTTTACCTTGAAAAGATTTGATTAAAACCATTTTATGAGCCACAAGGGCTAAAATCGTCATTTAACGACATAGTTTAATGACCTGCTCGAAAACTCAGTTTATAACTTGGTTTAACATCCCAAATAATCCTACTTATAATATTACATCAGTAGGAAACTTATTTTCAAGTTCATTATCAATAAAACCTTGTTTTATGCAAAAAGGTCATTTTTGTCAAAAAGGGCATTCTTGTAAAAAATGGCATAATTGCGAAACTTGCGCATAAACTTGGATTCTAATTATGATCATGTAATATAACCTTAGAGGGTTATGGCACATTATATTATGATCATAATGCAACTTTAGATCAGTAGGTAACTAATCTAAATCGAGTCAGAATCGAAAGTCAAGAAGAAGTCAAACTTCGCGACTTTCGGTTGCGAACCGACCCTAGAACTGAAGTTGATGAGCCGAACATGTTCTTACATGTTATAATAATTATTACCAACTTGTTTAAGTGTAAAAACAGGTTTCATAACATATATAAGATCAATTTATGATTTTCTGAAAATGGCATGTTTGACTTTTTAATATCATAACTTTGACCCGTCAATCGGTCTAGCAAACATGATCTTTAGGAGGTGCCCTTATAAGGACTAACACTACCTTATTACAATCACTTAGCCATGTTCATTCGAACAATGGCTGGACCATAATGGTCTTAACCGAAAGTCAAAGCGTTTTCCGTAAAACGCTTGACTTTTGGCTATAAAAGCCTATAAACGAAAATGCAAGAGCAAGGAACAGTTACAAGAGGTTCCTAGAATGCAAGAGAACTAAGTTGGATGCTCCTTTCAGCTAGGAACTTCTAAGGAGGGAGAAGAATTGAAATTGAGAAAGGTGAAGTTTGAAATGGTGAACTTGAGCACCTATTTATTATTGGAGAACTCAAAGGAGGTAATGCCAGGTGTTTAGGGGTGTTAGAGGAAGCTTACAAGTGTTCCAAAACGTGGCAGAGCTGTTTGGAAGACCATGGTTTGGAATTCATAGTTTTTTGGAGCTTTGTTTGGCAGCCAAGCAAAACTTTCTGTATCAGAGGCCTTCTCGCGCCCCGTGGAGAGACCCAGGCCTGGTCTCTCGCGGTCCGCGACCGCCTAAGGTCAGTTTAAATTTTGACTCTTTTAACCCTTAACTTAATAAAGCTTCTAAAAACCTTCTAAAACACCTTTTTGGCACTTTTAGCCCTCTGTAGCCAATACTTGGCATACCCGGGATTATGCCCGGACATTGTCGAGCTCTCGGTTCGTTAAAAGGTCACTCAGAGATATAATTACAAGTTGACACTTTTAATCCCTCCATTATCCAACTTTCACATATTTAATCACTCTCGTCCAACAAACGTGACATATGAGAGTTAGGACTTCGCAAGGGATCACTCAGAGGCTTATTATAAGTATGTTGACTTCGATGTCACTCAGAGGCTGGGCATGTTGACATATCAGTCACTCAGAAGCCAAGTTTTAAGCATGTTGACATATCAGTCACTCAGAGGCTAATGATTTAAGCATGTTGACATATCACTCACTCAGAGGCTGTTATTTATGCATGTTGACATCAGGCCGTCACTCAGAGGCTCATTTTGAGCATATTGATGTCTTTAGTCCTTATTGGGTTTTTAATAGACTATATTTAAAGTACAACACGTGTCACTATACTATTGGACACGATTTTACTGTGAGTTACAAAAACCGATATGAAAACAATATACATGATATTAATTACCAGTTCTTTTCATCGTGGGACTGGCAAACCCGTCTATATCGCCCATCTCACCAACAGCTGATTTTTTAAATATTCTTTTATATCGTTCAAGAATAGGGATAACAAAATCGTTTCTTGGATATCAAGTTGTAAGCTGTTTTATGCCAGCCTCCAACTTACATTTAAAATTTTTCAATGTCGTCGCACATCGATAAAATGCTAGCAACACATACCTTTACATTCAACATAAAATAAGAAACTATAAATACATACTACGAAAATACAGTTAATTTATAAAATATACTAAAATAACTCATTCGTACCTCTAATGATGACCAATTTTCAGAAATAGTTCCTTTTCCAACGTCATCCAATGAATATCAACCGTCTCTTCTTCATTGTTGTAATCCTCAACTTCTTCGTCATCGTACAGTTCCCTTATATCCCCAAACCAAACCCTCCATTTCTCAACTCTTGGTCCTTCCTCATGTTCATCAAATCGTGTGTCCAATAACTTATAGGAGCTTCCCGGCGTGCATCATCAAAACCAGAACATGTGTAGAGTCTAAATACAATAACTACAAAAACATAAATAAATCATTAAAAAAATACATCAGAAATGCAATTATTATTTGATAAGTACACATGTGTATAATTTATGACTTACACCAGTGTATTATTTCTCAAAAATACAAAAATCCTGAAAAAAATTATGTTAAAGATATGTGAAACATACCACCAAATAAGTGAGCAGCCCCCTGAAGTAACCGTTAGATCACATCTTACCCAATCATCTTTGCATGGCTTTACAGCATCCAACACAAGTTGGCACCAATCATGATCCTTAAAATCCTTTTCGAGCGTAAAAGAATCCAACATGTTGTACATCACACTCGCGTTTTTCTTGCAAGCAATCATGGTAGATATAAACACCAACACAAAATCTATCTTGAACATATTCTTCTCTTCATAAGGATCCAACCTTATTTTATCTACAATTTTCTTAAAACTAACTGGCACTTTAACCTAGAAACCCATTTATCTTTTAAAGGATGTCCCGGTTTATCTTTACTTTTCTTTGACATCCCTATATCTCCAGAAGGAACACCTAAATTTTTTTACAGATTCGTTATCCTTGTTTATGTACCTATCTCCCAAAGTTGGCCGTAATATCACAAATCTTCAACCTCAGCACTTTTCCAAAACCCATCTCTTTAACCATTTTTCATTGCCATTGGTTTCATAAAACGTACAGCTTCGTATAGCTTATTTGGTGATATACGAACCCGGATTCCAGGTAATCCATCTTCTACCTTCGCCCGTTTTTTTTTCTTTTTTCCTTTCCTTTCTTGGATGTCCTTTTTTATCAGCCTCTTTCGGTAATTGAATACTTCGCCGATTAGAATCTCCTTAGAATCTTCATCAATCACTAATGTAAAACGATCCCATCAATTTTTTCATAAAAAAATGTAGTGGATACACTGTAAAAACTTTATTGTAATAAACACCTCCTATGTCTTCATCATCTTCATTAATATTGCGCAGAACATCGTCCATAGTCACCTTATTGTCCACTCTTTTAACCAACCCTACAAACGATATATAAAAAAATTACTTCACCATGTCACAGTACACAAATGTATAATCATGTTCGTAAACCATACTTGACCCTTCATTCTTTCATCCTTTCCAGTTAGTTTACAACTTCTTCTTCCACGTCTTGTTAGTTGACTAACTTTAACATCATCTAACACAAAACATATTTAATTGAATAAGAGTTGGACATATATATCAAATTTGATACATGTCTATCTGTCAGTACCAAAAGCAAAAACACAATCTAACCTTCTTCATCGTCCGAGAAAGGGACACGAACTGCTTTCACACTTTCCATTCTTCTCTTCTTCACAGATTTACTTTTATTTCTGCCTTCTTCAACATCCTGCTTTTCATCAGCTTCCTTTTCATCAAATCTTTGGTCCACCTTTTTAAGCTGTTTTTTTCCTATTCTAATTTCTCGGGTTTTCTCAGAAACATTTCCTGTATGTAAAAAATATTAACTACATATATAGATAATAGATCTAGCATATTTTGACATGTACTGAACAATACCTTTACATCTCTTGTCAACGTTACCAACAACATTTGCACTTTCGACACCATTTCTGTTAACATCTTTGCAACTATGCAAAAAAAATTTTATGTGCAACAAGTTAAAGTCCATTTTGTATACCACATATTATACATATACTATATATAAAAAAATGCAACGTTCAACAAATTGTGTCTATTTGTTTACCTGTTCCAATCTTATTACCGGTTACTTCATCATCTGAACATTCTATTGGATCATCTTTTGTATCCTTTTCGGTCTTTCCCCCTACGCGATTAAAAAATCAATGTTCATATTATTATATTGCGAACAAGTACTCAAATTATAAAATGCTTTTATAGATAACTAGAGCAAAAAGTTACGTTTTCTCATTGTATAAGCACTTGTACCTACAAATTAAATAAAGGGCAGTACACAAATACCGTTAAATTCAACAATACTTACCGTAATTCACTCGAATCATGATATGTTATATGGTTATAGAACAAATTCTTTTAAAATAACATTACATTGCACATAGCAAAATAAAAACATCATACCAAAGACGTTTAATGCTAGATTTCACACACACACTTGTCCGCTTTTACAAAACACCAATTTGTTATCCCCAATTCAACATCAAACAGTATCTTACACAATTGTAAATCATATGTGCGACATACTAAAGTGTCCATCAACAATATTACACAAGCAACACACACAACTATATGACATATCTAGCAAACGTCTACAAATAAAATCCACACAGGCAAATAATATGAAACACTGATTAACAATATACACTTGTGTGTATCAACGAGTTTAATGTAACCAAACTACACATACGTCATATTATCAGTTATCATGGAGTAGCAAATATGGTGTACAAATAACATTCCTGTTAAATCAACTTTAAGCAAAAAAAATAAAGAAGGTATTGGAAGAATGTTTTATCTAAACAGACTATATACCAAAAAACTTATTGATTACACTTATGTACAATAACCATATTATTCTATTTCGATTAATCAAACACCCGAATATCAGTTAACAAATATTTTCCTAAAACAGAGTATAAACAAGATTATTGTTGAATCATCCCTATACTTAAAAAATTATATCATGTTTATTAACAATGTTTGTTGAAAAACACCCAAAAACTTATTACATACACATGCATTTAGTTTATAAAACAGAGTACAATCAACATTTTTATTAAAACAACCTTACCTTCAGAAGTAAATAAATATTTCCAAAGAACAATGTTGATCAAAACACAAAATCGATCAATAACCCACTGAATACACAACTATTACATCAGAAAACTAAACCCTAGTTAAAGATTTAGTGTTATTATGAGGCGAACAAATCGTACAAAACGAATAATGTTGAACAAAATTGGAGAATAAACTATAACTTCAGCTTTATTTACCTTTTTCCTCTCGATGAATCAATTGAGTACGAATCAATTGAGTAATCGAACAACTTTTCCCAAATCGACGAAGACTTCAATGTTTGTGACGTTGCAGACGACGGTTGTAACAACAGTGGAAGAAGATGGTTGAAATAGGATTGACGAGCTTTAGGAATGGATTTTGAAACTATATTTGTGATTATAGGGAACTGGTTATCTCGTGAACATTTGGAAACTATTCAGTTTCCCGTTTTTAGAATTTTTCCATCTGTAATACATTAGTACACTTATTAAATAAATTAAATAGAAAAATGCCCACTAATTACCATCATGCCACTAATTAAAATATTAAGATGAAAAATCAATGGTCTATATCAGTTCACACAGTTCACTCTTGGCTTGTTGTTCACTCTAGAAGCCCTTATCCTAATAATACAATAATTATATACACATACATCACATATAGCTCTCTTGATTCAACCCTATTCCATTGGCTCAACAGCAAATTCACGCAACACAAATTCGCCAACATCTTCGTCTTCTTCAACAACAATGACTCATATCCTTTTCAAATTATTAGTTCACACAACAATCTGCTGATAATTTAACTCAATTTCAAGTTATCTTATTACTATTTATCAACACTTTTTAATCAATTTTCGATCTTCTTATATATACATAGGGGAGGGTTTAAATGAAAACCTTAAATATCGCGAGAACCGTGAGAACGAATGAAAAAACTACTAGAACTTGAAAAAAACAAGTGAAATTCATAATTTATTTTTACACTTGTTATTATTATTCGAATATTATTCTAGAAATTTAATTTACACATTTAAATTTACGTGAATTTGGAAATAAAGAAAATTTACACATGTGTAAGTTTGCCATTTACACATGTGTAAAAAAAATCTAATAAGAGTGATTTTGAGAGGAGAAATAATTTTTTTGATGTTGTAATTTATTTTTTTGATGTTGTATTTTAATTAAAATGATGATTGTATTAAAAAATGGTTTTGATTGGTTTTCTCATTCGTTCTCACGGTTCTCGCAATATTTAGTGTTCTCAAGGTAACCTTCCCATATATATATATATAGGGTGAGGTTATTGTAAAAAATATAAAAGTGTGAGAAGGATAAGAAAGAATCTAACTTAGATTTTATCTAATAGTTGAGATATGATGACAATCTTCTAAATAGTGTTGACTATTAAACTAATTAATTTTCTAGATTAATGGTATAAAGGTAAGTTTAACATTTTTAAATTAAGAACTAACATTAATACACATTCAAGTTTCCCCTTTTTTTAAACGTCAATAACTTTTTATACGTAACTATTTTTTAAAAAAAAATTACACCATAATAACGAGTATTTTTTTATCTTTAATATGAGTACCATATTGATATACTTATGTAGAGAAAAAAATTACGTCCCGCTTGGATGTTTTAGTCCATGGTGTTTTTTCTATGTTCATACAATGGTGTTTTAATTGTAGGGTGTTATTTCTGTTATATTTCTGTTCTTCGTAAGATGTATGCCTTCAATATACATGTTGTGGTGTTTTTATGAATTATGGTGTTATTCCTGTTATTTTTAATGTGAGGACAAAGGTTCTTGCATTGCTGTGGTTTCTGGTGTCTTCAGTAGGTTTCTGTTGCCTTCAAAGAGTTAGGGTGTTATTTCTGTTTTTATATATTTAGGGTGTTATCTCTGTTTTGATTTTGATTAAAGTGTTGACTGGTGTTATATTTAGGGTGTTATTCATGTTTTGATTTTGATTAAAGTATTGTGTTTTGAAATTGATTTATTATGGTGTTATTTCTGTTATATTCAATGTTAGGGTGTTCATTATAAGATGCATGCCTTCAATATAACTGTTGTGGTGTTTTTATGAGTTATGGTATTATTACTGTTATATTTCTGTTCTTTATAGATGTATGCCTTCAATATATATGATGTGGTGTTTTTATGAGTTATGGTGTTGTTTCTGTTATATTTATGCTCTTTATAAGATATATGCCTTCAATATACATGTTGTGGTATTTTTATGAGTTAGGGTGTTATTTCTTTATAAGATGTATATCTTTAAATTCGAAAATCCCTACAATAACTGTCAAAAATCGATTGCATATATTCATTCCATAATTAGTTTCTATTAGTTAAATTATACTTATACCCTTAAACTACCAAAATAAAAAAAGGTACACGTGTTACCTCCAAAATCTTTCTTATCTTTATCACACTTTTATATTTTATTACATGAACCTATTATTATTTATATATATAGTTAAAGGGGCATCTGGTCCTCTACAGTTGCAGGTTATTTTTCTTTTAGGGTTTTAAGGTTTCAACGGCGGTTAGGAGTATATGATGAATAAGGGGTGATTTGGTGTGGTTATGTTCAGGAAGTAGATGAATATATACAAAAGTAGATGAATAGGGGTGATTTGATATAGAGATAGTGGTGGTATGGAGTGGGGAGGATAAAGTGGATGGTGGGTACCACATAAATTGTAAAATATTTCTTTTAACTTTTTAGCTATTAATTTGATAGTAAAGGGTTTTTTGTTATTTCACACGCACCTAACACAAAAAACTAACCCGGTTACATGCCTGGGGTTATTTAGGAACAAAATTGAAAAACTTGGAGGACTACAGTATAATTTTAGAAAGTTAGGGACAACGGTGAAAATGGACAAACCACATAAACTATTGAGACACTTTTCACTAAAAATAAAACACAATAGTATAAGGCCATACATATTATGATTTCGGGAATATGCTAGATTCCGTGAGTTAATAAAAGGAAATTCAACAATTCATGTTGTTCAACTAAAAGTCATTAATGTTAATTGAAATTCATTCCTAACGAGTTTGATATCAGTACCAAATTTCAAGGTACTAAAAATACAAATATTGAATTTTGCCAAATATAGATACATGTATCAAAAATGTTCAGTATGATATCGGTATTTAAGAGTAAAACTTGGTAAAATACTAGTAGCATATCGCTACGAAAACGGTCAAACAGCGGGTAACGATTCGGAACCGAAAAAAATAAGCATAGAAAATTCAATATCAGTAGCAAGTACCATATACTAATCCCTAGAATTACCACCTCTTCTTCTTATATATAAGTCATCCCTCGTTGTGAAGGGAGTAGTGTGGATCCTATTCATCAGCAAAGCTATGTTTGTGAACTTCTATGAAATAATACAAGCTCATATCGTTTAGCATTGTATAACTTGCACAAATTTGGACTTCACACCATCCTTTTGGAAGGTACCCTATGGGTAGCCTTGCCGTTTGACTCCTCGTTTAAAGTGTCCACCACCTTGAATGTTTTCAAGCCCTCCTTTGTAAAAAAAAGTATCTTTTTTTTTTCACACCATCATGCTTCTAATCGGTACACCTACCTGCGGTAAAACCTCTTGGAAGTGTATACTTTTCAAAAGAAGTAAATGCGACCTCAATTATATCAAACAATATTCTCGTCTTGGGTTTTCGTGACTCATCAACAATAGGAGAGTATGTCTTCTTTATAGACTTAGGAGATACATGTTCTATACCAATCAGCTGAAAAGTTGGAAGACCGAAATATAAAATACAAAGAAGACAACAAAGGTTGAAAACACCATGTATATTTAAACAAAAAGTAAAGCAGAATTCAAATACTAGTAATAATAAAACGCTCTCTGTAATGCAACTAGGACAAGGTTTAAATTAAAATAAAACAACATATGTTAAAAAATTAAAACATATTTGGAAAACACCATGTATGACAACATACTTTAAAAAACAACGTATATTATGTAGCATAACCAACAACCCTAACCCTAACACAAAACATCATGCGTATTTTAATGACTATATTATGCTAACACCGGTAGTGTAATATTGTTTCAAACAAAAACAACCTGCATGAGAAAATCATATGCTATACGCTATAAACACCTTATATGTGAACTCTATAAGTGAACTTAGACGCTTCAGTTAAATCCATAGACTCTTAATCAGATTAAACTTTTAGAGTCTAAATTTAAACGTTTGAACAAATATAGTCTTTAAACACATGGTTATTTCTTATTGGATGTTATTGTGGGTCTACCATTATTCAAGAGTCTATTTTTAGAGGCTAGAGAGGAACAAACGTCATGTTTTGAACTTAATTAATTTTTATGTGTTCTCTAAATTTAAACCCTACAAATGATTATTTGGTGGAACTGATTTGGTCTATTTATGATTTTATTCTCGTCATTTCTTCAGGAAAAAAAATTGGTTCAAATACCATGGCCCTGTCTATATCCTCATTGATTCCACAGAATTCATTTCATGGCACATGGGACAAAAAATGAGAGCACATGTGTTCTGATTTTCTTTTTTAATATGATAAATTGATATATAGTTTCCCGGGCGGCTATAAATTTATTAAAAAAGGACCACAGATCGCTTACATATGAGGCTCTTAAATTTACAAGACTTTAATATAATTTCATTAATTATAAATGGTTCTTTTTAAATTTAATTGACCAAAAGAGGACCATGTATTTTTTCTATTTTTTAATTTGACAGATTTCAAATAATTTCATTTTCTAAATAGCACCTAACAATATGCAATAGGGGATTACATGTCGTTTCTAAATTTATATAAAGCTACAACGTTTATTATTAGTTAAAAAAATAACAATTCAGTCATCTATCCAATGAAAATTGATTATGAAAACTTATATTTTTTTTAAATAGATCGAAATTAAAATTTCGTTGAGTCTACAAAGAAATTGGTTAGGTGCTAAAATTATCAGCATGTTACTTTCTCTTTGACACCATCAAGTACCTCCTGGCGCGAAACTTAAAAAAAAACGTTTACTTAGAATAAGTTTTTATTTTGAGCCAATACAGGCATTTAATCTTTGAGTCAAATTCGAGCCAATGTGAGCATTGTAGTGAACACATATAATACATTGTTACAAACTTACAGAATTCCGACATCTCGTTTGAATTTTGCCCTCGTTTTCTATGCACATCTAAACTAAAATATTACAAACATGGTTGTAAAAAAAATCGAAGCGGTGTTTTCAACCTTTTATGTTGTGGTCAAAGATTGTTGACATCAGCGTTTACACTAAACTATAAAAATCAACAAAAACAATTTTTTAAGTTGATTTTTTTTAGAATTTTTGGTAAAAAAATTTTTTGAAAAAAATCTTTTTAAGACCGAGTTCTCTAAGTTCTCACAACTCGTATGAGTTTTTCATTTTACCCTAACCCTATATATTTAAAGGATGGTTAAATAGAAAAACTCATGTTAACCCTATATATTTAAAGGATGGTTAAATAGAAAAACTCATGTTATTGAGAAAACTTAATAAACTATATAATGATCATTGATCAACATGATTTAATAGTTGATATTATTAGATCAATTATAATTTAAATTTAATACCTTATTGTTGTTGATAAGCCGCTTGAAGGATGTTACAGAGAGTATATTATTTTTCTCTCAACCTTTCATCTCGCCCACATTTTCTTTTCACAATTTTGTTTCACCAACTTTACCTATCCACATTTTATACTTTCTCTTTTCACCTTCTCTCCACCTTTCAACCCTCTCTAACTTTTTTTATGAGACTATTAAAATAAAAAAAAATCTGATCAACGTTTTATAGACCTAGAAAGATATAGAGTTACTTATATCATCGTATTGCTTCATCCAAAATGTCACATTAGTTGATAAATTAGTAATATACGATACTGTTATAACAAAATAAATTGACAAATAGATTGTATAAATCTTCAAAAAAAATTACCATCAAAATTAGACATAACAAAGTGTTTTATACAAGTAAAGTATATAAAAATGATTTAAAACTATCATAAGCTAACAAGAAAATCTAATTATGCTTTATTTCTTGAAACGCATCTTCATTTTGATATAAATATATCTTCATCAACAACAACAAGTTCTTCAAACTCAGAGCGTATGTAGGTAAAACAAACTACATTAACATATATTTCTTACATTGAACCCAGCTTGGTCACCATAAGTCTTATACATGGCAAGAACATCCCGTATGATTTACTAATAACAGTATAATAAGTGTCCAGTATTTGGTGCCTTGAGTCTTCTCATATACATAGTAGTGAGGCGAGTGTTGTTGATCATCTTTAGAAAGTAGACATGCAGGGATTTAAAAAACCACAGTAACATGTATCTACTCATGTGCTAGACAAAGAGGTTGTAAACGCAGGTAACATCAAGATGTAACATGTATAACATATGTATACATCTCTAACCGAATGGGGGTAACAAATGTAACACCTTGTATGGTTGTATGCAACATATATTACCCGCACTATAACACATGTTACAACATATAGGTCGCATGTGTAACCTAGTTTTACATGTGTTATCTACTAGAGTAACACATGTAGCAAACATATAGTAAACAAATTTGGATTAAACCTAGTAGAATGTATTCCACTGTGACATTAAACCTAGTAGAATGTATTCCACTATGACAAGTGACTTTAGTTTTGATTAGCATATCTAACAGGTGTTGAATGTAACAGGTGTAAGTTATGTAAGAAGTGACTAAATAATAGCAAATATTTACCTGATACAACGTTGGTCACATCATTCCTTTTGTATAGGAATGTATCATCGAAAAAGTAAAAGATGTATCTGTCAAATTATGTTTTAGATGTTGCAACGAATGTTACATGTGTTACACATATGTATAACACATGTATACTGCGTTACATATGCTACAATTTGTTTGTAAATGTGTAACATCGTCAGAACTTGAGTTCTGCTTTATATCATGTATGTCCTTATCCTGTCTTATAATCAGTATGTGTAGATTACGACAAGTCATCGTCATCCGTATCGCACCATTGACCTACGTATCGATGGAAACAATATAAGTAGAACCCAGCACAGAAGACACGTTATAATAGGCAAAGACACGAATTAAAACCTTCTTCGAGTGGTGTAATAAAATCAAGATATGGTTGATGTGGGTCCTTATTTGGGTCTACATTTAAACCTCCAGCAGAATCACCACCACCTGGGGATGATGAAAGAAAAACACAAAAAGTTTCGTGTAAAAAATAACAGCAACAAAAGTCACCTCTCGCAACTAAAACAAATTTTCTAATAAGTCATGAAGCAAAGATGAAATCTGTACCACAAAATAACACGTTATCTATTATGTTTTTTGAACATCAAAACTTAAAAAAATACAAAAGAAAACAAAATCACAAAAACAACAACAAAAATTAGACACAAAATATTAAGTCTATAAACTCACTCACCAACATGAAAAACTTAAAAACAAGAGTTGATCCAACGTCAAAACTTTAAAAACACATGATCATAACTGTGAGTAAAAAAGAACATCAACACTTCAAACTATACAAAATCATCACATAACGAAACATTAAAAACAACATGCCATGTCTTAACAAACATGGATACGGGTTAAACAAGAAAACAAAGATTATAAAAAACAACACCAGCATCACGAATTATAAGCGGCACCAACACCTGCATAATTACTACAAACCGCCATCACCTTGTAACATTAAGCATAACCAAAAGTAAATTCCTTAAAAAACAAGAACAATCAACATGTATGAGAATTGAATTCACATTTGTGATGAACAAAGAAGCAAAAAAATACCCACAAAAAAAAATACCTTTTAGTGGAAATGATAGCATGGTCTCTTGTCATTTGTTTCTAAAGAAGGGCGATTAAACTCTTCAGGACAACAATCAAAACTCTTATTACTATCTTTGAGTTTCATGAGAGACTATCATGGGTATTTCTTTTGGTCTAGATCTTGAAGATGTGAAAGAGAAAATGTTGACTAATATCTAGATCCATGATATATATTAGAGAGAAAGTGTTGAGATGTGTGAGTGATTTAAAAACAAAGAGAGAGAGAGAGAATACATATTAGTGACCAAAATACCCTTAGATGAATGTAATAGAATTCATGAGGTGGAAGCATATAGACCACATGTTGTGGTTTACTAAGTTTTCTCTTTAACTTCAGGTTTTTTCCCAATACTTACACTATATGTAAATGTCTTTGTGTGAGCATTGTAGTGAACACACATAATAAAATAAACATTCATGTAAATCTTTAAATTTAAATTTAAGAAAATGATCAGAATAGTATGTTTATTCATGTTTATGTATTAAACCTATTAATGTGTAAGTTATGTGTAAGTAATTCTTTATAGGTTAGGAAAAAACATATAAAGAAATAGCTTAATGGTATTTTCGTAGATAAAATACGCATTTGTATTTAAGAAGTACAAAAAGTCTAAAAATCTAAGCTAGTGATAAAAAAGTAAAAAAATTAGGTTTGTTTTTTTATTATCGCAATAATTTAGCATTTATCTGATAACTCTTATCATGTGTGTGTGCCAAAACAGAATTCCTTATTTTTTGGTTCCAAATCTGTAAAATCCCCAACTAAGATCTATGACTGATACATTAAAGGATCATGATAACCGTTTAGGAATCTAAACATGAGTGTAGGCAATCACAATCACAACTTATCAACACGAATCGGAAAATTCAAACTAGTTTCTTAATAGAGTGAACAATATACAAACTTTAAGTACATGTAGGTCCACTTGGAGGATCAAGATAAACCTGCTTCTTTGTTTATACAACACAAATACGAGTGCGGAATCCTCGTAAGAATGCAAACCAAAGCAAAGTAAGAACACATGAGTAACCAAAGATTCAATCTCTTAATTAACTGAAGAGAACTAATACAAACATATACAAACAGTGTTCATACACTCTCATGCAACACACTCTGTGCTCTTGCATCTCTCTCTAGTTCACTAGTGTCACACTACCAGGTCTAACATGATACTAAGAAGTGCATGTCTGCTTATATAGTGTCGATACCTAGCAACAGTACGAAGTATGTTGCTGGACATATGAAACAGCAAAAGACACGAAGAACTACTCCAAAGATACTTGTACGAACAAGCTGGTTCGTTCGAGCATCAACTGGCTCGTACGAAACAAGCATGAGGCTTGTTTAGAGGTACTTGTTTGTACGAATGGTAGGTGGCTCGTACGAGCAATATCTTGCTCGTACGAGCAATATCTTGCTCCGAAGTATTCCCACTCGCACAAAATTTTTCTTTGGATATCGTGTCACAGACATGACGTACACAAGACTCAACAGTATGCACACATGCATCTGTTTTATACAGACAAACTAATCGTCGTACTAAACCAAGATAGAGGATATCTTGATTTAGTCGACACGACCAAACTATACAGACACAGTAAACAAAGACCGTACAATTACAGATGTAACTAAGAACAAGCGACAAACACAAAAGTGTATCAACAAACTCCCCCTTGGCTAGTGCTTGGTCTCGGTCTTCGGTCTTTGGTCTTCATACTAAATGGCCTGGAGTATCAACAACTCCCCTTGAAGATCTGCTATCCAACGTTGATAGAACATCAGGTCTTCAAAACTTTCCAAAAACATCAAATCTTCCCTGTTTCCTCTTGAGTAGCACTGGAGGTAACTTGCCACACCCCAACCGATGGCGGAAACATCGGAGTGAGACGAAATAGATTGCTCATTTCTCACAATGCTAATAATGACAAAATTTAATTAAAGCCGAATTTCATTTCAATAACGATTGTCAAGTACAAATTGAAGCAAATTACAAATAACATAATACAACAAAAATTGATACAACAAATTTAGCCTAAACGTCTACTTGTGTGTATCTAAGTCCTTGCTATTTGATTTTCATAGCATCCTTTTCATCAACCTATAACATGTTTTAAAATACAATTCAATGCAAAAGCAAAGGCGAGTACACACGTTTAAGCATAGTATACGTATACGATTAACGTTTAAACGAATCCTCATGGCAACTATGATTTTACGAGAGCATATACAAGGCATGCAATACTACTAGCCAAACCCTTAACAAAAACACGTTGTTTTAACATGGCCTCAAGTTTATGCGATGGAGGGGGATGCATGACTTCTTAGAGCGCTATACATGTTAAATAAAGGCTTAATACAAGTTAATAACTAAAGTATCACATAAAGAATGTCCAAGATATAACCATCACGTAATCGTATCAAGTATTCATGTGTATAGGATTGTTTGTGCATTTCGTAAAGTTTATGTGTTGTGGTTTTAGTATAAGTAAACATGTTACACCCAAAAAGTGTTGTAAATGAAACGTGGGTCGAGTGTACTCACGGTTTTGCGTAGTCTTCAAACTTGATGAGTTCGCGAAGTGGGTTGACGGGTGGGATGAGCGCCGAGTTATCCTACAAGAGGAGAACTTAGGTTGGTAAGTATTCGAACGATAACGGAGGATTTAGGAATTAAAAGTAATAAAGTAGTTTATACGAGAAAGTAATCAGTTAGACTTAATACTCGTTTTTGACACTATAAGACCCATTCGGGTTGATGTGTTTTCATGGAACCTAGTACCATGCCGAATAATCATTTGATTACCATCAAGAGTTCGGTTAGTATTCATTATATATATATATATATATATATATATATATATATAATATATAATATATAAACAATCGGTAGTTCATAAACATCATGTAATTTCATAGAAGTCATGCATGGAGCTATGAGGAGAACCTTCCTTTTAAAACCTCTCGTATAGTATACCAATGCACAAGTCGCCAAAAGGACGACAAGGATGGTCATGAGTACGTCTGAACATAAAAGACAAAAAGTAAATGAAAACATCAAGTGATGTGGTGGATCGAAGTTTAGGATAGCCAAGGCTTCCAAGTGATCACTCTCTACCAACTCAAGTCTTATTTCGAGAACAAGCTTGGAAGGATACAACACTTGTGGGTAAAACCCTAACAAAACCAAAAGAAAGTCGTTACCCTTGGGACCTTAGACATGGTGATGTTCCAAGCTAGTCTTCCATGGAAGACTTATGGAAAGGAAAGATGAAAAGAGAGAGGTGAGTTAGAACTCACTTTTTAGGAGCTTTGATCTTTGAGAGAAGAAGAGCTCTTTAGAGATTTTAGAGAAGAGAAAAGAAGATTTAGTGTGACTTGAGAGTGAAGGGGAGTGGGGTATTTATAGTTGAGGTTTGGGGGTTGAGTTAGGTGACTATTAAATGCAAGAAACACAATCCAACAAACACACTTTTGCCCAATCCATGAGCTAGAAACAACTTTCTCCGGATTATGCTATTTTTAGTCCTTGAACTTAGTTTATCTTTCATTTTATGGTAAAACTTGATATATTCGCATGTTTTCAAGTGTATAATGTATATGCAAGTATATTTTAGGTATCAAATACGAACGTATGAGTATTTGCACGTATAATAAGTATTGGTGTAAACACGTATTTAATAATTAAATGCATGTAAGGCAAGTATGTATCAGGTATGAATTTTATTATGATCAAAGTCTCGAATTATAAGATTGGGAAATGAAATACGAATGCGATACGAATACAAGTTTCCGTAAATAGAAATACGATTACACTTTCTAATTAAGGAAAGTACGAAAAAACGAGGCGTTACAGTCTCCCCTCCTTTAGGAAATTTCGTCCCGAAATTTATTCAATAGTAAGACTTTGGAAAAGATGTCATTTTGGTGAAAATGTTTGGCCAAAATCAAGATTTTGAAGTTTAAAGTTTTTGCGGAGTTCATGTATAAGTGTGTCAATATGTATTGAAATCTTGAAGGATAAAATTGGTTGATTTGTGAAATGAATTTGTTTGACTAAGGTGTTTTTGAGACACCAATCGTAAATGTGTATAAGGATAAGTAAAAACGTGTATGTGTGTGTGTAAGCAAGTGAGTTTGACTGGGTCTGGACAACTCATTGGAAAGAACATTTTAAAAGAGTGTGACCTAAGAGGAAGGTTTTAGTATGACTATGGTGTATTCTAATTAAAATGAGCAGTCCGCACCGAAAGATGTAAGAAAAGTTTTTTCAGTTTAAGGCGTATTAGTAAGATCACTTGTTGTAGAGCTAGGACGGTAAATATGTGACAACTCGGAAATCCTACAACAACTTTCAAACCCTTGCTCAACTTTCAAACTTTTACTCACTCAATTTTCGGGACGAAAATTCCTTCAACTTGGGGATAATATGACATCTCAGAAAATCATGTATCATTCTGATTCGATTCCTTGTAATATTCGACTCCATCTTTTATATATATATATATATATATTCTACCTTTATATATATATATATATATATATATTATATATATATATTCTACCTTTTTAATAGCGTTGTAAATATTTAACGTGTCATAATGTGCTTGTTAAAAACCCGAACCTGAAACCGAGCCCCCTATCCCTTGCGCAAACCAAGCCCAACCCGCCACCCACACCCCCTTGCGGCCCAAACCCCTTGCGGCCCAAGTTAAACCAACCCCCCCCCCTTTGGTCCCTTATGTATACGTATGTATGCATGAGGGTTTTAGAGCATTCACAAACCCTACTTCTTGATTTCTTTGTGCGATGGCAGAAGAGAACCAGCAGCCCCCCTCGCAAATCAGCCCCTTCGATCGTGTCTTCTTCCTCTCTAGTTCTTTCTCTCCGCCCCAAGGTTAGTGTGATTGTTAGTTTGCGGTTTAGGGTGTTTTTGTGGATACATGGCTCTGTTCTTGTGTCGTTTATGGTAAATATTCACTGATTTCATGATAAGTTTCGGGTGAAATACTACTGCTTGAGATATTCGATGACATACTTGTATGCATGAGTATTGGCTGCGTTCGTGATGATGTTTAGGGTGTTATTCACCTGGGGTTTGTGTTAATCTTGATGTGCTAGATGATATTTGATAAGTTAACCTGCTGTTAATTGATACAACTAAGTGTCATGGTCGTTTAAACTTGTTCTAGTATTATAAAATCGAAAACAGAAAGCTGATTAACATTTATAGCCAACTTCAGTTGGCTGTAAACTGATCGTTATTTATCGAAAAGCTGTTTTTCTGAAGCCTAAAACGTGTATTTTTGAAAAATGCTTCAAATGGCGCTGGATTCGTATTTTTCTGAGGTCGTTTGCTATTTTTAAATGATCATTTAATGCAGCAGCTGAAGCTGCGTAATTTCTGCAGAATTTGCAGGTTGTTTATCAAGTCGTATCTCATAGTCTGTATGGGGTTAGGTCGCGAAATCAGTACAGTAACTAGAGATGGGAGTTTCCGAAAATATCCGACTGGAATTTCGTTAATCGGATGAACGATAATTTTTAAATGATTTTTCTCGTGGACTGCAGTCAGAAAGCGACGAATCTGACTGCAGCCTAGTATATAAATTTTTATAAATAATTGGTAAAGATTTAGGATTTGAAAATTTTACACTACATTTTACAGGCTAATTGGCACATTCTTTAAAAAGATTGGAATTTTTAGAACATGGGAACTATTTTATAAAAATTCCTGAAAACAGCCCAGTTTGAGTGTACAAGCTGAATCATGATAATTTGCGTTTATGTGTATCTAAGTGTTGCATGTGCTACCTGAGAATGAACGAGCCTGTTATTACCAAGTTAGACATTATTTGAAAGTGTCGTATGCTATACATATATAAATCGTCAACGTAATTGCTTGAAACGTGTTAAGTTAATTTCATTACTTTATGTGTAGTTCTTGAACACGCTAATAAATTAAGTGGTAATCATAATAGGACGTGATTGAACCACTTTGACTCTATTTCCGACAAGTCTAACCGAGCAATTTAAGGTGAGTTCACGGCCCCTATTTCTATAAACGTTTACAAAACACAGGGGGAGAAACTATGTACACGATACGGTGATATATGGGCTGATTATATTACGATACAGTAACGTCCTTCTACTTAAAACATATACACGTTACGGTGGTGTATGAGGGGCATACATCACGGTACAGTAACGTATCTTTACTTAGAGTTATGTTATACGGTTATGGTCACAAGGAAGCATATATAACATGTCAGTCCCCTTAACACTTACGATACCGTTAGTATTGGATTATAGCGAGGGAATTTTTAGTAGTAATACTGGGCCCGACAAGCCCCACTCGAACTGGTCGTGCCAGTTAGACCGAACGTTGATGGTCATGAGTGTAGAATTTGCCTAACTTTTTAGCCATGGTTGGTGATAGGCCTGGCACAACAGGGGCAGCAACGTCAGCTTCAGATCGAAACCCTTTGTTGACATGACCTAGGCTAGCTACCTAAACATATAACATGAACTGCTAAACTACTTAACATTAATCTGATTCGGGTTGGATCAAGGAAACTTATGAGACATTGGTTCGGGGTTGAACCAGTGGGGAAAAAAAACTTATGATTAAAATTGTGAACTAAAACCTATGAACTCACTCTTCATAAATTGTTGACACTTGTTCTTCTTTGCATGTTTTATCAGGTTATTAAGGTATCATTTCCGCATAGGAGCACGGCACGAGCATGAAAAACTATTTCTTTTAACCGCTTTGCATTTTACTTTTTAAGTATTTTGGTTTGGGCGTTTGTTTTGGCGCACACTTTATTTACATTTACATACGCTTCTGCATTTATTAAACTGCATGGTTGGATTTGTTTAAACGTATATTTTCGCATATAGAGTTATTCTATATGACTAGTGTCTTGGATCCTGGTTTGTGACGCGCCTCACGGTAAAACCCCGCAAGTGGATTTTTGAGGGTGTGACAAAATATTTATGGTTTCTAAAAGGTTTTGGCGATAATAGACCGACTGGTTGAAGTTTGCGCGTAGATAAGAGTAAAAGATAGTTTTAAAAGAAAAGGAACATTTGACCAAATTGAGCCGGTGGGGAAGTTTTTAAAAATGGATTGAACGTTTTAGGCTGATTTACTGTAAATAAAGTTTGGATGAAAGGTTAAGGGAAGAATTGGAAAATCGTGGTATGGTAGTGAATGATTCGGTAGGTGTATGCGAGGGGTAAAAATGGTATGAATATGATAAAATGCGACATGAAATGTTGAGAGACGCTAGTGATAGTTGTGGCGATTAAAGCTAACGATTTTGAGAATGAAGCTTTGTCATGGGTAATCGAGTACTAATCATTTCGATGTGGGGTCACCAAAGTTTGTTATGAATGAAATGTATATAACAAGGTCCGGGAAAACACCGAATTTCTCATGGCATGTTTTACGAAAGTTTGGTAACATGGTAGGGACACTTATATATAGGAAGTATCAGCGGCGTATCCACCATGTTCACACCATGTTACGTTGTTTCGCTATTCGGTGTCATGTTACGTTCCGTATTGCGATACACAGTAGAACCCACTATGATTTTCATGCGCCTACCAATATAATCCCGTGTGCACCTGCGATTTTTTGGTTTGTGCATGATCCGCATAGTTTGTACGAGTAGTGTACGGGTCAGGTTACATCTAGTAAGCAAAAGGGTATGTAAGATAGCGTAAAAAAATTAAGTATGTAAGCATGATTGTATGTATGTATAAGTCTGTCGAACGTAGGCGAAACCACTCGGGTTATGCCTACTTATAGATTTCAAGTATGACTACTAAGTAGTGCAAATGTTAAATTTTGAGTATGATCGAAGACAAATACGTATAATATTAGCATGTAGTATCTAGCATATAGGTGGCATAAAATGGGATTTAACATATATAAGTTACCATGAAGTTACGAGCGTGTAAAATACGAAGTGTAATGGTGATATGCGTAATATTGTCATGTAATATTGACAATGTAAATAGAAACGTGTAAGGCGATATGCATGTGTATGGTTGCTTGAGTCAAAATATTGAGTTGGTTGAAATAAAATAAGTCGGGTTTGTCGGGAATGAAGGACCAAAATTGTGAATGTTGGGTGAATATTGAGAAAAGTATTAATTTTTGATGTAAAATGTTGTTTGTAAAAAGAAATGCTACTTTTGTTTTAAATTTGTATTAGCATGAAATTTTCTTGCCTATGTGTTCAGATTTAGATTGCGTGTTTTGAAAAAGTTGTGAAATCGTGAGCTTGCTTTATTTTATTTTATTTTATCTTATTGATGCAAGAAAAGTCGTGTTTTGAAAATTTTCATGTAAAACTTAAAATTTCGAAACGTATTTTAGCAAAGTACTTATATGTATGTGAGAGAAATTTTTCGTTGGTTTCTTGTTGGAAATAAAATGTCTTTAGAATGGTAGTATAAAGTGAGTTGTTTTGGACGGGTTGTGAAAATCGAGGGCAAGAGGTTCGTTTGACCGACTAAGTTGATGGGTAACATTTCATAAAGTTTTTGAAAATTTGTGAAAGAAACGTTTAAAGTGTCATTAGGGGTTTCATGTATGTAATTTACGTAAATATGTTGTAGGGTGAGAAATCGTAGTAAGGTTCGAGGTTTATGCATAAATGAGAAAAATCGAGAACATTGATAAAAGGTTTAGGTATAAGTTTTGATATAGTGATTGTTATGAAAATAGTCGAGTTGGAGTTGGACTTCGACTCCAACTTGAGTTTTGCGAAAAAAAGACATCTAGGTGATCGATAATAAAAATCATGTTTGAGCATGTAAGTATTGTATAACATGTATGAGTTCACATAGGTGACATAAGCATAACACATATTCAATAGTATAAACACGTATGATTGCATAAGGAGTATGAATTTAGTTGGTTTGCGAGAATTATTATTGTTTTTGATTGCGAAAGATGTGCGAATTGTGCATCGGGTTCGAAATGAACGAGTAATAAGTATTAAAACACATAGAAATTGAGATAGCATAAAAGATAGGCTTAGTAAAATATTAAGTGCTTTGGGTTGAGAAGCGTCGACTATTCCAAAGTGAATCGAAGATCCTTTCAAATTAGAGGAACGTGCTTTGGCCTATAGGTAAAATGCTCTCGCCGAGAAACGATTAATTACATTTTACCCTTCCAGTTATTACACGTCTCTAATTGATCAAAAAATCAAAACCTTGGCGAGATCCAAAAATCGAGGAGTGGGACTTAATCGACAAGGTGCGGGTTTCACCCCTAACTTGACGATTTCGTACCCTAAGCGTGGTTGGTACTTACCAAACGAAGAGCATATTCCGATTCGTTGGTAAAGGTCCACTAGAGTTTGAATTGGAAAATTTTCCATCAAGATGTGGATTTCACTCCTAACTTGATGATGAAATTTCGTGCAAAAAGAATAAGAATAGCGGAACGAGAGTCGTTCACCAAATTGTGGGTTTCACGCGTATTTTAGTGAACTCGTCTCGTTTGTGTTACGAGTGTCTTTAAGTCTCAAAGTGCGTATTGTGTAAAAATGTCTTAGGAAAGACATCATGTATATGTGTTAGGCCAAAAGAAAAGAGGAGAAGCAAGTAGGAAGCATAAATTTTAAGCATAAACAAGAATGGTCAAAACAGGTACTTAGAACTATAGACTAGGTCAAACATGGCAATTCTACCTAATTCCCTATAGTTATGGCTCTGATACCAATCTTCACACCCCAACCGATGGCGGAAACATCAGAGTGAGATGAAATAGATTGCTCATTTCTCACAACGCTAATAATGATAATATTTAACTAAAGCCGAATTTCATTTCAATAACGATTGTCAAGTACAACATTGAAGCAAATTACAAATAACATAATACAACAAAAATTGATATAACAAATTTAGCCTAAACGTCTACTTGTGTGTATCTAAGTCCTTGCTATTTGATTTCATAGCATCCTCTTCATCAACCTGTAACATGTTTTAAAATACAATTCAATGCAAAAGCAAAGGCGAGTACACACGTTTAAGCATAGTATACCTATACGATTAACGTTTAAACGAATGAAAACTATGATTTTACGAGAGCATATACAAGGCATGTAATACTATTAGCCAAACCCTTAATGCAAACACGTTGTTTCAACATGGCCTCAAGTTTATGCGATGGAGGGGGATGCGTGACTTCCTATAGCGCTATACATGTTAAAAGAAGGCTTAAAACAAGTTAATGACTAAAGTATCACATAAAGAATGTCCAAGATATAAGCATCACGTAATCGTATCAAGTATTCATGTGTATAGGATTGTTTGTGCATTTCGTAAAGTTTAAGTGTTGTGGTTTTGGTATAAGTAAACATGTTACACCCAAAAAGTGTTGTAAATGAAAAGTGGGTTGAGTGTACTCACGGTTTTGCGTAGTCTTCAAACTTGAGAGTTCGCGAAGTGGGTTGACGGGTGGGATGAGCGCCGAGTTATCCTACAAGAGGAGAACTTAGGTTGGTAAGTATTCGAACGATAACAGAGGATTTAGGAATTAAAAGCAATAAAGTAGTTTATACGAGAAAGTAATCACTTAGACTTAATACTCGTTTTTGACACTATAAGACCCATTCGGGTTGATGTGTTTTCATGGGTTAGGATACCCATTAGAATCGTAACAAGATATTAAGTACTTAGGTGATGGAACCTAGTACCATGACGAATAATCATTTGATTACCATCAAGTGTTCGGTGATGGAACCTAGTACCATGACGAATAATCATTTGATTACCATCAAGTGTTCGGTTAGTATTCATACATATATATTTATATATACATATACACTATATATATATATATATATTATAGTATAACAATCGGTAATTCATAAACATCATGTAATTTCATAGAAGTCATGTATGGAGGTAGGAGGAGAACCTTCCTTTTAAAACCTCTCGTATAGTATACCAATGCACAAGTCGCCAAAAGGACGATAAGGATGGTCATGAGTACGTTTGAACATAAAAGACAAAAAGTAAATGAAAACATCAAGTGAGGTAGTGGATCGGAGTTTAGGATAACCAAGGCTTCCAAGTGATCATACTCTACCAACTCAAGTCTTATTTCGAGAACAAGCTTGGAAGGATACAACACTAGTGGGTAAAGCCCTAATAAAACCAAAAGAAAGTCATTACCCTTGGGACCTTAGACATGGTGATGATCCAAGCTAGTCTTCCATGGAAGACTTATGGAAACATTCCAAAGGTATTTCCAAGTAGTAAGAAAAAGGAAAGATCAAAAGAGAGAGGTGAGTTAGAACTCACTTTTTAGGAGCTTTGATCTTTGAGAGAAGAAGAGCTCTTTAGAGCTTTTAGAGAAGAGAAAAGACGATTTAGGTGTGAGTTGAGAGTGAATGAGAGTGGGGTATTTATAGTTGAGGTTTGGGGGTTGAGTTAGATGACTATTAAATGCAAGAAACACAATCCAACAAACACACTTTTGCCCAATCCATGAGCTAGAAACAACTTTCTCCGGATTATGCTATTTTTAGTCCTTGAACTTAGTTTATCTTTCATTTCATGGTAAAACTTGATATTTTCGCATGTTTTCAAGTGTATAATGAATATGCAAGTATATTTTAGGTATCAAATATGAACGTATGAGTATTTGCACGTATAACAAGTATCGGTTTGTATGTAAACACGTATTTAACAGTTAAATGCATGTAAGGCAAGTATGTATCAGGTATGAATTTTATTATGATCAAAGTCTCGGATTATAAGATTGGAAATGAAAAATGAATGCGATCCGAATACAAGTTTCCATAAATAGAAATACGATTACACTTTCTAATTAAGGAAAGTACAAAAAAACGAGGCGTTACATAACTGGATCGGTCACGATCTGCTGTGCATTAGACTTTACCACTGGAGTTGAAGCAGAAACTTTATTGCGAGGATGAGGCCGAAGCATCCGGATTACTAGTGTCTTCACTAACTTGATCATGTTTTCTCTTGATCTCCTGCGCTTTGCATCTCTCATTCCATAGAATGTTCACCCGCTTTCTGCTCAGTTCAAACACGTCTTTAATACCATTAAAGCCTTCAACCAGTGTAGCATTACGAGAATGATACCATTCTTTCAAGTCATTATGCTTAACAGTTAATGTTTCCGCAGATCGTTGTACAGCCACACTACGTTCTTTCAGCCTATTTATCTCAATCCCCCAAGAGTTATCAACGACTCTCATCTGTTGTAGCTGAGTTGCTCTTTCAGCATCTACAGTCTTCAATTTCTCATTTATTTTTCTTAACTGTGCAATTTCAGAATCCTTTTTTCTAACAGTCTCTTAAAGAGAATTTATCTCCAACTGTTGTTTGACAATTGAGTTCCGATTTGAAGATGTAAACTCCGAATGCTTGTTAATCTGGATTGCTACAGATTGCAACTGAGAGAACAGAAAATTCACTTTCTCATCCTTTTCCATTTTAGAGAACAAACGACTGCTTCATTTTGTATTTTGGTGAGATGTAGATTGGGATTTTCGAGCTGAAGAAGTAGTAGGTTGCGGTTGAACTAGAGTATCTTCAGCCGAAGGTGTTTTAGCTACTGTAGTATTTGAAGGTTGTGGTTCAGAAGTTGTAGTGGGTTCTGTCATTACAGGTTCAGACTCCTCTGTCGTAAAAGTAGGCTGAACTTCTGCAACTGGTTCACTAGCAGAATCATTACCAACATTGTCACCGTCATCATCATTACACTTTCCCTTTTTTTGACCAAACTTATCTTCGATCATATTTTTCAAGGTTGGTTCCTCATTATTTGAATCACTGTCATCATGGCGCCACTTGTCGTTTTCTGGTGCAACATATGTATCATTTGCCAGAATACCATTCAATCTACGAGGAGGTGTGCTTTCCTTGTAACTTTTTGCTGCTACACCTCTAAAGATCTTCAACGAATGTTCCATCATAACTTCTACTTTTAGAACATCGTTGTCGTTCTTGGAAGATTCGGATGTTGCACATTCATGATCATTTGGAGAAAGCGAGTATACATCCAAAACCTTTTTCCACCATAACCGGTTCTTCTCAGGTTTTCCTTCATGTTTGCAGAAATATACTTTGAAACACTAAACGGTTTGTTCAATGTCAAATCTATCATTATACAAACCAAGTCGTTATTTGCCATGTCATAACCACTTCGTCTGTTGCTCAAACAATGAATTAAAAGATGTAGAAAGAACTTGTATCGGAGTGGCAACCATGCTTTGTTTAGTTGTCCCACGAGGAAATCTCCAACACATTTCATTCTAAGCAAACATCCAAGTTGACACTTCAACGACACTGAGAATGGAGCTTTAGGATCATCACCAAGCTGTAATACTGAGTTAATGGTTTCAACAGTGACATCTATGTTCAAGTCATTTACTTTCCCGCGGATAAGTTCCTGTCCATTCACTTCAACAACTTTAGCTGAATCCCAAAATTCCTTGATCAACATTTTGTATACTGTAGTCTTGTGTGTGATACCATAATGTATCCTTGAGTTGCGCAAACACTTCATTATAACGTTGTACTCAACAAATTTATCTTCCGGATCCAAGTAGGCCACCATGTTATGTCTAGGTTCCGACATAATTTCCACTTCTGACTTGTCAGTTCTCTTTGTTGCAGGTTTTCTTTTACGTTCCTTTTGTTCCATTCTGTACACATATAACAACTAGGATAATAACACAAAATTATTAGGGAACATCCACAAAAAGTTTTATTCCAAACCTTTTGTATGTATATATTCCCTGAACAAAGAACTACTGACCCATACGGATAACAATTAATTCGTACGAAGAACAACCATTTTCATGAACTTTTCATTAAAACAAGAAACTGATTCATTTGTACGGATAGCTGACTCGTACGAATGATGAATTATCCATGTGAATGATGTTTCATTCGTACGAATCTAGTTCGTACAAACAACCTCAAAGGAAGTTACTTGTTTTTCGGTTAAAAATGATTCTTCGCTTAAATTTTGTTGTTCAAGTCAGTCAAAGTCACATGGTTAGTGTCACACCCCGACCCGCAGCGGAAAAGGTGATCGAGGCATGATTGGGTTATCATCAAAGCTCATGACATTTATTATAACGTTTCATATTCATTAATACATTTTAATGGGAAATATACAATCATAATTACATCATGTCCTAAACATCAATCTAGGCTTCATTGTTTTCTTCTAAGGCATTTCCTATGTTTTCCTTGCTTCATCCTGTTCACCTGTATCATGTGTAAAAATGGTTTTTGGATCAACAAAAAGTTGGCGAGTGAATCCTATGAAAAACATTTGAACAAGTTTATTTAATTGATTATAAAATAAAGTGCACAACCACTCATGAGTAAAAATAGATGTAAACTTATTCACCAATCATTTAACATTAAATAATGCACACATGAACAATAATGGATCGTTTTGAGGCATGCGTTGCTCAACTCGTCTCCCACGAGGAACTGATGGGCCTAATGAATGATTTGCATATACTTGACAATATGGCATACATAATTACAAACAATATAAACTAAATAATACACACACGAACAATAATGGATTTGTTTTGAGGCACGCGTTGCTCAACTCGTCCCCCACGAGGAACTGATGGGCCTAATGAATGATTTGCATATACTTGACAATATGAAATACACAACTACAAACAATATATACAATCTAAGTTTAGATCACAATATGGTATGGCACAAGTTTAAATAAACGAGTTAAATTTTGGTGACACATGACACACCCCAAAACGTGTAATTAAAAATGGGAGTTGTAAGATTCACTCACATTGGGTGCGTTCGGTTGATGATGTTGAATGCGCACGAAGTTTGATTTAACCACGAGTGAAACTGACCTAGATAATGGCATAATGGTTCGGTAAATAAGCGGATTTTATTAATCAATTTTAGTAGGATGATTGGATATATTTTTGTGAGTTTAAGGCTATTTTCTAACCTTAAAAACGTTATGTTTAAGTATTTTTAATTGATTTTTAAATAAAATAAATAAATAAAAATAATAAAAAATGTTGACTTTTTGCGACCGTTGACCGTTGACTTGTTGACCGGTCAGACTGTGTAATTGTGTGCGCCGGGTGAGGCTCGAACCCAAGACCTCCCGTTCGCGTGCACGCAGCTCTACCAACTGAGCTACGTGTCTAACCTGAAATATTTCTGTTTTTAATTATATTTATATACTAATTGAATTAAACCGAAAATCATTTATTTTTAAAAACGATTTTAATGCATCGAACCGGTGTTCTCCACAGGTCTCGAACCCGGGACCTGTGGTTTAAGTTAACACACAGTCCACCGCTGGACTGTGCGTCTAACTTGTTAAATAATCTGATTTTTATTATACTTATATACAAACTAAATAATTTCGTTTCTGCTTTATATAAAAAGTTTGATAATTGTCCGGACCGGTGCGGTAGTCCGGACTCGAACTCGTGACGTGCGATCAAACGTTCACACAGTCCACCACTGGACTGTGTGTCTATCTTGGTTATTATTCCGGTTTTTATTAAACTTAACATCTATTGCAGTGAATCCGGTTCGGTTAAAAAAAGGAACATTTTTATTAAGGCGAGTGTGCGTGGGACAAGAATCGAACTCGAGACGTAAGCGTGTTTTATTTGCACACAGTCCACCGCTGGACTGTGTGTCTAACCCGAGATATATCTTGATTTTAATTAAACATATACAATACGAATCTTCGTCTTCTTCGTCAGACTTAACCAGAAACGGAAGTCCGACTGGTTTGAAGATTTAATCAAGTTCGTTAGTGTCTGATGGTTAATTACATGTGAGATTAATAAAAAGAACGAGAGATTAAGTGTAAGGTATACCGAACTGGACTCCTCTGTTTCGCCGGCGAAACTCCGACGACAGCAGATTATTCCGGCGACGTGTGTCCTGCGGCAGAGGGTCTTCAGGGAACTTGAGAATGAGTGTGGGTGGCTTCGGTATGAGCTTTGGGGGTTCAGTAAGGCTCAGAGGTGAAAGGCTCGGTTTTCCGGCGAGTTGCAGAAATTCTCCGGCAATTGAATTTTTGTCGGGAAAGAGTGTGA
Organism: Scalesia atractyloides; assembly: GCA_947069175.1. NCBI lineage: Eukaryota > Viridiplantae > Streptophyta > Magnoliopsida > Asterales > Asteraceae > Scalesia > Scalesia atractyloides. Next base: position 48,955,708 of record CAMTDV010000116.1, read on the forward strand.
TTGTGAGCGAAAAAGCTAACAGAGGTTAGAGGGGGTATTTATAGGGTAGGACATCGACGAATTTGGTCCGATTTCCGTCTTGATTCGTCGGTCAATAAGTTTTCCGGCGGTTATGACTTGCGTCGCGGGTTCAGACGTCGGTTATAACCGATGTAGTAGTTAAAGCTTCGGTTAAAACTGAAGAAACCGTCCAATCTCGACGAAATCGTCGGGATTTCCGACGACTGCGATTGGGCGCGTCGGTTTTGATTTCGAGACTTATAATATGTATTAATTGTTTCCATTAATTAACAAGAAACACAAGTGGCGCAGTGGTTGGTTGGATGGAAGTTAAGTCTTTGCTGAAACGCTGGCTGACCCGGGTTCGAAACCCGGCAGCAGCCTTTTATTTTTATTTCCTTATTTTAAATACTTTTTCAAAAATAAATTATATATTCCAATATACTTATTAATTATGTATCGTTTAAAAATAATTTGGGCATTAAATACGCAACGAAATTTTTAACTGATTGTTCGGTTAATAAACGGAGCGGGTTTGGTAAATCCGGTTTTTTTTTACGGATGTTACAGTTAGATAATGTTTAAGTTGTTCAACTTCAAAGTATGCCATCATAGTCAAGTATACCTTAAAGAAAGCAAGAACAACTTGAAGGAGGTGTAATATGACGTGAGCAAGGTGAAAGTAAAGTTCTACCAAATAACTTCATCACCTTATATACCACATCAAGACACTCATGCGAATTACTAGGCTCGTACGAAGAACTTCACATGTAAAAAAATCAATGGTCATTCATACGAAGCACAAAGGCTCGTACGAATGATATGATTCGTACGAGTCCAGGTTTTACAAAAACTGAACTTTCAATTCTTCGAGAACCTTAGGTTTTTCGCGGGCCTTTTTAGAACTTTGCACATATCCACACTAATCACAAGTTAAGTTAGGAAAAGTGCTTGTTAAACAGATTTTGTTCTTTTGAGATGAGTTTACACATTGTAAGAAAGTACTTTTATGAAGTTATGATATAAAAGCAAATGGTTTAAAGGCGTATCTTGGTAGAAAACTTTGAGCTTCAATTTTGGCTAAATAAAAAAGAACTTTATTAAACAACAAAGTAAACTAAACTAAAATAACCAGTAACAATTAAGAGTAAACTATAAACTATAAATTTACCAGATAATCTTTTCAGAGTTTCAAGGTAAGAGAATCATACTAGCTTTTAATCTTGTCAGAAACGAGTTTTGTTTAAAACATCAAATTATTTAAATAAATAAGCATTCTACTATGATTATCGATATTGTTGTCCACATAAGCTCAGCTTATCAGATGTAATTATGATTAGGACATATGATTAAGGTATGAAATATACTTACTAGCCGGTGTTCAACCATTTCACGACACATTCCCGTATCAAGATATGCACGAGAGAAAATCTTACTGGTGAGTATACTGCTTATCATCTATTTTGATGCATATGATGTGAGATACTCACTTATTTTGATTGAAAAACACGCCCTATGTGATTAAATCACTTATTGATGAGGAACTTGATTTTCAGATGCATGCAGGGCACATGAGTAAGTTTGTGAACAGGTTAGTACCATCGTACCGACAAAGAGATGAACTTAGCTCCCGCATAAAGATGTGATATTTTATAATTATCACTTATTGATGGTCGTATGCAGTATTTACACGTATGTATGATATCATGGAAGTTCTAGACTTGCGTCACCGTTGTTTTTCGGCAAAAGATTCAACCATGATACCTAGGTGATAAGTCAGCATAAAGACCGCATATCTCAGATCCGCGGCATACTATCAAATGAAATTTCGGTACCAAGACCATACGCTAATTGAATGGTTCCACCTGGCTTGCAGTCTGTTAAGTTTATATAAACCTGCACATTTTAATCTGATTATAATCCTACCGATACATCATTAGTACAACTACTTATCAATTTTCATTTTGTGTTTTTGACTGTTTATGATAGATTACTGGTGTATTTCATCATCTTCACTTATCTATCCAAGAAACTCATTCTCTTGATTTTTGACAATTTTTACACTAGGAGTAGCAGACATTTCTATTCCCTTTTCTTCATGAAGAGATTGATCCTGATTATTTTTCTCTGACTCATCATTTGACGAATCAACCTCCTCTGATGTAGAGTGGTTCTGATCAACACTGATGGTGAGTTTTCTGGTTTTCTTGATTCAATTGAGGAATTGTCTAGCTTGAACCCTAATCTTGCTGCAAATTCTTCAGGATTAAGAGATACGGAGGATTCAAAGCGTGGCATTTCCTCTTCATCAGGCAATTTGGTATAGTTGTGTTTCATCGGGAGTGGACACGACTTATACCCAATGCATTTAACATCTCCTTTTAGTTTTTGAACACCAATGATATGATCAAGCACATATCGGGAGTTAGAATAACTGTCCAATTTTAGCTTGATCGCATCATGTTCGCATTTGGCGATGGCTAACTCTTTCTTTGATTCTTCTAGGAGATTAATGTAGTTATTAATTCCTATTTGTTTGTTCAAAACTATTTTTGTCAATTAAAACGATTTTCTTAAGGGTTTCTGTTACAGATTTGAATTCTTTTTCATTTCGAGTTAAAGCCAAGTTCGCCTCTTTGCATTTTGATAATTCAACAACTAAGTTTTGATTATGACTGTTAATTGTTTCATATTTTGTTTTTAATTCAGCACAGTCATTGCAAACTTTAGGAGAGTCAAAATTTACCTGACTTGTCGAACCGGCAACATTCGCCATGAAGACAGTATGATGAGGCAAGGCTGCATTAATTGTAAAGAATTCTTCTGATTCATTTAACGCAACTTCTTCTTTCTTCATCAAACCCACATTTTCACTCTTCATATTTTTGGCTTCTTTTAGCAACTTTCTGACCTCAACATCACTACCCTCTCTGATATCTGAATCAGATCCATAACCACATGAACTTGAGCATTCTTCATCGGAACACCATTATATCCCGAATTATCATCATCATCAGAACTATCATTGCTGTGAACATGTTTGATTCGATTGATAATCTTGGCATGACATGCAGTTCCTCCGTTATTCTCAGTCTCCAATTGTACTGACCAATCGCATCCTTCATCAGATTGAACTACCAAAGCTCTGTGTGTATTGTTTGATGGTCCTGATTGGTTGGTGTTGTTTGGGTTGCTCACAGCTACTATTCTTCTATCATTGTTGACTTGAGTTGTGTTGGATGGTTGAGATTGATTTCAGAAGGGGTTGTGATTTCCTTGTTTGCTGGGTCTTGTACACTCACGCTTGAAATGACCTCTTTCACCATAGTTGAAGCAAGTAACAACATTTTTATCAAAACCATATTTTGTATCTTTCATGTCACACCCCGACCCGCAGCGGAAAAGGTGATCCGGGCATGATTGGGTTATCATCAAAGCTCATGACATTTATTAAGCGTTTCATATTCATTAATACAAATTAAATGGAAATCTACAATAAATGTTACAACATGATCTATCTAACAATCTAAACTTCTTTGTTCTCTTCTAAGACATATCCTATGTTTTCCTTGCTTCAACCTGTTCACCTGTATCATGTGTAAAAAGGTTTTTGGATCAACATAATGTTGGCGAGTGAATCCTATGGAAAACATTTGAACAAATTTATTTAAATTGATTATGAAATATGTGCACAACCAAACATGAGTAAAATTAGATGTAACTTAATCAACAATCATAAGATATTAAATGAAACACTCATGAACAATAATGGAATAATTAGAGGCACGCGATGCTCAACTCGTCTCTCACGAGGAACTGAGGGGCCTGATGAATGAATTGCATAAACATGATAATATGAATGACACAACTACAAACAATATAAACTCAATGATACACACATGAACAATAATGAATTTGAATTGAAGCACGCGATGTTCTACTCGTCTCCCACGAGGAACTGATGGGCTTAATGTATGAGTTCATATAATTTGACAAACGGAATATAAGTAAATCACAACAATAAAACAATCTAAGTTTAAGTCATGATGTGGTATGGCACAAGTTTAAATAAATAAATTAATTATTGTCATAACACATGACACACCCCAAAACGTGTAATTTAAAAGGGGAAGTTGTAAGATTCACTCACAGTGGGTGCGTTCGGTTGATGACGTTGAATGCACGCGAAGTGGTTTTAACCACGAGTGAGATTTAACCTAGATAAATCGCATTATGGTTTGGTAAGTAAACGGATTTTATTAATCTATTTTAGTAGGAGTGTTGGGTGTATTTTTGTGAGTTTGAGGCTATTTTCTAACCTTAAAAATGTTATTTTTAAGTATTTATAATTGATTTTTAATTAAAATAATTAAATAAAAATAATAAAAAAAATTATTTTTTTCGGACCGTTGACCGGCCCGTTGACCATTGACCTGACCGTTGACCGGTTCAATTCGGAATACAAGTGCGCTGAGTGAGGCTCGAACCCGAGACCTCTCGTACGCGTGCACGCAGCTCTACCAACTGAGCTACGTGTCTAACCCGTTATATATCTGATTTTAATTATATATATATACTAATTAATTTAAACCGAAAATCATTTTATTTTAAAAACAGTTTTAAGCGAATCGGACATGCACTCCACAGGTCTCGAACCCGGGACCTGTGGTTTAATCTAACACACAGTCCACCGCTGGACTGTGTGTTCAACATGTTATATAATTCGATTTTTATTATACTTAAATACAAATTAGTTATTTCTTTTTCTGCCTTATTTAAAAAGAAGAGATAATTGTCCGAATCGGTGCTGAAGACCGGACTCGAACTCGTGACCTGTGATATAAACAAACACACAGTCCACCGCTGGACTGTGTGTCTAACTTGGTTATTATTCGGTTATTAATATACTTAACATATAACTGTGGCGACTCCGGTTCAGTTTAACAAAAAATGATTTTTATTAAGGCAGCGTGTGTGAGACGGGAATCGAACTCGAGACCTTTGCATGTTTAACGTGCACACAGTCCACCGCTGGACTGTGTGTCTAACCCGAGTAATATCCTGATTTATATTATACTTATATGATACAGAAAAACATCGTCTTCCTCGCTGAAATATAACCAGATATAAGGTCTGACTGGTTCGAGTTTTATTCAAGTTTCATTAGCGATTTACAGTCCATTAAGGTGAGATAAATGAGAAAAGAAAAAGAAATTGAGCGGAGAGGTATACCGACTGGACTCTCTGTTTTCCGGCAGAAACTCCGGCGACAGAATTCACCTCCGGCGACGTGTTCCCTATAGCAGCGAGTCTCCAGGAAGCTTACAAAGGGTGTGGGTATCTCCGGTATAAGCTCAGAGGCTCAGTGAGGCTCAGGGATGGAGAAACCGGTTTTCCGGCGATGAGCAGGGAAATTCCGGCGAGTGGAATTACGCCGAGAAGAGGTGTGTTTTTGAGCGAAAAGGTTTGCAGTCGTTTGTGGGTGAATTTATAACGCAAAACGTTGAAGAATCTGGTCTGATTTCCGACTGGATTCACTGATTTAAATTTCCCGGCGGTTATGGTTTTGGTCGCGGACTTCAATCATCGGTTATAACCGATGTCTGGTTAAAGGTTTACGTTATAACGTAAATTGTAGTTAAGACTCGCGAGATTTCCGGGATTCCGACGACTGAAATGTTTGGGCACCGGTTTTGAATTCGTAAAGTCACTTTATCAATTAAATGATTTCAATAATTACCAAACAGAATAAGTGGCGCAGTGGTTTGTGTGTGTGTGAGATAAGTCGCTTTGCTGATTCGGTACAGACCCGGGTTCGAAACCCGGCAGATGTATAATATTTTTATTTTGCGATTTTTGACAGTTTTTCAAAAACTAATTATATATTCTTGTATAATAATTGATTACGGATCGTTTAAAAATATTTTGGGCATTTAATTCGCAACGAAATTTTTGACTGACTGTTCGGTTGATAAACGGAGCGGGTTTGGTAAATCCGTTTTTGACGGATGTTACAGTATCCCCTGCTTTTTAGAAATTTCGTCCCGAAATTTAAATTGTGATATATTTGACTAAAAGAATGATGATGTTTTGTTTGACAGTTGTATGCTCAGAAAAATGAGGGTTTAAGTTTTTGTTCGAGGCGGTAACGTTTCTTGTAAGGGTTAAGCACCCTATTCAGGAATCGCTTTTTGTTGCCTACTGTATAAGTATTGATAAGCAGAAATGATTTGCTAAAAATGATATCATGCATAAGAGTTTAGATACGTTTGGGAAAGTATGGTTATATCCTAAGGCAAAACTTCTAACACTACAACCTATATGGAACATAAATAAAACACAACAGCTGATATTTGAACATAAGTAAACACAACAGCTAATATTCGAACATGAATAAACACATCAGCAAATATTTGATCATGAATAAACACAACAGCAAATATTTGAATCCACATTCTGATAGCATATATGTTTGAATGGTGGAAGTTCCTCTCTCGTTTGTTATGATGGAGAGGTTAGTTTATGTAGAAATGGAACACATTCCAATCTCTTTAAATAACATAATGATATAAATGTAACACAAATTCCAACCAAGGCAATACTAAATCCTACATGGAACTTCTCATAACCGCCTGATAATGCCTCTGATCCTTTGGCAAGAATACTTATATATAGGAAGTACCAGCGGCGTATCCACCATATTCTTGTCAAATTTTCATTAGTTTTATCCACAAGTTATGATTGGTTACCAAGAAACTAATAAATCCTACATAAAACTTCTCATAACCGTCCGATAATGCCTCTGATCCTTTGACAAGAATACTTATATATAGGAAGTACCAGCGGCATATCCACCATATTCTTGTCAAATTTTCATTGGTTTTATCAGTGAATTATGATTAGTCCTATAACTCTACAACCAATACAACAAACATAAAATACTGAAATGAAATATATCTGGGCGATCAAGGCTCAATCGAACGGAGCCGATCGTATTGCATGTACTGAAAATGAAATGGATGTGCGCTCAAGGCTCAATCAAACGGAGCCGAACGTATTGAATGTACTGAAATTGGAATTGTGTGCTCAAGGCTCAATCAAACGGAGCCGAGCGTATTGCATGTACTGAATATGAATAACTTAACCACACAAACAGCCTATGCATGGAACCTCTCATAACCGCCTGATAATGCCTCCGATCATTTGACAAGAATACTTATATATAGGAAGTACCAGCGGCGTATCCACCATATCCTTGTCAAATTTTCATTGACTTTATCCGCAAGTTATGGTTAGTTCGATGCGACTCTACTACAAACACCACAACCACAAGATACTGATAATGAAATTGTCTGTGCGCTCAAGGCTCAATCAAACGGAGCCGAACGTATTGAATGAAATTGTATGTGCGCTCAAGGCTCAATCAAACGGAGCCGAACGTATTGAATGTACTAAAATTGAACAACTTAATCTAAACAACCATCACACAATCAGCCTATGCATGGAACCTCTCATAACCGCCTGATAATGCCTCCGATCATTTGACAAGAATACTTATATATAGGAAGTACCATCGGCGTATCCACCATATCCTTGTCAAATTTTCATTGACTTTATCCGCAAGTTATGGTTAGTTCGATGCGACTCTACTAAAAACACCACAACCACAAGATACTGATAATGAAATTGTCTGTGCGCTCAAGGCTCAATCAAACGGAGCCGAACGTATTGCATGAACTGGAAATGTAAATTGAAATGTGCGCTCAAGGCTCAATCAAACGGAGCCGAACGTATTGCATGAACTGGAAATGTAAATTGAAATATGCGCTCAAGGCTCAATCAAACGGAGCCGAACGTATTGCATGTATTGAAATGTAAAATGAAATAACCGATCAAGGCTCAAACAACGGAGCCGATCGTGCGGGCACGCCAAGATCAACCACATAATAAAATGGGGATCCAACTCAACCTTGATGGATGGGGAGCCACGGCCTCGGCAAAAGCATATACTGAAAACAATATATAATATATAATATCCAATTTCTCTAACAGTCTACACATGGAAAAACATAAAACTAAACGTTAGGAGTTGAATCTGGATCTTCGGCGAAGAGGACTAGCTGAGTATCTTCGTTTGGGCCGTCATTATCTTCGACAGGATTGGCGTTGATATTGAAGACTCTTCCTCTTGCTGGTGGCATAGTGGTTGGGTTTTCTTGGTTTACTTGGTTAACTGGGTTTGATTGGGCTTGAGTGTTGATAACGTTAACCAATTGAGGGCATGTGTTTCTAAAGTGGGTAGGGTCGCCACAATTGAAACAAGCTCGAGCATATGGGAACATGGGGTATTGGGGTTGGTGATAAGTTTGGGCCATGTTTTGAGTAGGGGAAAAGGTTTGGTTTTGAAAGGTGCGACAAACATTGCTCAAATGACCATAGCGTCCACAAGTTGCACATAGACGACAAGGTAGGGTATAGGGATGGTGATAAAAACAGTTGTTGCATCGAGGGTGAGGTCCAAGATATGGTTTCTTAGTTGGGTAAGCTGAGTTGGGTGCCACTTGGGTGATTGGGATAGCTCGGATGGGTATGGCGTGAAAAACTGGTTGATTTCGTTGGGTAGCAGCGAAAAGTCGCCCGACTCTTCTTCTCTTAGGATTGGGTTGAGAAGGGGATTCGGTTTGAGTGGAGTCGGAGGTTTCAGTCGATTCTTTATCCTTCTTCTTCTCCTCCTTGAAGTCTTTGTTTCGGATTCGGTTCTCGGTGAGCTCTGTTGCTAGATCCATTGCTGCTTCCAAAGTTGCAGGCTTGGTACTAATTACAGGGTCTTGAATCTTTGACGGAAGACCACGAATGTAATGCTCGATCAAACGGTAGAGGGGAGTAAACATGTTGGGAACCATTTGATGTAATTCGAGGAACCTTTTGTTGTAGGTGATGTGGTCTCCTTCCATTTGCTTCAATGAGTAAAATTCATCTTCTAACTTCTTGATTTCGCTCCTTGGGCAAAAACGTTTGGTCATGATTTCCTTCAATTCGTTCCAAGTTAAGGTCATAGCATCTTCCACACCTCGTTTGGCCTTCTCTGTGTTCCACCAAGTAAGTGCTATCCCATATAATCGACCGGTAGCATATCGTACTTTGCGATCGTCAGGGCAATCGCAATTTAGAAAAGTGTTCTCCATTTCTTCAAACCAATGGAGAAGAGCAGTGACGCCTTCAGTCTCTTTGTATTTCGGAGGGTCGCATGATTTGAAGTGCTTGTAGGTGCATTTAGTGGTATTTGGGGAAGAGTTGAAAATGTTTTGGTTTGCTTGATTGACAGGATTATTGGTAAGTGCTTGTTGAACTTGGATTACAATATTGGGTATTACGGCAGCCATTTGTTGAGCGATTAAGGCAGCCATGCGTTCGCGGGCTTTTCTTGCTCTCGTCTTCCTACGGGCGAGGTTAGAAGACATCTACAAGGAATACATGACAAGAGTATGAGTTGGATGCTTTTGGGATTATGGGTCGCATTAGGGGTGAACATTCATAAAATAATTATTGAAAAATACTACATCCATAGGATGTCTTGGGCTTTGCTCGCTGTTAGGCCCTTCATGCCGCCATACTTTACCTGTGTAATCATGTGGGCCCCCATGAATACCGGTTTTTCATATGGTTCGCACGGTTTCTGCCAGGTTGCGTACACAAAAACCCGGAGAAAATCGAGAAATATGTATACAACGTGTGATGTTCGGAATGTGTCCAGGTGTAGACACGGTGACACCTCAAAGTAGGGTTAGTTCGAACGACGTTTGGTGTGGCATGCTTTGGCCTAATAGGTCCTTCGTACTCTCATCGTTGGTCCCCAGGTAGGCAAACTGGTCCGTTATATTGGATTTATACGAATGCCAGCCTAGACAGGACGTTCCGACTACCGGTACTTGTACCCTTCCAGTTACTACATGCCCGTCGCAGAACTTACTTTGATGAGATTTGAAAATTGCACAAAATCTTTGGATAATGAGAGTATGAAAATAAATTGAATACATGAACATCGATATATGTATAATGAATATGTATATATGTATAATGAATATGTATATAAGCATGTATGTTTGACTGTAAATGTAAACAAATATGAAACAAATAAATATCATAAGTTTGTATGTAACCACCTAATCAATTAAAAATTTAGGCAGACTATAGTATAGGCTCTAAGGGTCTAATAACCTATCCTATATCCCTATAGTCATGGCTCTGATACCAATCTGTCACACCCCGACCCGCAGCGGAAAAGGTGATCCGGGCATGATTGGGTTATCATCAAAGCTCATGACATTTGTTAAGCGTTTCATATTCATTAATACAAATTAAATGGAAATCTACAATAAATGTTACAACATGATCTATCTAACAATCTAAACTTCTTTGTTCTCTTCTAAGACATATCCTATGTTTTCCTTGCTTCAACCTGTTCACCTGTATCATGTGTAAAAAGGTTTTTGGATCAACATAATGTTGGCGAGTGAATCCTATGGAAAACATTTGAACAAATTTATTTAAATTGATTATGAAATATGTGCACAACCAAACATGAGTAAAATTAGATGTAACTTAATCAACAATCATAAGATATTAAATGAAACACTCATGAACAATAATGGAATAATTAGAGGCACGCGATGCTCAACTCGTCTCTCACGAGGAACTGAGGGGCCTGATGAATGAATTGCATAAACATGATAATATGAATGACACAACTACAAACAATATAAACTCAATGATACACACATGAACAATAATGAATTTGAATTGAAGCACGCGATGTTCTACTCGTCTCCCACGAGGAACTGATGGGCTTAATGTATGAGTTCATATAATTTGACAAACGGAATATAAGTAAATCACAACAATAAAACAATCTAAGTTTAAGTCATGATGTGGTATGGCACAAGTTTAAATAAATAAATTAATTATTGTCATAACACATGACACACCCCAAAACGTGTAATTTAAAAGGGGAAGTTGTAAGATTCACTCACAGTGGGTGCGTTCGGTTGATGACGTTGAATGCACGCGAAGTGGTTTTAACCACGAGTGAGATTTAACCTAGATAAATCGCATTATGGTTTGGTAAGTAAACGGATTTTATTAATCTATTTTAGTAGGAGTGTTGGGTGTATTTTTGTGAGTTTGAGGCTATTTTCTAACCTTAAAAATGTTATTTTTAAGTATTTATAATTGATTTTTAATTAAAATAATTAAATAAAAATAATAAAAAATTTATTTTTTTCTGACCGTTGACCGGCCCGTTGACCGTTGACCTGACCGTTGACCGGTTCAATTCGGAATACAAGTGCGCTGAGTGAGGCTCGAACCCGAGACCTCTCGTACGCGTGCACGCAGCTCTACCAACTGAGCTACGTGTCTAACCCGTTATATATCTAATTTTAATTATATATATATACTAATTAATTTAAACCGAAAATCATTTTATTTTAAAAACAGTTTTAAGCGAATCGGACATGCACTCCACAGGTCTCGAACCCGGGACCTGTGGTTTAATCTAACACACAGTCCACCGCTGGACTGTGTGTTCAACATGTTATATAATTCGATTTTTATTATACTTAAATACAAATTAGTTATTTCTTTTTCTGCCTTATTTAAAAAGAAGAGATAATTGTCCGAGTCGGTGCTGAAGACCGGACTCGAACTCGTGACCTGTGATATAAACAAACACACAGTCCACCGCTGGACAGTGTGTCTAACTTGGTTATTATTCGGTTATTAATATACTTAACATATAACTGTGGCGACTCCGGTTCAGTTTAACAAAAAATGATTTTATTAAGGCAGCGTGTGTGAGACGGGAATCGAACTCGAGACCTTTGCATGTTTAAGGTGCACACAGTCCACCGCTGGACTGTGTGTCTAACCCGAGTAATATCCTGATTTATATTATACTTATATGATACAGAAAAACATCGTCTTCCTCGCTGAAATATAACCAGATATAAGGTCTGACTGGTTCGAGTTTTATTCAAGTTTCATTAGCGATTTACAGTCCATTAAGGTGAGATAAATGAGAAAAGAAAAAGAAATTGAGCGGAGAGGTATACCGACTGGACTCTCTGTTTTCCGGCAGAAACTCCGGCGACAGAATTCACCTCCGGCGACGTGTTCCTTATAGCAGCGAGTCTCCAGGAAGCTTACAAAGGGTATGGGTATCTCCGGTATAAGCTCAGAGGCTCAATGAGGCTCAGGGATGGAGAAACCGGTTTTCCGGCGATGAGCAGGGAAATTCCGGCGAGTGGAATTACGCCGAGAAGAGGTGTGTTTTTGAGCGAAAAGGTTTGCAGTCGTTTGTGGGTGAATTTATAACGCAAAACGTTGAAGAATCTGGTCTGATTTCCGACTGGATTCACTGATTTAAATTTCCCGGCGGTTATGGTTTTGGTCGCGGACTTCAATCATCGGTTATAACCGATGTCTGGTTAAAGGTTTACGTTATAACGTAAATTGTAGTTAAGACTCGCGAGATTTCCGGGATTCCGACGACTGAAATGTTTGGGCGCCGGTTTTGAATTCGTAAAGTCACTTTGTCAATTAAATGATTTAAATAATTACCAAACAGAACAAGTGGCGCAGTGGTTTGTGTGTGTGAGATAAGTCGCTTTGCTGATTCGGTACAGACCCGGGTTCGAAACCCGGCAGATGTATAATATTTTTATTTTGCGATTTTTGACAGTTTTTCAAAAACTAATTATATATTCTTGTATAATAATTAATTACGGATCGTTTAAAAATATTTTGGGCATTTAATTCGCAACGAAATTTTTGACTGACTGTTCGGTTGATAAACGGAGCGGGTTTGGTAAATCCGTTTTTGACGGATGTTACATTTCATGCTCTCCAAACTGGTTCTTCCTGTTCTGCTCATGTAATCCTTGGCTCTTCTCACCGCACTAGCAAACGTCCACTTGATATCCATTAGCTCCATCTCATCTCTGTTTATTTACTGGTAGTCTTCATTTGTCAAATTGATGTTTCCAATTTGACCAGCTACTAATATGCAATAGGCACTGACCATGGTGTTTAGAAGTTCCATATGCTCTTGAGCAACTTCTACGCTGACCTTGCTGGTAGTACACTCACGCTGACCATGGTCTTGTACACTCATGCTTGAAATGACATTTTTCACCACAGTTGAATCAAGTAACAACATTTTTATCAAAACCATATTTTGTATCTTTCATGCTCTCCAAATTGGTTCTTCCTGTTCTGCTCATGTAATCCTTGGCTCTTCTCACTGCACTAGCAAACGCCCACTTGATATCCATTAGCTCCATCTCATCTCTGTCTATTTGCTGGTAGTCTTCATTTGTCAAATTGATGTTTCTAATTTGACCAGCTACTAATCCGCAATAGGCACTGACCATGGTGTTTAGAAGTTCCATATGCTCTTGAGCAACTTCTACGCTGACCTTGGAAAGATGTGATGTGTCAAGTCTGACTGTGTTGGGGTTTGTGGTTTGAAAGTTGTTCCCATAGAAAGCTTGTTGAGGAGCTTGCTATGGAACTTGAGGTGCAAGATCTCATGGTTGTGGTAGAAAGGCTTTCAGATCAAAAACTTGTCTATAGGCTTGAGTACTTGATCTTGCGGACTGAATTGTTTAAACAGGTTATGGTAGAAAGGGATTCACATTTGACACAAACGCGGTTTGAAGCTTTGGTTGCTGACTTGCACTAATACCTGTATTAATACCTCCGAAGTGCATCTCAGGGTTTTGTGGAACAGTAACTTATGTGCCTTTTGAAGTTCCTCTTCATTCTTGTTCTCCAATTTTTGCACAAATTCCTAAATACTGATTGAACCCAAAACACCTGTATGTTTTAATAAGTCAATAAATTGACCCCATTTTGGCGGTAAAGCGTCAGCAAATCGCATCATGATTTCTTGTGGAGATGCTAATACTTTCTACGAGTACGTTTCGCTGAGCAAATGGTAGAAACGTGTTGCCATATCATTTAATGTTTCATTTTCCATGAACATGAAACCTTCAAACTCCTTCTTTAGCAGATCATGCTGAATTTTTCTGGTTTCAGCATTACCCTCTCCTCTTGCTTTCAGGGTATCCCACAGATTTTTCGTGGTCGTACAGTACACAAACTGATGGTAAATATCTTTATGGAGTGCTTGTGTTAGGATAGCAAACGCCTTTTTCTCTAGATCTTAAGCCTTTTTATTGCCTTCATCTAAATTGGCTAAGGAGGTTGGGCTTGATCCTGCCTCTTCGAGTGATTCTTTACAGGGTGTAGTAAAACATGTCCATAATTCTGTGTTCTGTACGAGAACATGTGCGGAAACGACTTTTCCAGGACGGATAATCGTTCATATGGTTCAGTTTAGGTGGACGATTATTACTCCCGGTTTCACTTTCACTCATCAGAAGAGTCCGAATGCTCTGGTTCTGGTTTGCGACACACGCCCATTGATTTGCAGTAATCATGGCTGTATATTGAGGCATCAATGATTTTACCCATGAGGTTGCGGAGCTTTTCGAAGATTCCTGATTTGTGCTTGAACTACTACTCCAATCCCACGGATTAGAACTCATTTTCTTAATTATGAAAAATTAAAAGGTTTAAAGTTTGTTTTTTGAAAACAACGGTGTCCCCTTTTAAAAATTCACAATTTTAGAAATCACAAGGTTTGAGAAATCACAAAGTTTGAAAAACTGAAACACGAAAAACAGACTGAGTTGTTCTTCGTACGAACAACTGTTTCGTACAAATGATATATTCTTCGTATGAACTACTTGTTTTGTACGGAAAATACTACTTCATGCGAACAACTAAGTCCTTCGTGCGAACTAGGTTCTTCATGCGGATGACTGTCTTTCGTACGAACAATCTATTTCTTCGATGTTTTTCGTAGAGGAATCTTTTTGCAGGGCTGGTTGGTGAAAATTTTCCTTTTCTGCACAGACTAGTTTTCGAAAGTGTTCTGTTGTCTACACAATTTTTGTTAAAAAAGACAAACATTCCATCAGCTTTTCAGTTTTAACAGTCAAGTCTAGAATGTTAGAGATTTGGTCAACCCTACAACAATATTCCGGTGAGTTTCTCCGGTGAGGTGAGTTTCTCCTTCAAGTGTGTTCAACTTTTAGATGAAAATTTTAAGAAAAACTAGATTTTAATATGTCTCCATGTGTTCTAACTAGGTTTTTATGAAAATTTTCTGGATACAGTAGATTTTAACCAAGGTTTAAGTTTGTTATCTATCAAAAACTTAAGTTTCTGCTGAAAGTTCAAGAACACTTCAAGAAACCCTCTCAACTAGCTCAGACACAATCACTAAGCTTGGTTTTGAACAAGGAAGTGAGCCAAAGCTCTGATACCACTTGTAGGTCCACTTGGAGGATCAAGATAAACCTGCTTCCTTGTTTATATAACACAAATACGAGTGCGGAATCCTCGTAAGAATGCAAACCAAAGCAAAGTAAGAACACAGGAGTAACCAAAGATTCAATATCTTGATTAACTAAAGAGAACTGATACAAACATATACAAACAATGTTCATACACTCTCAAGCAACACACTTTGTGCTCTTGCGTCTCTCTCTAGTTCACTAGTGTCACACTACCAGGTCTAACTTCACTGAGGAGTGCATGTCTGCTTATACAGTGTCCCCACTCAGCAACAGTACAAAGTATGTTGCTGGTTGCACGAAACACTAAAAGACACGAAAGACATTCTCCAAAGATGCTCGTATGAACAATGTGGCTCGCACGAAGCATGAACTTGCTCGCACGAATCAAGCTGGATGCTTGATTCTATGATCTCCTTCGTACGAATGGTATGTGGCTTGTATGAGCAACATCTTGCTCGTACGAAGCATGTCCACTCGCACAAAGTGTTTTCCTTGGAGAACGTTCCATAGACATGACGTACACAAGACTCAACAGTATGCACACATGCAACTGTTTAACACAGACAAACTAACGTTGTACTAAACCAAGATAGGGGGATATCTTGATTTGGTCGACACGACCAAACTATACAGACACCGTAAACAAAGACCGTACAATTACAGATGTAACTAAGAACAAGCGACAGACACAAAAGTGTATCAACAGTACACACACTCACTAAATATACTCTCCAAAAGTCTAAACAAAATGACCCACATACACATATATAGGCCCACTATGATAAACCCGTTATTACCATGTAAACCGCTAACTTTCATAAATACGCTAATAATAGTGTATTTATGGTAAACCCACTAACATACCAAAACACACAAATGCCTTGTAAACCTACTAACTAAGAGCTCGTTTACATGCTTAAACACGCTAATACTTATGTGTTTTATACAAAACACATTTACAATGTAACCAAACCTAAACCTAGTTCACCAACTCATTGGTCCCCATTAGGTGCACTTACAGAATCCTCTTTGATGAATACTCGGTGATGTCTTCAAAATATTGATCAGCTTTATTGAGAAGGCAAATGAGTTCCTGCAGAAACCCTTAACGTGATACACAACTCCACTACTCTTTAATAATGCGATGCTAGAAGTCTTTGATCTAGATAGAATTGAATCGCAAGTTAATGAAGACACTTCAAATCCTCCATCTTTAGATTTACTGGATCACAAAAACACATAGAATCTCAAAGGAAGGTCTTTGAACACTTGCCCCAGGTTGAGAAGGTGTTGGAAATTGAGGTTTGTGAGGAAATGACCTTTGAGTTGATCCTTGTGGATGTGGTCCTCTTGGATGTACACCTTGTAGAGGTCCTGCTCACGAGTACCCAGTGAAAGGTAAGATGGAACAAGTGATATTGTAACACGAGTAAACGACATACAGACTTACTCGGTTAGCATTGCAATAACACGTGGTATTCGAAAAATTGACATATCTTAGTTAAACTGTCTAGAACATAAGATATTGTCACTGAAATAGGAACCAAAGCTTGAAATGAAGCTTGAAGTAATACTGGAATATCATGCAACATAGTACTCTTAACATGTGACACTTGCTGTGAGGAACTCAAACTTCCTTCATTAGTTCTGATTCTATTTGATGGACGAAACTCATATCAACTAACATCATCGTCATCACCATCATCATCAAAATCAGCAAAATCTGTAGACCAATCCTTGTCTTTTTTCCAACTCATCATTAATGGTCTTAAACTTAGCTACCATCTTTTCCAACTCATCATTAATAGTCTTAAACTTAGCTACCATCTCGGAAGAGGGATTGAGTGATGGTAGTTTCAATCTTTACTTTGTCAACTCAACTTATCAACCTAATTTATATTCCGTTCTTCTATCTTTTAATCAAACTTCCATACTCAACATCATCTAACAAATCATCATCTTTAGAATCATCAACATCATCAAGTTTTGCATCTTGGTTTTCAACATTCAAACCTTCATTCTCAACATTCATTACTTGGATCACATTTTGAATGATGTTCTCAGGTTGTTCAACCTGAAGAAGTTCTGGATGTTCAGGCACAAAGTCATGTTTAACTGGTGCATCTTCAACTAGATCTTGAACACTTAGTGGTTGTTGTTGAAACATCGTAGCTTGCTGAACCACCAATGGTTCACTAGGATTCACATTATCATTCATCGGCTATTCTTCATCATCATCTGACTCCTCCTGATTCACATAAAACCGACAATGATAGCTGTCCCGTTGGCTTATTCAAAATTGTAATCTTCACAACGATGTAAGTTGAGGAATTTGATTAGGTTGTTTAATACACTTTGAATAATTTCTGCATTCAGTTAATATTGTCTAAGCATATGATCTAGATGCACAGTTGCCATTCCAACAATCGGTAGATTTGGAATTAGGTGATGAAAGCACATCATCAAAAACCTTGGACAAATGACAAGATATCTTGTTTCTTCATTAGCCTTCAACCAAGCACTGATGGACTTATGGGGTATCTTGAAAAATTGAATGGTAAATTGAACTATTATCACTATCACTGTTACTCAAACCTCTTATCTAATTTAAAATTTCTAAAATTTTGTCAGTGATTAAAGTTTCAAATTTAGTCATGTTGAAATCATTTTTATGACTTGTTTCACATTCATCACTCCTCCTCGAATGTATTGACTCAAACAACTCAAATTTGATTTGGAATCCGAATCAAATTCTGACAAACAATAAAAGGGTTTTTGGCATAAAATTAATGACATCAAATTTATCTTTTGGTATAGCCACATAGTCATCATTGAATGGTGGCGGATACGATGATATCGCACACCATCTATTGACTCCTCATAATTTTAAATTCTTTGAATTTTAATACAATGATCTAAAACATTGATGAATTTAAAAAAAAGTTCTTTGTTTAGACAACGAATTATGTTTTCTTGTTCAACTAAATGACAACTTTCTGTTAAAATTTTTTTCCTTAACTTTTCCAATTCAGATCTTGCCATGTTAAGTTTCAAATCTCTTTCAGCAATTTGACTTTTAAGTTAAATTTTATCTTTCTGATAAGCTCTTACTTTGACTCTAAACCGTTTGTTGGTTTCAGTCAAAGCAGTATCTGCCTCTATCAACTTTTCTAGATCACTGATCAAGTTAGTGTTATGCAATGAATACTCATCAATTTTTGCCCCAAATCTACACACCTAAGACATCTTTTATCTAAATGTATTTACCTGGATGTCAGCTAGAAACGCCTGTTGAACTGCAATCTGGTCAACAACTTCCTTTACCTCTTGTTCCATAATCTTTTGCATTTTCTCAGCTGCAAACAAACTAAAACTCCATAGCTTCTCCTTTATTTTTCTAATCCACATTCAAAGATTCGTTCTTCACAACTTTTACGTTATATTCAACCTTTTTCTAGAAATCCATAGCTACTTTCTCAAACTTTGCCACTTCATCATCATTAGATTCTCCATCACGGATTATTTCAGCCATAAATGCTTGTGCAACAATGGCTGCTGCAACATCTTCTAGCATTGTTTGAGTCATCAATGCATTTGATGTTGTAGCGGTGGTTAAAGTTGCTATTCCTTTTACAATTGCAAAACTCTGATTTCGATTTTGGTTTGGAGTGTTCTGCTGATTTGTAGCAGCTGATTTTTTCATTTTATGTTTAAGGCACTCTCATGCAAAATGACGTACACTCCACAATTATAACATTTTATTTTTGATTTATCAACTCCTATTCTGGTTCGAGTATTTCTATCAATATACTTTTTTCCCGGTTCTCAACAAAAACTCCTTAGCTCTTATAACGAATAGAGCCATGTTAAGTTGAATATCAAGTTCGTCAAGGTCTATCTGACCGAAATCTTCATCCAGAGAGGAACTTTCCACATGTTTTACAAGAACCATATTTTCATAAGTCATCATGAATGAAGCAAGTAATGCCATGTTTTCCTCTATCAACTTCATGTTGATCGGTTGTTGAACATTTTCACTAGAACTTCCTTGACTTGATGAACTTGGAACATTATATCCTGAAAAACCAAAACTTCCTGATATACTTCTAGATGAACCACCAAATGTAGTCCCATAGAACCCAATATTCACTTCATAATAAACATCATTTGATACCAAAAAAATGCCAATGACTTTTGACATTAGGTGCTTTAGCCCTATATAATCCCAGATTTTGAACCTGATTGTAAATCTCAGCCTGATTATGAAATCTCCGATCATAATTTCTCAACTTCTGAACAGTTTCTTCGAAACCCATCACCTCAATTCTAGAATTCACACGGTAAACTTTCCTACAACTTTTCAACTTTTTTCCATTTTATAATAACATGTAATTTCACTTTCCTCCATTTCCTTTATAGGATGGTAATATCTACTGACAACTTCTTCAATTTCCTCTCTTCATACGGCATTACCACATATGTTGTTTTATTTGTTATTGCATTGGTTCTTGTTGTGGGTGCAACATAACCTTCTGATAAGCAAATCCACATCCGGTCGATAAAGTTTAGATAACGAATGAACCTGTCGTTCCATTCTGGGTAATCTAATGCACTTTTAACTTTGTAGATTTGTTATTGGTTCCAATCTTGTCATGGTAGTTAATGCTCAAAACAACACTTGACACGCTACCCATTTTTATGTTTTTACAAAATTTACAATTTTTTTAATCATGTTTTACAAAGTTCTCTTTCAAACAGAAACCACTTTTAACCGTGCTAATTGACACTAAACCTGCTAAACAGGTAAGTGTGCTAAAATGATCTAAACTCACTAACTGAAAAGTGCACACAACTAAACTCGATTAGCGGGGTCACATTTCTAAACCCACTGAAAATTCTTTTGAAAAATCAAGGTAAACCAGCTAATCAACATAAACCCGCTAATGGATACATGCTCACATAAACATGCTAAACACGTTAAATAGATAAACCTACTAATGTGTATACTTGCTAGAACTCTCACACAACCTAAACCTGCTAAGAGAAGTACACTTGCTATATCTAGCTCAACCAACAAAGGAGTGGTTACTTGATATTAAACCCGCTAATCCTACTATGAAACATGAAAATTTTCAAATTTAGTCAAGTGACCAAATTTTCACCTAGAAATCTTGTATAACAACACAGAGTAAATCCCAACAACAATTAGGCCATTACAAGGAGGTTTGGATGAGAATTTATGAGAAAAAGTGGTCTGAAAGTGATGAAACGGTAGATTTTGATGAAAAACTCGAATTCCCATGGAATAAACATCAAACACTTGGCCTATAGTGATTCTAGGAACTCTTAGTTAAGAGCTTGCTATGATACCACTTGTAAGGTTCTTACAAACCTTTAAGAGCGATACGACTTAGAACCACTACTAACACTAAGTGGCGAATCCATAGCATGAGCGCAAGCAATTACAATCAGAAGTAATTAACACGAATTAGTAAATACAAACCAATTTATTGGTAGAGTGAACTGTTACAAAGTCACATTCATTGAGTACACACTTTCTCTGAGTAAACTCTCCGAAAGTGTAACCAAAATGACCCACGTACATACATACATACGTACGTACGTACAGGCATACAGGCATGCATGCAATTTTTTTTTTTGATTTTTTTTTCAAAAGTTCGATATTTTTAATTTATAAAACAATTTAAAAAATAAAAAGTACTACATGTGTGTATTAATACGAAAAAAACTAAATCCCCTAACCTACCCCCACACCGCCACCCCTCAAAAAAACCTAACCCCCCGGCAAACCTAAAGTCCCCCATCCCCCAAAAAGCTAAACCCTACACCCCTAACCCCCAAACCTAAAACGTAACCCCCAAAAAACCTAACCCCCACCCCACCCGCAAAAATCTAAACACCCTCCCCACACCTAAACACCTAAACCTTAACCTCCCCAAAAACCTAACCCTAAAAGTTAAACTAAATCCAAAACGGAAACCCTAAGGCTAAATTGCATGTGCAACATTTACATATAATGCACATGTGTAGTATTGTTTTTGTGCATTAAAAATACGATTTTTTATTAAAAGCAATTTGGTGTGTTTTAGGCTTTTTTACGGTAGTTTTTTAGTTTTCTCATTTATATCTAGTTTTTTCATGATCTTCTTCTTCTCTCTCTATATATCTAACTTGTTATTAGCATGTAAACCCGCTAAAATCCATAAATATGCTAATAATAACGTATTTATGGTAAACCCGCTAACATGCAAAACACACAAATGCCTTAAAACCCACTAACTAATGGCGTGTTTACATGCTTAAACCCGCTAACACTTATGTGTTTTATACAAAACACATTTACAATGAATACCAAACCTAGATGTAGTTCACCGACGTATTCGTCACAGTAAGGTGCACTTACAAAATCATTTGCATCTTTATCGTCAAGACAAAAGACACGGTCCACAGTTGATGTGCTTATAATTATGCATAAATAATACATATATTAATCCAACATTAGATGATGTTTTATTGAAGATTCTTTAGTTTTTGTACTTAATTGCTTCATAAATAAATTTTACTTGTTGATATTTTCTTGATTAGAAAGAATCTGATAGTGCTTATTGAGTTGAAGTAATGTGAAGATGATTCGATACGGGTCATATGATTTGTTACATGGCGTATGATTCAATACGACCCATTTTTTATAAAGCTACGATCATAACTACTATCGTTAGAATTTGAGTTTGATACTTGTGGTTTTAAGCAAAAAAAGACAAATAAATGCAAACACACAGGCAAAAAGATATATCACAATTGTTTTCACTAAAATCAAATGATTTCAACTACAATATGATAATTATACAATCTCCCCCTAGCCTGATCACTTACTTAGTTGTTCGTACAAAAGGAATGAATGTGATGTGATTAATAGATCTCTAAAAGTGAGATCTATTTATACTAAGTAATAAAGCTCTGTTTGTAATAGGCTGGCGTCACCCTGATAGCAACATCTAACATTCCTAACAGAAAAGATTCCATAGATGTTTGCAAACGTTAGTGGGCATCTAACAATTTATCTAATTAAACCAAAACTCTATTACAAGCAAAATACTGTTACATAGATGAAATTGTTGATCTTCAAACCGCTATTGCTTCATATCAAACATCTATTTGGCTTAAACAGATGTTTGGTCTTCTTAAACAGATCTTTGCTTCAATAGCACTATGGTCTTGATCAGTGTTTGGTTCTTATTAAACAGTGGTTTCCAAGGCTTAAACACATGTTAGTATGTGTTCAACAGATGTTCTGATTAGTGTTCAAGATACACTATCTTTGGGAGAAGAATGCTTCATCCACTGTTTATTTCTTGATCGAGTAGGTCATGCTTTGGCTTTTGAATATCATATGTTCTTTTGTAGGTCCAAAAATCCCCCTTAGAGCAAATGATGCCAAAACAAATGTTTATTAAATCAATTTTTATTTCTCATAAACTTCTCTTTGATTTGTCCCTTGAATTATAATTCAAAGTTCAGAGAGACAATGTCTTCTAGATCCCTTCCAGTGGAAGACTTATTAGGTTTTACAGATTTTCAATTTTCAGTAGAGGTCACGATATAACCATATGGAAACATACGGGTTGTATGCCACTATATCAAGAAACCCTAAATGTAACATATTTAATGATCTCGACGAAAACATTTACAAAGATCGATAAATTAAACTTCTAACCCAGTGTTAGAATGCATTAGAGGAGAAAAGGTTTGAAGATGTGTTTGAGATTGAAGCTTAAGAAGATTAGGCTTTTCTTTTACTTTTATCTTTCTGATTTAATCATGTTCATGTACATTATTTTTTTTATTGTTCTTAGTAGCTAACTATTTTCAACCATCTAATAAACTTATGTTACTTACAATATAATGTGTATGATGGCCTTTTATTATTGATTATTTCCTTGATTTATGTGGTTTTATTGATCGAGTATTGATAGAACTATCTTTTGGTTGTTGAACATTTTTTACAAGCTAGGGCTTGAAACCTTAGCCCATAACAAAAAAACTAAAAGATATAACTGGTAAGTTAGGTGAGCTACAGAGGCTTAGATTTCAATAATATGGTCTTTACAATATAAATGCATGAGCAAAAAAAATGTCTTATGTGTCGATATCACATCCACAACTTGAACAAATGGAAATCTATAACAGTTCGTTTTGTAGGCCGCGTTGATCAGCAACATGTGCGGGAATGTATGCCACATATAATACGGGTCACAATGAACAAAGAAAACTTCTCGACCCATATTTGTAGAGTGATCATCCCAAGTGTAATAAACATATTGTTTGGAATGCAACATTCTCTCTAATATATGCGTTGGATTTTGCCGCCGTGCATTTCACGTTTAATCTTCTTCATCACACTGTGTATGTATGATAGAATATACAAGTTCTGTGGGTTCTGCTCTCTTATGGTTAATACATGTTATGTGGCTCTATGTTTTGAAAATAATGCCTCTCCAGCAAAAGGTTCTTTATTCCAGGACTACCTGCTAGCTAACGCGTGACCCTCCCGTTTTATTGCTAACTTACAAGGAACTAGTGTTTACTACTAGAATGTCTAATTTTGGTTGTACTATTGTGTCCGCCACCACGTCGCAACGAAACCATATATTCACTATCCTTACCAACGGCCTATTAGCTTTGTCTTTGATCGTCGGGCACAACAATCTAACTATTCTCAAGCACTCTTCCAACAGCCCAAGCCTTCAAATCTTCAAGAGACATGAAAGTTTAATAAAACGGTACTTTAGACTTATGTATATCGAATAACACGTAAGTGACAAAATATCATACGTGATCGATTTCAGACAAGACATTAAGGTTAGGACATTTCTCATACTCTAGAATGCTTTGTTCTAGTGGTGAACCCCGTATGCGTACTGCTGATTGTTTTGTGCCACGTAAGAGGGTGAACTCCTTAAAAAACCTAAATGTGAGATTTTGGTAAAAATAACTGCATCAAATCTTATATAGATATCTTACCTCCTTCAAATCGGGCAGCACTGACTCGTTAGAATAAAAAGATTAAATGCCGTGTCCAAAAATGCTTCTTGACACCCATGACTCATTAGAATATTTGCCAAAAACATAGTTAATGTTCCAAGACAACATCGTAAGACGAATTGTTTGAAATGATGAACCAGAGATAACAGGGTATGTTTTGAAATGCTTCAAATTCAAGACCTATACGCAACGTATAGCGTTATACGTGGTGTATATGCTTTAGTTTTACGTCTGCCACCCCCTGTTTCCTAGACTTAACCCATCAGTCACACGCCTATACGGTAATATTCGGCGTATTAGCGTTTGACTAATGACTTATTAATGGGTATTGGATTATGTGAATCCGATATGTCACGTATATCGCTACATGTGGTTTATAGGGGGTGTTTAAATACATCACCCTTGATTAATAAGTGTGTGAGGAATCTCTTTTAAAAAAAATTAACATATAAATAATAAAATAAAAGGAATGATTGCGATTTTGGTGTTTTTTAATTAGTAGATTTCTGCATTTCGATCACATATATTTCTTTGGAAAATATGTAAAAGTGGATCTAATTATATCATACTTGTAGGGTTAAGTTATACCAAGATTGAGCTGTAATGTGATATTGCCGGTGGACCTAAGTTGCAATCATTATACAAAATAATAAACACCTTTAAAACGTCATTGCAAACGTTCCATAACTCGTCGTTTTGAGAGGATACAAACAAAGCAATGCTGAAAAAAATTTCTGATCTTTTTAATTAGTTTTGGATAAATCACAAACTCGAGGATATAGACCACATAACATGTTTTTTTTCTTTATTAATTGTTTTGATTTTTTTTATTCCGACAAACATGTAAAAGTGGATTTAATTATATTCTAGTTGTAGGAGTAAATTGCCATTTTAGTCTTTAAGGTTTGGTCACTTTTGTTACTTTAATCTAAAACTCAAACTTTTTGCATCTGGTTCATGTAGTTTGAATTTTATTGACATTTTGGTTCAAAAGTGAAATCTGGTCATATTTGTCTTACAAAATCATGCTATTTGTCCTTTTCCTCATTAACAAAATGGTCATTTTAATTTTTATTATAACACATTATTAATTAAATTAAATAATCCCCATATAAAAGCAATAGAGATTCTTCTTCCACCAAACCCAAACCCTAATCTATTATCTTCTCCAAACACTCACCAAGCTCTTTCAGATCACTTATCTGGCACCATCACCACCGTAACCAGATGCACATGACCTTCTACTCGAGCCGCAACGTCAATCTTCTCTTCTCCTCATGGCAAACCGACTCATGGATCAGTTACGCTCTCACCTTACTCGCTTGCTTCATCTTCCCATCTTATACCAGTACATGGAGGACCGCTGTAACACCCCAACCGATGGCGGAAACATCGGGATGAGACGAAAACGAGATTGCTCATTGCTCACAACATTATTAAGTGACAATAATTAATTAAACCATATTTCATTCCATAAGGATTATCAAATACATCAATGTAACAAAACAAAGAACAATCTAACATTTGCAAAGTCATAACAAAATTGATACGTCGACATTAAACCTAACGTCTAATTTGTGTGTATCTAGTCCTTGCTATATTGTTTTCATAGCGTCATCTCCTTCAACCTGTAACATGTTTTAAAATAAAGTCAATGCAAAAGCAAAGGCGAGTACACAAGTTTAAGCATAGCATACGTATACGAATAAAGTTTTAACAATCCTCATGGCAACCAAATCTATACAAGAGCAAATCAAGGCATGCAATGCTAATAATCAAACCCGTAACGCAATCACGATGTTTTAACATGACCTCACGTGTAAAGCGATGGAGGTGGATGCGTGAATTCCTATAGCGCTAAGCATGTCAAACAAAGGCTAAAAATAGTTAATGACTAAAGCATAGCACAACGTTTATCCCTAGACAAGCAACAAGTATACGATTCAAGTAGTCATGTGTATAGGATTGTTTGTGCGTTTCATAAAGTTTAAGTGTTTGTGATTTTTGTATATGGAAACATGTTACACCCAAAAAGTGATAAAAACAAATGTGGGTCGAGTGTACTCACGGTTTTGCTAAGTCTTTTCTACACTTGTCAATCCGTGAAGACGTTGGTTCGAGGATGACGCCGAATTATCCTACAAGAGGAAATGAGGCGTATGAGTATAGAGTTTCAGCGGGAGATTAGGAGTATTCGAGCATGATAAAAAATATGTTTGATAAAGTATTATGATACGAAAGTATTCACTAAGATGTAACACTCGTTCTTGACACTATAGTAACTCTTACGAGTTTGGGTGTGATTTCATAGGTTCGGGGCCTATTAGAATCGTGACAAGGAATTACATACTTTAGTGTTAAACTTAATAACTTGATATGTGATTATAAGTTTATTATCAAGGTTTCGGTTTTAGAATTATAATATAGTTATATATATATATCATTATAATCATGTAGGAGGTGGGAGGATGACCATCCACTTTGTAACCTCTAGTGTCATGTATGTCAAGTATGAGGTGGGAGGTTAAACCATCCACTTTGAACCTCGGATTATGTTCACCACTACACAAGTTACCATTGGTAACAAGGAGGGTACAAGAACTATATACTATACAAGAATGTAAAGACAAGAATGATAAGGTGTCATCTAGATACCAAGTAGCCAAGTATTCAACAACCCGACGAGCACACGAGGACAATCGTCAACGGCTTTGTGGGGTTGTGACACTTTAAGTCTAGCAAACTATCTTGGGATCTTGATGAAAAATCATCAAGTGATGTGTGGTCTCAAGTTAGGATAGCCCAAGCTTCCTTGGTGGACACACAAGAACAAGTTTAAGAACTTGCATCACTTGTGAGCTCAATGCTCTTTAAAAACAGAAAGTTTAGGGTGTTAAAACAGCCCTTAGTTCATGTTAACAAGCTTGGTTAGGCTTTACTAATCATAAGCTTGATTGTAAGCACAAGAACACAAGTTTGTTGAAGTTAAAACACAAGTTTGATAAAAGTTTAGACAAAACAGAAAGTTTGTGGACATTTTGGGGCATTTCCAGGTCTGGATTCTCCATGGAGAAACCTAGGAATTCAACCCAAAGTTTATCCAAGCAAGTAGGAAAAAGAATGGAGTGATTTCATTAAGAAATGAGTGAGTTACACTCACTTTAGTAAGAGGTATACAATCTGCTCGAAAATCTGATGTTGCAAGGATCTTGAGGTGATTTGAGAGTGATTTGAGAGTGATTTGAGAGAGATTAAAGTGTGAAATTACTTGGATTAGAGGTGGGTTTTATAGGGGAAGGATTAGGGTTAGTTAGGTGAAGTTTAGGTGGGTAATTAATGGCTTAAAACTCGAAAAAATACAAAATAACCGCGCCCAAAATGGGCTGTTTGAAAGCTGGTCGCGACCAGCCTC
Organism: Scalesia atractyloides; assembly: GCA_947069175.1. Classification (NCBI taxonomy): domain Eukaryota; kingdom Viridiplantae; phylum Streptophyta; class Magnoliopsida; order Asterales; family Asteraceae; genus Scalesia; species Scalesia atractyloides. The sequence goes on from CAMTDV010000116.1 coordinate 48,983,608, forward strand.
GCCCGGAAACAAAGCATAAGAAGCTTTTGTTTCCGGGTTTGTTTGAATGAGAGGCGGCTGGTGGAGTGGTTAAGGCGCTTGTAAGTTAACCGGAGGTCCCGGGTTCGAGTCCCGCGGATCCGGTTTTGCTTGATTATTATTATTATTATTAATTTTTTTTTAAACAGTTTCATAAATGGCAGGAATGGTCCCTGTAGTTCCAGAATTCAATATTTACTCGTTAAACCTTGGACTTATTTAAAGAAGGATATATATTAACATTTATAAAAAAAATAGAATTTTAAATTTTTGTAAAATAAATCAATTAATTTTATTAACTAAATTTAATTAATTAATTTAATTAATTAACTTAATAAATGAATAGATAATTATATTTTCGTAACGAATTTAGTTTAACGATTAAAAATTTCACGTTTGAGTCTCGTTTACGCAATACAAACCAAGTTTGCGAGTTATCTCACGTTTACGATTGAGAGTACCACGAATACGTTTACACGTTTAAAGTAAGGATAACATGATTATAGTTAAAATACGAGTTTCTCATTACGATTCAAGTCTCGGTTTTCTACGTTTACAACGAAAGACAGATACAAGACACAACGCTTACTAAAAATAGAAGTACGATACAAGATTTCCAAATATAGAAAGTATAGAAACGTGGAGCGTTACAGTCTCCCCTCCTTTAGGAAATTTCGTCCCGAAATTTAGGAAGATGTAACCAAGAGATATGGATACTTAGTCTTCATATCACTTTCAAGTTCCCAAGTGAATTCGGCGCCACGTTTACCTTCCCATCGAACCTTGACAATGGGAATATGACTGCGCCTCAGTTGCTTGGTTCCTCGGTCCATGATTTCGACCGGTTTCTCCACAAAGTGCAAAGTATCGTTGATCTAAAGATCTTCGAGTGGAACTTGAAGTCCTTCTTCGGCTAGACACTTCTTCAAATTCGAAACATGAAACACAGGATGAACATTGCTGAGCGTTTGAGGTAGATCCAGTCGATACGCTACCTTGCCTATCCTTTCGAGAATCTTGAAAGGACCCACATAGCGAGGAGCGAGTTTGCCTTTCTTACCAAAACGAGCAACACCTTTCCAAGGTGCAACCTTGAGAAGTACGTGGTCACCTATGTTGAATTCCAAAGGTTTACGTCTTTTATCAGCATAGCTCTTTTGTCGGCTTTGAGCTTTGAGCAAGTTGTCACGAATCTGTAGGATCTTGTCCGTCGTCTCTTGTATAAGTTCGGGACCGGTGAGTTGTACGTCTCCGATCTCGTGCCAACAAATAGGCGAACGGCATTTGCGACCATACAGTGCTTCAAATGGAGCCATTTGAATACTTGCGTGATAGCTGTTGTTGTATGAGAATTCTACCAAGGGTAAGTGTGAATCCCAGTTGCCGCCAAAATCGATTACGCATGATCGAAGCATATCCTCTAAAGTTTGGATAGTACGCTCGGTCTGACCGTCAGATTGAGGATGAAAAGCGGTGCTAAGATTCAAATGAGTGCCAAGGGCGGATTGGAAAGTTTGCCAAAGGTGAGAAGTGAAACGAGCATCACGATCAGAAATAATATCAAGAGGAGTACCGTGACGACTAATTATTTCACTCGTATAGATACGAGCCAATTTCTCGACCTTGTAATCTTCACGAATGGCGAGGAAGTGTGCGGATTTGGTCAAACGATCGATGATAACCCAAATACTGTCGTGACCAGACGAGGTACGAGGCAATTTCTTGATGAAATCCATGGCTATGCTTTCCCATTTCCAGACCGGAATTTCTGGTTGTTCGAGCAAACCGGAGGGACGTTGATGTTCTGCCTTGACCTTGGAACACGTAAGGCATTTGGAGACGTAGAGAGCGATATCACGTTTCATTCCAGGCCACCAATAGGATGCGCGCAAGTCATGATACATCTTATCAGCTCCAGGATGAACGGAGTATCGGGATTTGTGAGCTTCGTCCATCAAAGTAGTCCGAAGATTGAGACGATCGGGAATCCAAATGCGACTATGGTAGTAAAGAATACCATCAGGCTTAGCTTCGAGTGGGTTTTCGATTCCACAATTCAACTCGTTATCGAGGTTACCCTCGTTAATAACGGCAAATTGTGCTTGTCGAATTAACTCATTGAGTTTTCCCACGCTTTGGTAGCAACGAGCACTCTTAACATGAGTCTTACGACTAAGTGCATCGGCCACGACATTCGCCTTACCAGGGTGGTAGCGGATATCGCAGTCGTAGTCGTTTAACAATTCTACCCAACGACGTTGACGCATGTTGAGTTCCTTTTGATCAAAGATGTGTTGGAGGCTCTTGTGGTCGGTAAAGACCGTACACTTTGTACCATAAAGGTAGTGTCGCCAAATCTTTAACGCAAAAACAACTGCACCAAGTTCAAGGTCGTGAGTAGTATAGTTTTTCTCATGAATTTTGAGTTGTCTCGACGCGTAAGCGATTACTTTGTCCCGTTGCATGAGAACGCAACCAAGACCCTGGTTAGAGGCATCGCAATACACGACGAAATCGTCGTTCCCATCGGGGAGAGTGAGAATAGGAGCATTACAAAGCATGTCCTTGAGTGTTTGGAAAGATTCTTCTTGTTCGGGACCCCAAACAAAAGGTTTATCTTTTTGAGTCAACGAAGTCAAAGGAACGGCAATCTTCGAGAAGTTCGAGATGAAACGGCGATAATACCCAGCTAGGCCAAGAAACGAACGAATTTCAGAGGGCGACTTAGGTGCAATCCAATTCTTCACAGCTTCTATCTTTGCAGGGTCAACATGAATACCAAGTTCATTGACGGTGTGACCTAAGAATTGAACCTCTTTTAGCCAAAATTCACACTTGGAGAATTTGGCATACAGACGTTCCGTTTGCAAAAGCTGAAGGATAAGACGCAAATGTCGTCCATGTTCTTCTTTCGTCTTAGAGTAGATTAGGATATCGTCGATGAACACAATGACGAAATGATCGAGAAAAGGCTTACACACACGGTTCATAAGATCCATAAACACTGCAGGAGCGTTGGTCAAACCAAAAGGCATGACCACGAACTCGTAGTGTCCATAACGTGTACGAAATGCGGTTTTGGGTACATCTTCCTCCAAAACCCGAAGTTGATGATAGCCAGAACGGAGATCAACCTTTGAAAAGCACTTCGCGCCTTGCAATTGATCAAAGAGATCGTCAATACGAGGAAGTGGGTATCGGTTTTTGACTGTAAGTTTATTGAGTTCACGATAATCAATGCACATCCGAAAAGACCCATCTTTCTTCTTGACGAACAACACGGGAGCGCCCCAAGGGGAAGTACTAGGGCGTATAAAGCCTTTATCAAGAAGCTCTTGGAGTTGGCTTGATAGCTCTTGCATCTCCGAGGGTGCTAAACGATAGGGAGCCTTCGCAACAGGAGTTGCGCCAGGAATGAGGTCAATACGAAAATCGACAGCTCGAGGAGGCGGAGGACCAGGGAGATCCTCGGGGAAGACAGAAGGGAACTCACAAACGACAGGAACATCACTTATGCTAGGGCCTTTGTCTTTCTTTTCCACAACGTGGGCGAGAAAGGCAAAGTACTCCTTACGCAAGTACTTGTTCGCTTTGATGCATGACATAAGCTTGAGACCCTTAGAAGGTTTCTCACCATAGACGTGTAAAGAGTCACCTTGAGGTAGGGGAAGACGAATGAATTTCTCAGAACAAACGACTTCAGCATGAACTCGCTTAAGCCAGTCCATGCCTACTATGACGTCAAAGCTACCCATTTGCATAGGTATGAGGTTGATGGAAAACTTATGATCGTTTAAGATTAGGGAGCAACCAGAAAGAACAGAGTCAACGGATATGGTCTTACCATTAGCGACTTCGACAGCAAAAGGATTAGGCATTATAGTTCGTTCGCACTTAAGCAAGGGTTCAAATTCAACGGATACAAAACTTCTATCCGCGCCAGTATCAAACAGACAAGTAGCATAGATATGGTTCACAAGGAACGTACCAGTGATGACGTCATTTGAACTTTGGGCTTGAGCTGAGGTGAGAACGAAAGCTCGTCCTTTCGCAAGTTCGGTTTGTTGTTGCTGTTGGTTGTTGGTATGTTTCGGGCAAATGTTGGCGAAATGGTTAGGATCGCCACATTTGTAGCAGGTTCGACCTGGTGTAGCTTGGGTTTGGCGGTTTGGGTTAGGATTGGGTGAAAGGGCTTGGGTTTGCTGGTTCTGGGTTAGGCGACAGTAGTTGGAGAGGTGTCCCAACCTATTACAGTTGGCACATTTTCGGCATGAGGTGCCAACAGGGTGATGGTAGTTGCAAGTGGTACACTTGGGGTGAGAGCCAATGTAACCTTGTCCAGGTTGGTGGGTGTTTTGGGTAGGCGGAGTGACGACAGCATTGTTTTGAGAAGAAGCCTTCCGCTTCTTGTTCTTGTAGTGGGGCTTCTTGGCTGGAGGGGTAGGTGATTCGGTGGTGTTGGCTATGGCTTGGTGCGCATGCTTCGTAGGGACCTTGTCGTAGGCCCCCTGAAGGATGCAGTTATGGTTGAGTTGGAGGGTTATGGCATAGGCTTCCTCAAGGGTTTTCGGGTTGGCTGCGGCTACATGGTTCATGATTACCGGTGAGAGGCAACGGATGAGCTTGGCGATTGACTTGGGAACAGTATCGGCTTGCCCAGGGCAAATGATACTTAACTGTTTAAAGCGCGCAATCAATCCTTCGGCGTCGCTCCCCTGTTGTGTGAGATTCCAGAACTCGTTTTCAAGTTTCTGGGTCTCATGGGGAGGACAGAATTGCTCCTTCATGAGCTCCTTAAGCTCTTCTCAAGTCATCGCATGGGCTGCTTCGTTTCCACGCGTGTTTCGTTCGGTGGTCCACCACTCGAGGGCTCTCTTGCGGAAGACCTCGGTGGCATTAAGGGTTCGGAGTTCCTCAGGGCAGCCGCCCTGAAGGAAGATAAGCTCCATTGAATCAAACCAATTGATCATGGCGGTAACACCGTCCATGCCAGTGAATTCCACTGGTTTACAAGCCATGAAATGCTTGAATTGGTAAGATGGTTTGGGGGTATCAGGTTTGGAATCAGCAGATGATTTAGGTGTGGCTTCGGCGTGTATGGTGTGGATTTGGCTGACAATGTCGGGTATGATCTTAGCCAATTGCCCGGCCATTTGCTCCGAAACGAGTCCAATCAGTTCTTGCTTCGACATTGAGTCCTCGTTGTTGGATTCCTTCTGGGAATCCGTCTTCTTGGACTTCTTGAGGCGGTTTAACGTGTTACGGAAAGGAGGCATCTAGAGGTTGTAAACAAGACAAAAGCATGAGACTTGATTGTAATAAAGAAAATAGGTTTTGCATGCATGAGTATGAATAAAGTTCACATAAGTTTCACATAAGAAGCATGTGTTCATTAAGTATGGTTCACATAGTTTGCATGAGTTCAACAAGTATAACATGTATACTCACGTATGAATACAAATAAAGAGTATAAATTTAGTTTGTTCACGGGGATTAGTATTGTTTTTGATTGCGATAAACGGGCGAGTGTGTAACGGTTTGAAATGAACGAGGTAACAAGTATCAAAACACATAAAATTTGAGTCACATAAAAAGAATAGGCTCGTAAAACATGGGAATGATTCGGGTAGAGAATCGTCGACAATTCCAAAGTGAATCGAAGATCTTCTCGAATTAGAGAAACGTGCTTTGGCCTATAGGTAAAATGCTCTCATCGAGAAGCGACTAACGACATTTTACCCTTCCAGTTACTACACGTCTCTAACCGATCAGAAAATCGAGACTTTGGCGAGAGCGAAAATCAAGGAATGGGACTTAATCGACAAGGTGCGGGTTTCACCCCTAACTTGACGATTTTGTACCCTAAGTGTGGTTGGTACTTACCAAACGAAGAGCAAATTCCGATTCGTTGGTAAGGGTCCACTAGAGTTTTGAGTTGGAAATTTTCCATCAAGGTTTGGATTTCACTCCTAACTCGATGGCATAATTGCGTGCAAAAAAAAGAATAAGTATAGCGGATTGAGAGTCGTTCACCAAATTGCGGTTTTCACACCTATTTTAGTGAAGTCGTCTCGTTTATATTACGAGTGTCTTCAAGCGTCCAAACGTGTATTGTGTAAAAGTGTCTTAGGAAGACACCATGTATATGTATTAAGACCAAAAGGAAAGAGAGAAGCAAAGTAGGGAGCATAAAGTTTTAAGCATAATCAAGAATGGTCACAACGGGTACTTAGAACTATAGACTAGGTCGAACATGGCAATTCTACCTAATTCCCTATAGTTATGGCTCTGATACCAATCTGTAACACCCCAACCGATGGCGGAAACATCGGGATGAGACGAAAACGAGATTGCTCATTGCTCACAACATTATTAAGTGACAATAATTAATTAAACCATATTTCATTCCATAAGGATTGTCAAATACATCAATGTAACAAAACAAAGAACAATCTAACATTTGCAAAGTCATAACAAAATTGATACGTCGACATTAAACCTAACGTCTAATTTGTGTGTATCTAGTCCTTGCTATATTGTTTTCATAGCGTCATCTCCTTCAACCTGTAACATGTTTTAAAATAAAGTCAATGCAAAAGCAAAGGCGAGTACACAAGTTTAAGCATAGCATACGTATACGAATAAAGTTTTAACAATCCTCATGGCAACCAAATCTATACAAGAGCAAATCAAGGCATGCAATGCTAATAATCAAACCCGTAACGCAATCACGATGTTTTAACATGACCTCACGTGTAAAGCGATGGAGGTGGATGCGTGAATTCCTATAGCGCTAAGCATGTCAAACAAAGGCTAAAAATAGTTAATGACTAAAGCATAGCACAACGTTTATCCCTAGACAAGCAACAAGTATACGATTCAAGTAGTCATGTGTATAGGATTGTTTGTGCGTTTCATAAAGTTTAAGTGTTTGTGATTTTTGTATATGGAAACATGTTACACCCAAAAAGTGATAAAAACAAATGTGGGTCGAGTGTACTCACGGTTTTGCTAAGTCTTTTCTACACTTGTCAATCCGTGAAGACGTTGGTTCGAGGATGACGCCGAATTATCCTACAAGAGGAAATGAGGCGTATGAGTATAGAGTTTCAACGGGAGATTAGGAGTATTCGAGCATGATAAAAAAATATGTTTGATAAAGTATTATGATACGAAAGTATTCACTAAGATGTAACACTCGTTCTTGACACTATAGTAACTCTTACGAGTTTGGGTGTGATTTCATAGGTTCGGGGCCTATTAGAATCGTGACAAGGAATTACATACTTTAGTGTTAAACTTAATAACTTGATATGTGATTATAAGTTTATTATCAAGGTTTCGGTTTTAGAATTATAATATAGTTATATATATATATCATTATAATCATGTAGGAGGTGGGAGGATGACCATCCACTTTGTAACCTCTAGTGTCATGTATGTCAAGTATGAGGTGGGAGGTTAAACCATCCACTTTGAACCTCGGATTATGTTCACCACTACACAAGTTACCATTGGTAACAAGGAGGGTACAAGAACTATATACTATACAAGAATGTAAAGACAAGAATGATAAGGTGTCATCTAGATACCAAGTAGCCAAGTATTCAACAACCCGACGAGCACACGAGGACAATCGTCAACGGCTTTGTGGGGTTGTGACACTTTAAGTCTAGCAAACTATCTTGGGATCTTGATGAAAAATCATCAAGTGATGTGTGGTCTCAAGTTAGGATAGCCCAAGCTTCCTTGGTGGACACACTAGAACAAGTTTAAGAACTTGCATCACTTGTGAGCTCAATGCTCTTTAAAAACAGAAAGTTTAGAGTGTTAAAACAGCCCTTAGTTCATGTTAACAAGCTTGGTTAGGCTTTACTAATCATAAGCTTGATTGTAAGCACAAGAACACAAGTTTGTTGAAGTTAAAACACAAGTTTGATAAAAGTTTAGACAAAACAGAAAGTTTGTGGACATTTTGGGGCATTTCCAGGTCTGGATTCTCCATGGAGAAACCTAGGAATTCAACCCAAAATTTATCCAAGCAAGTAGGAAAAAGAATGGAGTGATTTCATTAAGAAATGAGTGAGTTACACTCACTTTAGTAAGAGGTATACAATCTGCTCGAAAATCTGATGTTGCAAGGATCTTGAGGTGATTTGAGAGTGATTTGAGAGTGATTTGAGAGAGATTAAAGTGTGAAATTACTTGGATTAGTGGTGGGTTTTATAGGGGAAGGATTAGGGTTAGTTAGGTGAAGTTTAGGTGGGTAATTAATGGCTTAAAACTCGAAAAAATACAAAAAAAACCGCGCCCAAAATGGGCTGTTTGAAAGCTGGTCGCGACCAGCCTCGCCCGGAAACAAAGCATAAGAAGCTTTTGTTTCCGGGTTTGTTTGAATGAGAGGCGGCTGGTGGAGTGGTTAAGGCGCTTGTAAGTTAACCGGAGGTCCCGGGTTCGAGTCCGCGGATCCGGTTTTGCTTGATTATTATTATTATTATTATTATTTTTTTTTTAAACAGTTTCATAAATGGCAGGAATGGTCCCTGTAGTTCCAGAATTCAATATTTACTGGTTAAACCTTGGACTTATTTAAAGAAGGATATATATTAACATTTATAAAAAAAATAGAATTTTAAATTTTTGTAAAATAAATCAATTAATTTTATTAACTAAATTTAATTAATTAATTTAATTAATTAACTTAATAAATGAATAGATAATTATATTTTCGTAACGAATTTAGTTTAACGATTAAAAATTTCACGTTTGAGTCTCGTTTACGCAATACAAACCAAGTTTGCGAGTTATCTCACGTTTACGATTGAGAGTACCACGAATACGTTTACACGTTTAAAGTAAGGATAACATGATTATAGTTAAAATATGAGTTTCTCATTACGATTCAAGTCTCGGTTTTCTACGTTTACAACGAAAGACAGATACAAGACACAACGCTTACTAAAAATAGAAGTACGATACAAGATTTCCAAATATAGAAAGTATAGAAACGTGGAGCGTTACAACCGCCATCTCCGCTTCAAGCTCCTCTCCACCTTCGCCGCCTCAATTTTCGCTTCTCCATCTTCTCCATTTTCGTCGTTGGGGTGGTTGTGGGTGTATGATGGTTGATGGGGCGGTGATGATGGGGTTAGCGGATGTCGTGATTGTGGTTGAAGGAGGGTTGGTAGTGGTGGTGTATCAGAATTGTTAAGTCAATTATCATAGATCCGTTGAGGTATGTCGAAACACATTTAATCAACTACATATAACTCTCATCAACACCTTATTGTAGTTGAAACACATTTAAACAAATAACAATTCACTATAAATTACTGTTCGTGAATTGATGACGATTGGTGTTAGATAGAGACAAGTGTTGTGATGAGTGGTGGACATTATGGATCTCCGTCATCGCGGCGGTTCCGATGAAGAAAACAAGAGACCGTTAGGTGTCACCGGTGGTTGTGGCTTCAAATAGAGAGAGAGAGAGAGTGACGGAGACGGTGACAGTGGCGTGGTGGTTTTGTGGCGGTTCTGGTTGGAGGTAGCGGTGGTTGCAGTTGCGGTAGCGGATGGAGACAGTGGACTTTTGTGGTGGTGGTATGTGGTTGGGGTAAAAAAGAGATTTAAACCTGGATTGTAATTGATGGGTTTACGCATTTTTTGCATTTTTGAAAAGGCAGGCTTTTTTATGTTTGGTTGTTGTGACCATTTTGCCACTAAGGAAAATGACAAAATAGCAGGATTTTATAAGACAAATATAACTTGATTTCACTTTTCGACCAAAATGCCAATAAAACTGAAACCACAGTGACCAAAAGGGCAGTTTACTCTAGTTGTAAGGTTAAGTTATTTTAAAAATATGTCTTAACATACAAAATATCCTTAATGTAGGAAGTTAAGGAGATTTTTCCCCAACTTATTAAGCGCGTATTTTAGTCATATAATAGAAAAAAAATCGTGATTTTAAACTAGTAGAGTAATTATTTACTCTACAAAATTGACCTAGTACTGTAAAATCATGAATTTTTATTTTGTTTTTAACATTTTCTAAGTTATTCTATAAATGTGTCTTGACATTCAAAAATCCTTAACGTAATAAGTGAACGAGATTTTTTTTAAAAATTTTCCCTACTTATTAAGCACGTATTTTAGTCTTCAAAAAAAAAAATCATGATTTTACATTAGTAGGTAATTATAATTACTCTACAAAATTGATATAGTACTGTTAAAATCATGATTTTTTTACATTTTCCAATCAAACGTCATTTTTTAGTAGTAGAGAACTCATGTTATTAATGAAAATCAAAGTAAATTATAAATAAAACATTATATAAACATACAAAAACAACTTGTTATAAAAGAAAAAGTAAATAAGAATTCTAGCTAGTATTTTCTTTCAACACTTATATAACTTGATATCTTTTTATCATAGTGTATGTTTAACTTCTTACAAAATTTTGTAAGCAATCCAAATTCAGTTATTAATTCAATACATCTGAATGAACCATATGACATATATTAGTTAAAGATTTTAATTATTTATTTATTAGAGAGTTTTACAACAAATTTGAAATGTATGGGGTTAAAGCAATGATTTTACCAACCTAAAACTATGTGGCATGAAGTGTGGTGGCAACGGGTAAAACCTCCTTCACGTCAGAAACACCGTCCCTTCTTGAAGCTTGGGGGTGGCGTGGTAATTCTCACACGGCGTGAGGAGATGGAGATGGTAAGGCAGCGTAAGTTGATTGTATGTTGTTTGGTTTTATTGTGATCGGTGGGTTTTATGTTAATTGTTTAATTATTTTTTTTAAAAACGACCCCTTTCACGCCATGTTTTTTGGGGCTTGAAACACATTCGGCTGATGTGAGAGCAACGTATCGCTCCACGCTCCCTCTCAAACACATTTGGCTCGAAGTAGTCTAAGAATAAATTAATTTTGAAGCAAAACTGACAATACATGCAACACTTTCGACTTTGAATGACCCAAAATATAAACAATTTAGATGCCAAGCAAAAGGTGGCTTTTGGAATCGAACCAGGGTCTCATAAATGTAATCAAAGGGCTTGGCTACCCCGCCGAGAAGCTATTTTCTATTAAACATCCAGAAAAGTATACAAAAGATTTCGATAAAATGCAAAGGGAAAATAATAATAAAAGAAATAAGTGGATGCCAAATGGCATGGCTCGACCACTCACATCGACGAATCAATGGCAGGCACCGCAGATGTCCTTTCTTCATTTAGGGATATAGAATATGTTTTTTATTTAATATACCTTTACTTATATTATTAGAATTACATGTATTCGTTTTCGGTTCCAGTAGTTACGGTACCAGAACTTGCTAATCGAAAAGAGAAAACAATAAAAATAAATCATGATATGTCCAAAAGAACGTCCACATGTGTTTTATATCGAACGAGACAAATAAAAACGAATAATGATCTGGTACCAACAACTCATTTAATACACAAATTATTATAAATTAAGCGGGTTAAAAACTTGTATTATTTAATGTAAAAGCTGAGATTAAAAAATGAGATAAGTTTAATAGCGAACTTACACAAAGTAACAACTTTCTGCCAAGTATACTACAACTTACAAGACTATCCATCACATTGAAATAATAACCTATAACTGATATACCTTTATCTAGATCCTTTGCAAAATATGCATCTACATAGCCAAGACCTGCAGATTCTTCATGACATTCATTACCAAACATCTAACGATATTTCTTGGTACCATTTAGATACCTAAGTATCCATTTAACAACCTCACAAATGATGTTTCCTTAGATTTCAAATATACCTACTCACAACTAAGACTACATAACCAATATCTGGCCTATTGCAAACCATTAGGTACATCAAGCAGCCAACTGCACTTGCATAGGGAATTGCTTCCATCTTCTACAAATCACCTTTTGTATTAGGACCTTCATCATTTGAAACTTTTAAATATTAAGCCATAGGGGTAGTAGCAGTCTTCTAGTTTTCCATGTAAAAGTTTCTCAAAACCTTTTCCACATAAGATTTTGTGACAACAAAATTCTTTATCCACACTACCTATGCTTATTTCCATCGCTAATATCTTTTTAGCATTTCCGAGCTCCTTCTTATCAAATTCCCTCATCAATGATTGCTTAGTAATCTAAATTTGATCTTTGTCAGTGCAAGCTACCAACATGTCATCCATATACAATAAGAGATAAACAAACTTATCCTTTAATACTCCATATAATAAACACATTGATCACAACAGCTTTTTCATAACCATTACTTATTATATAATCATCAATCTCCTATAGCATTGCCTACGATATTGTTTCAAACATGTAGGATGAATTCCAGATCTCAGATCTACACCTACTATGTGTATATAGACGAACCAACATGCGTGCGGAATCCAATGTTGAATCTAAATCAATCAACAAGCAAAAACGTGTAAATAAACTTTAACACTTGATTGAATAGACTTTGGAGATTTTGGATTACACACTAGATATAGAGAGTTCTAGAATGGAGTATAAGGAGGAAGTAGTAAACAAACTCGCAAAAGGCCTATATATAGTCCTAGACTTGTAAACAAACTCATGAGTTCATTTAGATCCCGATATGAATCTAAATGAACTCATCCCTTTTGCAAGTCCTTCTACTTTCCACCTTTAACATAAATAACCCTCAAATTTACAAACCGACACCAATACCCTATCTAAGTGTTAATCTGTTGTGTATAGACATGTATGTATCTATAGACTCCCCTTTGGATATGGCTAGTAGATGACATCTTATGTTGTTAGTCTTCACTTCTAGATCGTCTCCAACTACTCCCACTTGGAAACATCTTTGATCTTCTTCCTGGTGTCTTCAATCTACGATTTTTGAACTATCCTCTCCCTAAGAAGGCACGCAAAATTGGATTTGTTCATCAACATCAACATTCTCCTTTTCATCCTCAGCTCTATCATTAATAACTTCAACAACTAGTACCTTTAGATCTTCAACTGTCACTTGAATAGGGGTGTAGAATTCGACTCGGATTCGAAAAATTTAAATTCGACTCGATTCAAATTTGATTATCAAGGTTCGAATTCGAGTTGATTCATATTCGAGTCCAGTAATAGGATGCGAATTTATGATTTTTAATTCGATTTCGAATTCATTTATATATATTTTTTTAATATATATACACACATTTAACTTCTAAACTTGGCCAAAGTATGAATTACATCCATAAGTAATAAGTTTATTACTCATAACATTACCAAAGCTAATGACAAACAACCCTTACTACTTATTTCTAAACTTTTACCTAACTTAAATCATTACTAGTAACCAACCTATTTTCTACATTTTGGTGTTTTGACATATTGTTAGTTAATTATTTTGCAGAATATTATATTTTATGTTAAATATGATTAGTTTGTAGTAGTTTTAAAAAATAAATGTAAAATAATTTATTGATTTGGGTGAATTTGAATTAAATCGAATTATTCTAATTCTGTTCGACGAATTCAAGTTTCAGATATGAATCGAATCGAATACGAATTCAGGTTAAAAAATAAAAATTCAAAAAATTAGATTCGAATAACTCGAAGTTCGATTCGATTAGAACCCTTACACTACACCTGAAATTCTCGAACACAAAATTTACCAAAATATTCCTCAAGGATTGAAAACTTTCATTTCAATCGTTACACTTTCAAACTATGAAAATAAGAATCTCCAACATTTAAACACATTCATTTATGACATTTTAAGATTTGATTTCAAATAAGCTTCGAATGGTTTTGCTCAGGATACTCCAAACAGATTTTTACATTTTCTGAAAACTTACAAACCAACATTGGTAAATAAAATAAAGAAGAAGTTAAAATCTTTTAGGATTTTACAAACTTTATACTAATGCAAACCCGAAAACTTTATATGATTTTTGAATATTTAAAAACAGTAAATGCGATAAAGCTGTAAATTTATACATTGAAAGTAGTAAAGACATAAAACTTTAAATGAAAAAAGTAAACCGACTTTTTGCGACGAACCATGCAAGGGGATCATATCAGTAAACATACTTTCCGAATCACACCGTTGTTCTGATTAATAGGTAACATTATAGATAACAATCCACAATGATTGCTAGTATTGTGGTCCACTTAAACTCAAGTGTTTGTATCTCATGCAATGCTTAATGTGATATGACTTAGGTAAGAATTAAAAACTGATTAACTCGCGCACACACGAGATACTCTTGTATCAAGGTATGCGAAGAATTGCATTATACATGTGAGTATACTAGCTTGCATCTTAATTGGGCTATTTAGAGACTTGAGGGACTCAGGTTAGTCCCGCCGTGCAGACAGAGAGTATGAAGCTCGACTCTGAGGATGCATACCATTTAGGTATCTTTTTCAGCATAAACATCATATATTTTGATATAGATTTAGCTTAAATGGAACATATACACCAATTGGTAGTATAGTTCGGAAGAAAAGAAATCCACCTAGGGTTTAGGCAAGCGAAGAATTTTATGCAAAGTATCATCGAAGTTCTAGGCTAGCTCCACCTTGTAAACAAAGAACGCCTCTAATACCGTAATAAGACGATATGCCAAGGAGATGTGATTCACACTAGTTAACAATTCTTTTTTTATATCATTTATGCAAGCCTTTAATTAACGTTGAGCCTACCAAGACATCATATTGTGGAGGCGCCGATCTGATTTAGTAGTACAAAGTTTAGAATGCGACCGACAATCCACGTATGTACTATCATTTCCCCTATCATTTTTTATTTTTTTTCAATGTTTTTGATTTTTTAAATTTCTAATGTTTTTGGATTTTGAAATTTTCAGTGTTTTCTATTGTTCATATTCTCCCCCTAAATTAAAAAAAGTAAAGCAAATGAAGACTGGATTTTTGATTTTTTTAAATAAGACAAAAAAACAAAAATGATTTCAGATGTCGGCTTACGTTAGTTCAAAAGCCTTAATACCATTTATCTCCGATAGATATCCGAATCGATTTAAATTGAAAGCCTTGATATAAAGATCCTCTTTTTGAAAATCGGTACACATCTTTACCACGTCAATCAATTTCTTTCCGTAGCAATCACGAATGAAATGATGTCGGATATCCAATTGTCTGGTTTTATAATGTTGTACCGAGTTTTTAGTGATACAACTTACAGCAGTGTTATTGATATGGACAAGGATTGTAAGAAAAGTCAACCCTAGTCCTTGAATTGTTGGTGAATCCATAGGAATTGAGAGCAGCAACTCGATAAAGCTACGTACTCAGCTTCAGAGGTTGACTAGGTGACCATAGTCTGCTTCTTACACTGCCATGAAACGAGGCGCTTCCCAAAAGAATTGACATCCAAATGTTGTGGATTTTGCGTTAATCGTACAACTGCGTAATCCGAATCTGCATAAGATCATGGAGCGTAAAAGAGGAACTACTAGTAAAAGCATAAAAGCATTTACAAACTTGGGTAGGGCTACATAGATCAATATGAATATACTCTAATGTCCTTTTGTTTTATGAAATCCATTTCCAAACTTAACCTTAGGAGCTTTACCCAAAACAATATGATCACAAAATCACCGTCACCATATCTTTGTAGCCATGTCGAGTTGCTGCTCGTAAGTGTTGTGGACCTAACATCAACAACTTTAGGATTATGGTTTGAAACTTCTTACTACTCCAATTTATATTGAAAATACCGCCACCATATCCATAACTATGAAGCCGGTGCAACATTGGAATAATATAGATATGCAATATCACTTCATACCTGATTGCTATGAAAAGAAAATAACCGATTTGTGAAAATTCAAGCTGATTTAGAAAAAAAAACTTGTTTATAAACAAAAGCTTTCGATTTAACACGTTTTGAATATCTGGTTGAGTTTAATGGGATCAAACAACTTGATGAAAAGTAAACAACATCGGAGATCGTTTTTATTTTGGTTTTTTATTTGTCCTTTCTTGAAAATCTTAAGGGATGTTTTTATTTTAGTTTTATTTTGTAAATTTTTTGCACTCTAGGGGTAGACATCTAGATAAAAAAAAATAGAAAACTGAAAATCCAGAACCATTTAAAAAATGAAAATGGGATCATGTAGCGTAATAGGGGAAATGATAGTAAAAGCGTAAAAACATTTAAAAACTTTGAGAAAATAGATAGCACGACCTAAAGAAGGTCATCTAGCATGGCCACATAGATCAATATGAATATACTCTAATGTCCCTTTGGTTTTATGAACTCACTTTCGAAACTTAACCTTACGAGCTTTACCCGAAACAAAATGCTCACAAAACTAGTTTTCAAATTCCTTAAACACTAGAATACATCCCTTTTATTCAGTTTACAAGACCTTGTTTGCTAATATGACCCATTTTGCTATGCGAAAGTATTGCAAAATGGTCTACTCTTTCAACAGCAATAGAAACTAACCCTTGCATCTAGGACCTTTTAACCACCTTGCTTTCCTATTCTATGACATGATAACCATCATTCTCTAAAGTTCCTAGAGAAATTAAGTTTCTAGTTAAGTTAGAAATGTACCTCACATTTTGAAGCTTAAACTCCCTTTCACCTAAAAGTTATAGTATTACAGACCCATGACGTAACACCCCGGATTTTTCCTCCCGTGTGAGTTGTAACATCCGTCAAAAACCGGATTTACCAAACCCGCTCCGTTTAATAACCGAACAATCAGTTAAAAATTTCGTTGCGTATTTAATGCCCAAAATAATTTTAAACGATACATAATTAATAAGTATATGGGGATATATAATTTGTTTTTGAAAAACTGTTAAAAATAAGAAAATAAAAATAAAATGCTGCTGCCGGGTTTCGAACCCGGGTCAGCCAGCATTTCACCAAAGTCTTATCGCGCACACACTCAACCACTACGCCATTCATGCTTCTTGTTAAATATTGGAAACAAATAATACATAAAATAAATATCGAATTCAAATAACGACGCACCCAATTGCAGTCGCCGGAAATCCCGGCGATCTCGCGAGATTGGACGGTTTCTTCAGTTTTAACGTAAACATTAACCTCAACATCGGTTATAACCGACGTCTGAACCCGCGACGCAAGTCATAACCGCCGGAAAACGTAATGACTTTGAATCAAGCCTGAAATCCGACTCTATACATCTCGATTCCTCCCTATAAATTCACCCACAATCCACTGGTAGCCTTTTCGCTCAAAACCGCACCCTTTCTCGACGTAATTCCATTCGCCGGAAATCTTCTGCAACTCGCCGGAAAACCGAATCTTTCACTTCTGTGCCTTACTCTAAACACTAAACACTCAGAACTCATACCGAAGCCACCCACATTCATCTCAAGCTCGTTGAAGAGCCTCTGCCGCAAGACACACGTCGCCGGAATCTTTTGCTGTCACCGGAGTTCTGCCGGAGAAACAGAGGAGTCCAGTTCGGTATAATTTACGCTCAATTTTTCATTCTTATTACTTATCTCACCTGTAATTAATCATAACACACTAACGAACATGATTAAAACTTCGAACCAGTCGGACTTCCGATTCTGGTTAAGATTAACGAAGAAGACGAAGTTCAGTTGTCTATATGTATAATTAAAATCACGATATAACTCGAGTTAGACACACAGTCCAGCGGTGGACTGTGTGCACATTAAACACGCAAACGTCTCGAGTTCGATACATGTCCCACGCATGCTTGCCTTAATAAAAAATGTCTTTTTTTAACCGAACCGGAGTCACCGCTGTTACATGTTAAGTTTAATAAAAACCAGAATAATAACCAAGATAGACACACAGTCCAGTGGTAGACCGTGTGAACGTTTAATCGCACGTCACGAGTTCGAGTCCGGACTACCGCACCGGTCCGAACAATTATCCAACTTTTTATATAAGACAGAAATGAAAATATTTAGTTTGTATATAAGTATAATAAAAATCAGATTATTTAACAAGTTAGACACACAGTCCAGCGTGGACTGTGTGTTAACTCAACCCACAGGTCCCGGGTTCGAGACCTGTGGAGCGCACCGAGTCGTTGGATTAAAATCGTTTTTAAAAATAAATGATTTTCTGTTTAATTCAATTAATATATAAATATAATTAAAAACAGAAATATTTCGGGTTAGACACGTAGCTCAGTCGGTAGAGCTGCGTGCACGCGTACGGGAGGTCTCGGGTTCGAGCCTCACCCAGCGCACATATACACACATACGAACCGGTCAACAGTCAAAGTCAAAGTCAATGGTCAACGGTCAACGGTCAAAAAGTCAACATTTTTTTATTATTTTATTTATTTATTTTATTTAAAAATCAATTAAAAATACTTAAAAATAACATTTTTAAGGTTAGAAAATAGCCTTAAACTCACAAAAATACACCCAACAATCCTACTAAAATGGATTAATAAAACCCGTTTACTTACCGAAACATTATGCCATTATCTAGGTTAATTTCACTCGTGGTTAAAACCACTTCGTGCGCATTCAACATCATCAACTGAACGCACCCAATGTGAGTGAATCTTACAACTCTCTTTTTTAATTACACGTTTTGGGGTGTGTCATGTGTCACCAAAAATTTACACGTTTATTTAAACTTGTACCATACCATATTATGATCTAAACTTAGATTGTATACATTGTTTATAGTTATGTATTTCATATTGTCAATCTATATGCAATTCATTCATTAGACCCATCAGTTCCTCGTGAGAGACGAGTTGAGCAACGCGTGCCTCAAAACAAATCCAGTATTGTTCGTGTGTGTATTGTTTAGTTTATATTGTTTGTAGTTACGTATTTCATATTATCAAGTATATGCAAATCATTCATTAGGCCCATCAGTTCCTCGTGAGAGACGAGTTGAGCAACGCGTGCCTCAAAACGGTCCATTATTGTTCATGTGTGCATTATTTAATATTAATTGATTGGTGTATAAGTTTACATCTATTTTTACTCATGTGTGGTTGTGCACTTTATTTTATAATTAATTAAATAAACTTGTTCAAATGTTTTCCATAGGATTCACTCGCCAACTTTTTGTTGATCCAAAAACCCTTTTTACACATGATACAGGTGAACAGGATGAAGCAAGGAAACCATAGGAAATGCCTTAGAAGAAAACAAAGAAGTTTAGATTGATGTTTAGGTCATGATGTAATTATGATTGTAAATTTTCCCATTTAATTGTGTTAATGAATATGAAACGTTATAATAAATGTCATGAGCTTTGATGATAACCCAATCATGCCCCGATC
This sequence comes from Scalesia atractyloides, assembly GCA_947069175.1. Classification (NCBI taxonomy): domain Eukaryota; kingdom Viridiplantae; phylum Streptophyta; class Magnoliopsida; order Asterales; family Asteraceae; genus Scalesia; species Scalesia atractyloides. Next base: position 49,002,906 of record CAMTDV010000116.1, read on the forward strand.
ACCTTTTCTGCTGCGGGTCGGGGTGTGACAGATTGGTATCAGAGCCATGACTATAGGGATATAGGATAGGTTATTAGACCTTTAGAGCCTATACTATAGTTTGCCTAAATTCTAATTGTTTAAGTGGTTACATACAAACTTATGATGTTTATTTGTTTCATATTTGTTTATACTTACAGTCAGACATACATACTTATATACACATTCATCATACATATTTCAATGTTCATATATTTAAGTCATTTTCATACTCTTGTTATTCAAAGATTTTGTTGCAATTTTCAAATCTCATCAAAGTAAGTTCTGCGACGGGCATGTAGTAACTGGATGGGTACAAGTACCGGTAGTCGGAACGTCCTGTCTAGGTTGGCATTCGTATAAATCCAATATAACGGACCAGTTTGCCTACCTGGGGACTAACGATGAGAGTACGAAGGACCTATTAGGCCAAAGCATGCCACACCAAACGTCGTTCGAACTAACCCACTTTGAGGTGTCACCGTGTCTACACCTGGACACATTCCGAATACCATACGTTATATACATATTTCTCGATTTTCTCCGGGTTTTAGTGTACGTAACCAAGCTAACACATGTGAACCATATGAAAAACCCGGTATTAATGGGGGCCCACATGATTACGAAGGTGAAGTATGGCGGCATGTAGGGCCTAATGACGAGCAAAGCCCAAGACATCCTATGGATGTAGTAGATTTATTTTTCTATAATTATTTTATGAATGTTCATTCCTAAATGCGACCCATGAACCCAAAAACATCCAACTCATACTCTTGACATGTATTCCTTGTAGATGTCTTCTAACCTCGCCCGTAGGAAGATGAGAGCAGGAAAAGCCCGCGAGCGCATGGCGCCCTAATCGCTCAACAAATGGCTGCCGTAATACCCAACATTGTAATCCAAGTCCAACAAGCACTTACCGCTAATCCTGTCAATCAAGAAGATCAACACGTTATCAACCCTCCCCCAAATACCACTAAATGCACCTACAAGCATTTCAAATCATGCGACCCTCCAAAATACGAAGGGACTGAAGGTGTCACCGCTCTTCTCCATTGGTTTGAAGAAATGGAGAACACTTTTCTAAATTGCGATTGCCCCGATGATCGCAAAGTGCGATATGCTACCGGTCGATTATATGGGATATCACTTACTTGGTGGAATACAGAGAAGGCCAAACGAGGCGTTGACGATGCTATGACTTTAACTTGGGATGAATTGAAGGAAATCATGACCAGACGATTTTGCCCAAGGAGCGAAATCAAGAAATTAGAAGATGAGTTTTATTCGTTGAAGCAAAAGGAAGGAGACAACACCACATACAACAAAAGATTCCTCGAGTTACATCAAATGGTTCCTAATTTGTTCACTCCCCTCTACCGTTTGATCGAGCACTACATTCGAGGTCTTCCGTCAAAGATTCAAGACTCTGTAATAAGTACCACGCCTGCAACTTTGGAAGCAGCAATGGAGCTAGCTACAGAGCTCACCGAGAACCGAATCCGGAACAAAGACTTCAAGGAGGAGAAGAAGAAGGATAAAGCATCGACTGAAACTTCAAACTCCACCCAAACCGAATCCCCTTCTCAACTCATTTCTAAGAGAAAAAGAGACGGGCAACTTTTCGCTACTATCCAACGTAATCAACCAGTTTTACAAGCCATACCCACCCAAGCTATCCAATCACTCAAGTGGCACCCAACTCAACTTACCAAATAAGAAACCATATCTTGGACCTCACCCTCGATGTAACACCTGTTTTTATCACCATCCCCTTACCTTACCTTGTCGACTATGTGCAAATTGTGGACGCTATGGTCATTTGAGAAAGGTTTGCCGCACCTTTCAAAACCAAATCTCTCCCCTTACTCAAAACATGATCCAAACCTATCAACACAACCCCAATACCCCATGTTCCCATATGTTCGAGCTTGTTTCAATTGTGGCGACCCTACCCACTTTAGAAACACGTGCCCACGATTGGTTAACATCATAAACGCTCAAGCTCAATCAAACCCAGTTAACCAAGTAAATCAAGAAAACCCAATCACTAGGCCACCAGCAAGAGGAAGAGTTTTCAACATCAACGCCAACCCTGACGAAGATAATGACGGCCCAAACGAAACCACCCAACTAGTCTTCTTCACCGGAAATCAAGATTCAACTCCAATCGTTTAATTTTATGTTTTTCTTTATCACATAGAACCAATCATAACTTAAGGATAAAGCCAATGGGAATTTGACAAGAATATGGTGGATACGTCGCTGGTACTTCCTATATATAAGTATTCTTGCCAAAGGATCGGAGGCATTATCTAGCGGTTATGAGAGGTTCCATGTGTAAACTGTTTGAGTAATTATTGTTTATTATTTTCAGTACATACAATACGATCGGCTCCGTTTGATTGAGCCTTGATCGCACAGACATTTTTCATTTTCAGTACATGCAATACGATCGGCTCCGTTTGATTGAGCCTTGATCGCACAGACATTTTTCATTTTCAGTACATGCAATACGATCGGCTCCGTTTGATTGAGCCTTGATCGCACAGACATTTTTCATTATCAGTATCTTGTGGTTGTTGTGTTTGTTGTAGAGTCACATAGAACTAATCATAACTTGCGGATAAAGTCAATGAAAAATTGATGAGAATATGGTGGATACGCCGCTGGTACTTCCTATATATAAATATTCTTGTCAAAGGATCGGAGGCATTATCAGGCGGTTATGAGAGGTTCCATGTATAAACTGTGTGAGTGATTATTGTTTATTATTTTCAGTACATGCAATACAATCGGCTCCGTTTGATTGAGCCTTGATCGCACAGACATTTTTCATTTTCAGTACATGCAATACGATCGGCTCCGTTTGATTGAGCCTTGATCGCACAGACATTTTTCATTATCAGTATCTTGTGGTTGTTGTGTTTGTTGTAGAGTCACATAGAACTAATCATAACTTGCGGATAAAGTCAATGAAAATTTGATGAGAATATGGTGGATACGCCGCTGGTACTTCCTATATATAAGTATTTTTGTCAAAGGATCAGAGGCAGTATCAGGCGGTTATGAGAGGTTCCATGTATAAACTGTTTGTGTGATTATTGTTTAGATTAAATTTATTATTTTCAGTACATGCAATACGATCGGCTCCGTTTGATTGAGCCTTGATCGCACAGACATTTTTCATTTTCAGTACATGCAATACGATCGGCTCCGTTTGATTGAGCCTTGATCGCACAGACATTTTTCATTTTCAGTATCTTGTGTTTGTTGTGATTGGTTGTAGAGTCACATAGGACTAATCATAATTCACTGATAAAACCAATGAAAATTTGACGAGAATATGGTGGATACGCCGCTGGTACTTCCTATATATAAGTATTCTTGTCAAAGGATCAGAGGCATTGTCAGGCGACTATGAGAAGTTCTATGTAGGATTTAGTAGTTCTTGGTAACTAATCATAACTTGCGGATAAAACCAACGAAAATTTGACAAGAATATGGTGGATACGCCGCTGGTACTTCCTATATATAAGTATTCTTGCCAAAGGATCAGAGGCATTATCAGGCGGTTATGAGAAGTTCCATGTAGGATTTAGTATTGTCTTGGTTGAAATTTGTGTTACATTTATATCATCTCGCCATTTAAAGAAATTGGATTGTGTTCCATTTCTACATAAACTAACCTCTCCATCATAACAAACGATAGAGGAACTGTCACCATTCAAACATATATGCTATCAGAATGTGGATTCAAATATTGGTTGTTGTGTTATTTATGTTCTAGAGTTACATCATAGGACCAATCATAACTTACTGATAAAACCAATGAAAATTTGACAAGAATATGGTGGATACGCCGCTGGTACTTCCTATGTATAAGTATTCTTGTCAAAGGATCAGAGGCATTGTCAGACGGTTATGAGAAAGTTCTATGTAGGATTTAGTAATTTCTTGGTACATTAGTTGTTGTGTTTATTTATGTTCTAGAGTCATATCATAGAACCAATCATAACTTACTGATAAAACCAATGAAAATTTGACAAGAATATGGTGGATACGCCGCTGGTACTTCCTATATATAAGTATTCTTGTCAAAGGGTCAGAGGTATTGTTAGACGGTTATGAGAAGTTCCATGTAGGTTGTAGTATTAGAAGTTTTGCTTTAGGATATAACCATATCCTTCCAAACATATCAAAACTCTTACGCATGATATCATATTTAGCGAATCAACTCTGCTTATCAATATTTTACCGTAGGCAACAAAAAGCGATTCCTGTAACAGGGTACTTAACCCTTACAAGGGATGTTACCGCCTCAAACAAAAATTTAAACTCTTACTCTTCTTCTAAGTATGTAACTGTCAAACTAAACACCATCATTCTTTTTAGTCAAATATATCACTACTTAAATTTCGGGACGAAATTTCTAAAAAGCAGGGGATACTGTAACATCCGTCAAAAACCGGATTTACCAAACCCGCTCCGTTTAATAACCGAACAATCAGTTAAAAATTTCGTTGCGTATTTAATGCCCAAAATAATTTTAAACGATACATAATTAATAAGTATATGGGGATATATAATTTGTTTTTGAAAAACTGTTAAAAATAAGAAAATAAAAATAAAATGCTGCTGCCGGGTTTCGAACCCGGGTCAGCCAGCATTTCACCAAAGTCTTATCGCGCACACACTCAACCACTGCGCAATTCATGCTTCTTGTTAAATATTGGAAACAAATAATACATAAAATAAATCTCGAATTCAAATAACGACGCGCCCAATTGCAGTCGCCGGAAATCCCGGCGATCTCGCGAGATTGGACGGTTTCTTCAGTTTTAACGTAAACATTAACCTCAACATCGGTTATAACCGACGTCTGAACCCGCGACGCAAGTCATAACCGCCGAAAAACGTAATGACTTTGAATCAAGCCTGAAATCCGACTCTATACATCTCGATTCCTCCCTATAAATTCACCCACAATCCACTGGTAGCCTTTTCGCTCAAAACCGCACCCTTTCTCGACGTAATTCCATTCGCCGGAAATCTTCTGCAACTCGCCGGAAAACCGAATCTTTCACTTCTGTGCCTTACTCTAAACACTGAACACTCATAACTCATACCGAAGCCACCCACATTCATCTCAAGCTCGTTGAAGAGCCTCTGCCGCAAGACACACGTCGCCGGAATCTTTTGCTGTCACCGGAGTTCTGCCGGAGAAACAGAGGAGTCCAGTTCGGTATAATTTACGCTCAATTTTTCATTCTTATTACTTATCTCACCTGTAATTAATCATAACACACTAACGAACATGATTAAAACTTCGAACCAGTCGGACTTCCGATTCTGGTTAAGATTAACGAAGAAGACGAAGTTCAGTTGTCTATATGTATAATTAAAATCACGATATAACTCGAGTTAGACACACAGTCCAGCGGTGGACTGTGTGCACATTAAACACGCAAACGTCTCGAGTTCGATACATGTCCCACGCATGCTTGCCTTAATAAAAAATGTCTTTTTTTAACCGAACCGGAGTCACCGCTGTTACATGTTAAGTTTAATAAAAACCAGAATAATAACCAAGATAGACACACAGTCCAGTGGTAGACCGTGTGAACGTTTAATCGCACGTCACGAGTTCGAGTCTGGACTACCGCACCGGTCCGAACAATTATCCAACTTTTTATATAAGACAGAAATGAAAATATTTAGTTTGTATATAAGTATAATAAAAATCAGATTATTTAACAAGTTAGACACACAGTCCAGCGGTGGACTGTGTGTTAACTCAACCCACAGGTCCCGGGTTCGAGACCTGTGGAGCGCACCGAGTCGTTGGATTAAAATCGTTTTTAAAAATAAATGATTTTCTGTTTAATTCAATTAATATATAAATATAATTAAAAACAGAAATATTTCGGGTTAGACACGTAGCTCAGTCGGTAGAGCTGCGTGCACGCGTACGGGAGGTCTCGGGTTCGAGCCTCACCCAGCGCACACATACACACATACGAACCGGTCAACAGTCAAAGTCAAAGTCAATGGTCAACGGTCAACGGTCAAAAAGTCAACATTTTTTTATTATTTTTATTTATTTATTTTATTTAAAAATCAATTAAAAATACTTAAAAATAACATTTTTAAGGTTAGAAAATAGCCTTAAACTCACAAAAATACACCCAACAATCATACTAAAATGGATTAATAAAACCTGTTTACTTACCGAAACATTATGCCATTATCTAGGTTAATTTCACTCATGGTTAAAACCACTTCGTGCGCATTCAACATCATCAACTGAACGCACCCAATGTGAGTGAATCTTACAACTCTCTTTTTTAATTACACGTTTTGGGGTGTGTCATGTGTCACCAAAAGTTTACACGTTTATTTAAACTTGTACCATACCATATTATGATCTAAACTTAGATTGTATACATTGTTTATAGTTATGTATTTCATATTGTCAATCTATATGCAATTCATTCATTAGACCCATCAGGTCCTCGTGAGAGACGAGTTGAGCAACGCGTGCCTCAAAACAAATCCAGTATTGTTCGTGTGTGTATTGTTTAGTTTATATTGTTTCTAGTTACGTATTTCATATTATCAAGTATATGCAAATCATTCATTAGGCCCATCAGTTCCTCGTGAGAGACGAGTTGAGCAACGCGTGCCTCAAAACGGTCCATTATTGTTCATGTGTGCATTATTTAATATTAATTGATTGGTGTATAAGTTTACATCTATTTTTACTCATGTGTGGTTGTGCACTTTATTTTATAATCAATTAAATAAACTTGTTCAAATGTTTTCCATAGGATTCACTCGCCAACTTTTTGTTGATCCAAAAACCCTTTTTACACATGATACAGGTGAACAGGATGAAGCAAGGAAACCATAGGAAATGCCTTAGAAGAAAACAAAGAAGCTTAGATTGATGTTTAGGTCATGATGTAATTATGATTGTAAATTTTCCCATTTAATTGTATTAATGAATATGAAACGTTATAATAAATGTCATGAGCTTTGATGATAACCCAATCATGCCCCGATCACCTTTTCCGCTGCGGGTCGGGGTGTGACATGAGTGCGCTCGGGCGTTGAGGGACTAATGGCGTGATGATTGTATACCAGTTTCACAACATAGCTGAAATACGGAGTTATGTAATAGTAAAGTACAAGTATTAAAAAAATCCAAAAATTATATTAAACTTTCAAGTATCAAAATTCGATACAAGGTATCCCAAAGAGAGGATCCGAATAAAATGGACTTTGAGACATCATAGGTTTTTTTGTTGGAGTCGCAATTTCCAAAGCTATACCCCGAGCCTTATCCAGTCTATTATTTAGGTTCATCACCTCTAAGTCAATTTTAAAAATACGCCAGCTTTCGCTGGTAAATCAAGTTACCAGACTCATTTTAAAACCTTTGATTTTCATCGGGAAAGTATCCTTGTTACTAGTTTTACATGCTTGTCACATTCAGGAACTAAGATAGAAACCAGTATTAGATCAATATACATCATATGACCATATTTAGTGACTGTCAGGTGTATATCTTCACCCCGTACTTACGGCCATTATAATAAATGAATCGTGTAACCCGGATACAGTAATATCAACCTTCAAATGTTTATGTTAATCAAGCAATATAGATTCAATAGAATTATTACATTATGAAAGTATATAGCCCATTAGGAAAGCATATAGCCCGTTGCAATACCCTAACCAAAGGTTTTATATTGTATCCCAAGTTTTGATAAAAGTAGTTAAAATTATTACATATACTAGTGTAGAACACACCGTATTTAGTTCGTAGTACAACTGGACTCAAAGTTTATTGGTCTGGTGCAATTACTAGAGGGTTCTATCGTCTAGAGTAAACGGAAATAACATCCATGAGAATTTTTTACAGGTCATTATAAGTCATTTAGACTCGACCGTTTAACATGGATTTAAGCAAGGTTTCGCTAGATTAAGCGTTGACTTGATAGAATGTAGGTTATAACCAAACGAGTGAGGAGTCTCGTGTAATATAGTTGATTAACTTTACATTATGATTTGAAATTGTTTTGAAAACGTTGTGACCCCTTACGACTTGTTTATATTGTTTAAGTTATTTTAACGAGTCGTATGCGTAAATACAGGTTCAGATGAGAAAATGGGTTTGTGACAAGTCAAACATGTTAAAATATATTTTTTTATGTTATATAAACTGTTTTGATGTCATGATATCGTATTACATATGCTTAAAGGTCATTCTTTTGTAATTTCATAAAGCTGCGTTTTACTTTTTAAGAATTTAGGTTTCACTTATCATTTTGACCTAGTTAGACGTGATGATCATGAGTTATAAATGTGGGATTTTATCCCCTACATTATATAGACTAAGTGGGTGTTTTTTATTTGAATTTATTTGACCAAGGCGGCTAGAAATGAAAGTCAAATAGTTTGGTCAAACTTTTTAAAATTCTCGACACTCGAACGAAATTAAGTTACAAAACTAATTAATGTTAAAAGAGCAGAGAACTTACTCGCTCCAGATGACTTCCAAAGACCAAGGAGAGTTTGAGAAAGCAATGGCAAAGAACTCTTACAAGACTTCTAAGTGAAGTGTTTGTACTTTTGTGTTGGGATGAAGAATAAGATGATCAAGAGGGCTATTTATAGTGAATGAGGGATGCACAAGGCTTGGACAAGTGTCCAAGGAGGCTTAAGAAGTTGATTAATGCCCATTGAGGTGTTAACCGAAAGAAATGGTGGCAATGGAGGTGATATGAGGCAAAATGCAGCAAAAATGTTGTTGCGAGCGAAGTTCCTGCTGTCAGGTACCCCTTGAGAACCGCATGGGGTTTTTCATACGGCTCACAAGGACCTCCAGTGTAGCAGAATTTGGTTTTTGACAGTTTCGGCCCCTTAACTTCATATTTTGCCAAGTTAAATGTGAGGATGATTTCTAGACAGTTGTAACTTAGACATTTGTCGGGAATAATCAGGTTGTTACGCATGACTATTGATCTTACATGCTCTCTCCTCACCCAAATGTACTATACCCAAGTCTTCAATCTTTAAATATCGAAATATTCTCTGTTTGGACTCATAGGAACAACCAGAATCCATTAGAATGCATCTTCATGTACAACCCTCTAATTTATCAGAAATTCCGCAAACCATGTTCTCTTAGACTGCTCCCTCAATAGTTGATCACTAAGATTTAGAATAGTGGCACTGTGTACCTTCTCATTATCTTCTTTCTCTCTTTCTCGTTAAGGGCTTCAGGTAATCTTTCTTCACCGGCAAGAGCATTAACCACTCCTTGATGAACCAGGAGTCCTCTCATCTTCAATCTTCATAAACTGAAATCTTTTCAATCTCAAATTATGCGGAGGAAACCATCTCGATTTATCAGTTGATCACTGTAAATCTCTAATCGTCTTCTCTATATCGAGCCCTAACCAAACTCTCATACCAATTGGTATTGTAGAAATTACATAAAAGTCAAAGAAACAAGCCAATGATTGTTGAATCTTATTAAACAAATTCAATTAGTACTGAACCCGATTACAAATCTGAAATCGAATGAACTATCTGAACTACATATACTCCTACCTTTAATACTCTGCTAACAGAAAATTAACAAACTAAACTTATAGGTTTACAGGATTAGTCCTTGTACTTTAGCAAACATACCAAACACGAACTATTATTAACATATTTGACCAAAACTTAATTGTTCCTGATTGACCTTCTATATCTAACTGAATTAACTTCCACTAGCTGTAATTAACTTTGACCATACACTATTCTTCACAGAACCCCTTAAGGTGATTTAACGGTCACATCACACATGCCATAACACATTCCTGTGAAGTGAATGGTTCTTTTTTCTCTTTTTAAAAAATGCAAAAAAAGTAAAGGCTAAATAATGGGTAGTTCCTTAGTTGAAAGATTGGCCAATATGATCATTTAGAGTAGAGAGACATCACTTTAGAAAAGTGGTGTGCGCAAAAAAAAGGAGTGGGACAGGACATAAAAGGGAGATACTATTCGACATGTGGCACACACTTTTTATTATTATTTTATATTTAAAAATTATATAAAATCTATTGAATTAAAACAAAAAAACACATTAACATGAATTGCATAAATAACATAAGTTTATAAAAAATTACATAAACTTAAAAAATATTACATAAACTTAAAATTTAAACCTAAAAAGAAAATCACATACACTTTTAATCATCGTCTTCGTTTTCGTCAGGGTCGTTTCGTGAAACCTTCTCCGAATGTGTTCAAACAAATCCACTCGAAGGTTATGATGTGTAATGATGTCATAAATTTCATTTGAGTTCGCCTCTTTCTCTTTATCACTTATTTCTACAGTATTTGGTTAACTCTCCTCATCATAGTACTCGCAAATTGCATGTCCATCATCCTCCAAAATCATGTTATGTAAATAACGCACTACATCACATTTCAGATAGGTTTTTTCGTAATCCTACACGACATCCTCAAAATTTGATCTTTTCTACAAAACAACCAAACGCTCGTTCGACTAATCTTTTTTAAATAATTTTGAAATTTTGGGTTAGAAAGATGTGAATATTTAGGGTTTTTTTAATGATTTTTTTCGTCAAACTGAACCACTAGTTATAATCCAACTAATACCACGCGGCCACGTCGTCTAACATATTGCCCTCCACGCTGGTGAAATTATTCTCGCCCTATCAACAACGCTGGACCCGGGTTGGTTTGCTTGTCGTGGACTGGCTTACACGCCAGCTTTCAACGCTCACACCATGTAGTCGTGTAGTCTGGTGCCGTGACGCAAAGGTGACACATATTTAGAACAATGTTGTAAAATAAGGTTTCCAAGGCCGCGTATTTCCTGAATAATCGCTACAAGACAGTCTACCGATACGAATTTGTTCAATACGCCTAATTAATTGGAATCGATCAAGCGCGGTCAACTCATGTGTCTACTATATTAAATAATAAATATTATTTTTAAGTAATGAATATCAATTTTTGAAATATTTTACTATTAGAACATTTAATTTTTTATTTATATTGATATTGACGTATTTGTTATATAATATTAGTAAATAAATTTATGATATTTGACATATATATAATTTCCGAAAACTTATTTATTTGTAATTTACATGTACGAGTACTCTACGTCTAGTCTTAATACTCTCAACTTCTAAGTCGACTGACTAAAGAGTGTCTTAGCGACTTTTGTAAGAATGATTTAGAATATATCCACTTAACATAAAGTTATGTGGTATTAATTAAAACCAAATTACTCCACATCGTCACCTCAAACGTCATGGTTTTGCTCACAAGTTCTACACCATATATACAGCTGATCAGAAACTCATAAGAATCCATAATTGGCTCAACTTGATTCAAACAATACACAACAATGACGAAGCTTATTGCTCAAACTCATCCTCACTTCCTCTTACTAACCTATCCAGCCCAAGGTCACATTAACCCAGCTTTCCAGTTCGCTAAAAGACTCATCCAATTAGGCATCAAAGTCACATTCGCCACCACCGTCTCAGCCTACAACAAAATCACCAAAGCTGGCCAGCTTCCGGAGTGTTTCAGTTATGCTGTTTTTTCTGATGGATTTGATGATGGTTACCGGCCCATGGTCGATGATACCACGGTATACCTGACTCAGTTGAGGACCCGGGAACACAGAGCTTGAAAGAAACCATTCTTTCTAGTGCTGAAAATGGAACTCCGGTTACTTGTTTGGTTTACACCCTCCTCCTTCCGTGGGCTGTGGAGGTGCGCGCGCCTTTAACGTGCCATCAGCGATGCTTTGGATCCAACCGGCATCGGTACTGCGTGTCTACTATTATTATTTCAATGGGTACGGCTAACTATATTTACATATATATACTTTCTTTAGTTTTCTTTATTAGTTAACGACTGATCAATTGGATTGATACATGCATGCTTTCTCTAGGGTTCTTCTTGTGTTTATTTAGGGTTCCCTTTTGATATATCTGTTCACATGTTTTCTCATTTCTTTTACAGGTACAAAGAACTGATTGGGGACGACTGTATTGAACCATCATGGTCCATAAAGTTACCAGGGTTACCACCGCTGAAAATTCGTGACCTCCCCTCCTTTTGTAACCCTTCTGACACTTACAATTTTGCATTGCCTTTGTTCAAAGAGCAGCTTGATACGTTGGATTCGGAAGACAAGCCTACAATACTCGTGAACAGCTTTGATGCGTTGGAAGAAGAGGCCTTGAAAGAGATCGATGGCAAGCTAAAGTTGGTCGCGGTTGAACCGTTGATTCCTTCGGCTTTCTTGGACGGTAAGGATCCATCTGACAAATCTTTCGGGGGAGATCTGTTTGAGAAAACGAAAGATTATTTGGAATGGATGAACACAAACCCAGAAGGGTCCATTGTTTATATATCGTTTGGTAGTGTAATAATGTTGTCAAAAAAACAAAAGGAGGCAATGGCACATGCTTTGTTAGAGTGTGGGAGGCCTTTCTTATGGTGATCAGAGATAACAATCTAGACGCGAAAGACGGAGATGACAAAGTGAGTCGTATGGATGAACTAGAACAGTTAGGTTTGATAGTTCCATGGTGTAGTCAAGTAGAGGTGCTGTCACACCCGTCTTTAGGTTGTTTTCTGACGCATTGTGGATGGAATTCGACTCTTGAAAGTATAAGTTGTGGGTCCCGGTGGTGGCATTTCCTCACTGGACAGATCAGACGACAAATGCGAAGCTTCTCGAACACGTATGGGGAACAGGAGTGAGGGTGACAGCTGATGAAGACGGAGCTGTGGATGGCGAGGAGATTCGAAGGTGCGTAGAAATGGTGATGGGAGGAGATGAGAGAGGAGTGACAATGAGAAAGAATGCGAAGAAGTGGAAGGATTTAGGAAGAGAGGTTATGAAAGAAGGTGGATCTTCTTATATGAATCTCAAGGCTTTTGTTGAAGAAGTTGGAAGTTCGACTCATGACAAAGTGGCCATGACCTCGAATAAAGAAGTGAAAGATCTCGAAGACAAATTGGAGTCCGATATATGATTCTAAAAATAAAATATGGCCGAATTTTCTGTTGTTGGGGAAATGTTATAATCTATAGTAACCATTGTTATGTATAATTTGAAATAGTTATAAAGACTATGAAATCCATGTGGAATTATTGCAACTCAAAACTTTAACTAGGTACAAATTAGTTATGTCAATCATGGCGCAGATGATGATAACGACAAAAAAATATTACGTAAATAAACATATGGTTTATAAAACAGGATAATTGTTTGATTCGAAAAAATATTACCTAAATAAACATGCATATATGTTTAGGTTAATAATTCCTTAAGGATATAATTGAATACAAAGGTTCAATTTTTTTTTCACATAAATATAATTCATATATAAGCCAGAAAACTTGCCAAGTTACATCAAAACAGAAGGTAGCCGGGCAACAAGCTGCGCCGTCAATCTTTCTGAATTGCAAACCCTAACCTTCCAAATACAAACCCTTGCCCCCTTGGGGTTGAACAATTGCTGTAGACGACCCGTTGAACCCTCGTCAAGAAGTGGATAGCTTCTGGCGCTAGGAGCCAAAAGTATCAAAGGCAAAAGGGACAAAGACATGCTGGTTCTTTGCGCAAGCTTTACCGTGCTTATCACTTTCTTTGCAATTGCCTTTCTTGCCGCTTGTCCAGCTACAAACCCTTTTCCCTTAAACCAACCAAAGGGGAAACCCCCGTGAGGTCTACACAAGCATGTTTCCCCAGCCCAGCCAAAGACGAGCAGATCCGCTGGTCGCAGAGTAGATCTCCCTTCTATAGGGTCCGTGAGGAAATTCACAGGGGCCTCTTTCTTAGCGAAATCCCAGCTTTTTTAAGATGTCCCACAAAGCATCACGCACCCAGTCGTGCCGATAATTGAACCCAGGGAGCTCTTTACAGTGAACTGCATGCTCCCCGTATTTATCCATACAAGCTTTAGACATATCAGGCAAGTTTCATCTTCCGGTACATAGGGATCATCAACCCGGTATTTGAGAATGGCTCTATATCTACTGCAGACATACATTGTCCCAACCACTCAATAGTATAACGATCAAAAATTCCTGAGCATCGGGACCTTTCAGGCACTCAAACACCGCCTTCTGGCGGGATGACAAATCAAAAGCTTCTCCCAGCTTTGAGCGATTTTGCTAAACAGAGCATTCGCCAAAGTTTTTTGTGGCTTCGAGGGGGCGGTGTCCTTATTAGAGAAACCCCGAATATCCAAGTCTGGGAGAGAGACATTTAAGCGTTCAAGCGCCTGCTGATAGTCCGGGTCAAGCCCGACGACCTCACAGTTTCGAAGGATATGATCCTGTAGTTCCCAAGACTGAGCTCTAGACGCCACAAAGGCATAAGCCCCAACATCTCGAGCTGAGAAGAGGCCCAAACCACCTAGACGCATTGGCAAAGATGCCAGACGCCACTGGAGGTCACCAAAGAAGGGGCCGCCACCCCCTACTATGTCTTCTATAGCCCTCTAAGGCCATCATCGAACCGAGATACCGCATCCTCCATAAAATGCGGTTGACAAGTCCGCAACCCAAAAAGTAACTTAGCACCCCCATGCACGACCTTAGCAGAAGGAGTTCACATTGGGGATCTCTCAGCAGGGTAAGAGTTTCATGAGGTCAACCGCCCCCGAGCTCGCCCCGCCAACTCCTCAATAAAGCTAGGATCCCGACTAACAGCTCCACCAAGGAGCTTAATCCCCTTCTCTGGTCTACCGATCCCTCTCGGGAAAAGCCCATCTTGAACTTTCCCCCGTCGCATGTCGGCCAAAAAACCTCTGTTTTCTTAATGTTGAGATAAAGCCCTAGAGATGGCCCCTCCTTGTTGATGATGTCTAAGGCCTTAGCAACCTCAGAGGCGTTGCCGATAATCGTCCCATCATCCAAGTACCAAGCATGAAACGGGAGTTTACAGCGGTCCTGAACCGGAATAAGGGGATGTAAGGCAAGGGCAAATAGAAGGTGCCCCAAGGGATCTCCTTGTTGAACTCCGGTAGTAGCCCCAATACACTCGTTACCAACATACAACCTAGCAGGTTGGGCGTAAAGAAATTGGACCCACCGATAGATTGACGGGCAACGCTGATGAACCTCGTGCAGAAAAGCTGTGCGGTCGACCGTGTTGAAAGCATTGGATAAATCCACATAAGCAAGGCTAAGGAACCATCTGCATGAAATCAGTTGAGAAACCTGTTTGCACTGTGAAGCACCGCCTCTGCCATTTGGCACCCCCACCCCAAATTGATAGTCACCCAAGTACTGGGTCATTTCTTTCCCGACCTTCTTCATCGCCACCTTTGAAACCAACCTTCGCCCAAATACCCCCACAGCAATAGGTCGAATTCCTTTATCGGGCTTCAATAAGGGGGTGAGGGGGGCCGAGGCAACAAACTCAGCAAGCACCTTAGGGCAGGATCCCCCAAGCCATAAGTTAACAACTTCAGTAATGCTCGTAAGCAAACCTGAGGAAGTCACCGAGCCCTCGCCACCAATAGCATCTAGCAGGTGTTGGGCCCGTATCCCGTCTCTGCCACATGACGTCCCTTTAGGAAAGGATCGAATACATTTGAGTACACACTCCCCATCAACAACAAGAGTGGGTTGGGCCAAACGGATTGGAAGGCAAGGATGTGGTTTATAAAAACAGGATATTTGTTTGATTCGAAAAAAGTATTACATAAATAAACATGCATAGATGCTTAGGTTCATAAATCCTTGAGGATATAATTGAATACAATGTCTTGACTCTTGACCATATAGTTGAGCCGTAATGAGCATGAAGTTAAATTACAAACAAAACAAAAAAAATCATTAGAAGGGGTCCAGAGACAGTAGGCTCTGTGAACGACCTGTCAGGGTCACCTGAATGTTAAACAACAAATCACAAAGTCACAACCAAACTCATGAACACGGTATTGATTGTCAACAAACGGGATTGACTCTTTCTTGATTAACTTCAACGTATTCAATTACAAAAGACTCCAAAACATTGATTAAATGCTAAACAAATATTTTAAACAACTAAACTAATTCAAATTCTAACTAATACTTATCTAGACAAATAATAATATTAAAATTTCATAACTTGTACGTAAAATACACATACTTTATAGATCTTCTCTGGCCACCTCTCGAGATCAGGTGGTACCCTTTTGCTAATATTGTTCCACATTAATACTTCCAAATCAATAATAGGTATCTTCATGTTTAACCCTTTGGTATATATGCCTCAACTATTTGTTGGTTTGTATCGATATACTTCAATTCAATTTCTCTCTCTAGAACTTTTTCTCTTATGAAGTCATAACGTACTTTGATGTGCTTTGAACGGCCAAGAAACCTCGGTTTCTGGCTAAGTGAATTGATGATAAGTTATCAAAAAGCACCACCTCCTTTTCTTTGACATCTTGTTTCCCTTTCTTAGTAACAACTGAAGCCAACTAACCTCTTGAGCCGCCATTGCAACGGAATGATACACGACCTTCCTGGTTGATAAGGACATTGCCGGCTATCTCTTGCCACACCAAGTGACCTCCCCTCATCCTAGCATAAACATATACCCGATAGTCGACCTCCTAGTGTCTAGATCGCCCAAATAATCTATGTTACAATATCCTACTAGCTCGAGATCAACGCCCGTCTCAAATTATAATTCAAGAACCGAGTGTACCATTAACATATCGTAACAATTTTCTAGTATCGAGATGAGGCTTGCGTGGTTGTTGAATGGAATGACTCAAAATTCCCATGGCAAATGCTATATTCGGACAAGTAAGAGTTAGCCGTAAGGCATATTAGACTATCTACAATTTTTCGGTGGTATATCATAGGATTGTCAAGTTTTTTTTCCCTTGTCTATGCATAGCTTCACATTCATATCAATCAGCACAATTACTGACCTACAATCCAACATGTCGAACTTGGTTGATAAATCTACACGATACTTTTGTTGATGCAAAGTAAAAAACTCCGTAGAACAGGATCTAACACGAGACCCAAAAAATATTTTAATAATGATGCATCAGATTGTGACACTAAAACCATTGTGTTGAAGGAATTCTCCCATGAGTTACGAAATGACTTTCAATCTATCTATATTTCATCAGCTTTTTGCTTAACTTTGTAGACCCACTTACATGATAGCAGTTTAACGTTTTTTGGCTTTGGCATTAGTACCCACATTACATTCTTAGACCATTGGTAATGGTTAATGTCCCTTAAGGGGCGTGTTTCCCATATCAACATTATAACGCCTCATGTAATGGTTTAAGCATTCTTAGACCATTGGTATGGTTAATGTCCCTTAATGTCTTTTCATTCATTATTTTCCATGTTAATATTCCTCATTGGGCATTATTCTAGAAATGTCTCTCCCTTTTCATGCCCCTATAATGCTCATGGGGGACGGTGTGAATGCCTAATGAAACCATTTCTCACCTCTATAATGCCCATTATGCATGGTCTTATGCATTATACACACCCATTCTTTATTCACACATGCACTTTCATAACTTCCAGGTTCAACTTCACTTGACTCGTTGGAGTGACATTAATCACATATCTTGGATTAGGTTTTCGAACTCGTTCTGATCGTCTTGGTTCCTACACCATTGACTTTGTTACTTGCATTCATTTAGGAACTGTGTACGAGATTTGCTATGGTTGTTCAAATTGGTCGACTAGCGGTTGTTGACTCTCTTCGATGGGTTCTTCAACATGCGGTCCATCTCCATCAGGTGACATATGATTTCAATTTTTCTTTTAGTTCATACGTGTCTGGCAAACTTTCCTTATTAGCCAACTAGCATGATGGGTTCTCATCAAACACAATGTTTTAAGAAGTATAACAATGATTACTGACTACATTACAAAAATTCCAGCCTTTACGTTCTTGGTCATTGCCTACGAGTACACAACGTATGGCCTTTTTCTTCATCTTGTAGATGAGATGATTAGACATAAATACTTGGCATACACATCCAAAAATTTCAAGTGTTTGAAACTAGATTTTATTCATTAGTTTTTCAAATGGTGATTTGTAACCTTGACTTTGTTGAGGGAGTCAGTTGGATCACCTTGGAAGCTATCTTCATTCCTTCTCCCCAAAATCGACCGAAAGTATGTTTATCATGTATAATAGTCCTGCAAGTCTCTGCAAGGTGTCTGTTTTTTGTTACTTATATTCCATTTTGTTGTGGGGTATTTTCACAAGTAAGTTGTCTTCGTATCCTGTTTTTCTAATAATACAAGTTGAAATCTATAGATAAATATACCCCATCCTTTATCTGAGCAAATACAACTTACAGTTTTACTAGGGCTGGCATATCGTGTCAACATGACCTGTTATGACCCAAACACTATAAGACACGAACCTGAAATAGGTAAACATGAGCACACACGAAATCTTATTGTGTCAGAATTTCCAAAGACGAACACGAACCTGATAATAAACAGATTACACGAAATGACTTGTTAAGACACGAAACATTTACCACTGTATGATACAACTTGTTAAGACACGAACATGACATGTTAAGACATGAACACGACCTGCTACTACATGTTTGATCTTTAGCCATTAACAGGTCTTAACAGGTATTGTATAATGGTCTTAAGTCTTAATAGGTTATCGTGTCTAACATGACCTGTTAAGACACAAACACGACCTGCTAATACACGAACACGATAAGACACGAACACGAAATAGGTAAACACGAACACGACATGAAATTAAACATGTTTTATTGTGTTGACCTGTTATAGACAAGAAACCTGTTAAGGTTAAGCACGAAACCTGTTAACTTCGTGTAGGTTCGTGTCGTGTTATCTTGTTCGTGTTAGAATTGCCAGCCCTAAGTTTTACCTGTTAATATTTTTAACACCTCGGACTTTTATTTCATAAACCCAACCCACATCTCGAATCATCAATAAAGGTAGCACTCTATTTCATACCTTAGTTAGATGCGTGTTTCATAGGGCTAAACACATCCGAGTGATAAGCCCTAGGGAGCCTTGGTTCGGGTTCTGATGTTTTGAATTGTTTCTGAGGCTCTTTGTCGTCCTAGAAACTTGCACACAACCACACCTTTATCATGTTCGAAACTCGAAAACCTTCAAACTAACTCATTCTTCGTCTTCACTTACTTTCGATCATAGCCTAAATGGAAACCTTTTTTTATGGAATGTTTTTGGTTTTTTCTAGTCCTCCATCTCTTGTGAAACTTTCCTTTTATTGTCACCATCTTGTTGTCGTTTTTTATCCTACCCACTATTTCGATTATGCTAAGGCTTCCCATGGTCTCGACCCTTGCATTTTTCTTCATATAGTGCGTTTTTATCTTCTTGTTTAATCGAGGTTCCACAAATTGTTTTCCACGTGCTTCTTTGCCACCATACAAGTTTTCGAATTCCACAATTGATGGTTAATTTGCCACCCTTGTATCATGGTAACAAAACTCGGGTTTAAGGCCTTGAATTATAACTCGTTTCATATGGGCTTCTCCTATTCTGGCTTGTAGGTCGAGTTCTACAATTTCATGTCACATTTTTTCACCTTGTTCAAGTGCGTAACGATGTAACATTCGTCGTAAAACGGTTTCAAAACCCGCTTCATTTTATAATCAAATGATCGGTTATAAGTTCGTTGCGTATTTATTGTGCCGGTTATTTAAATGATACATAATTAATAAATACTTTAGAGTTTAAAAACCATAATTAATAAATAATAATAATAAAATTTAATAAAAGAACAAAACAGGGTAGCCGGGTCTCGAACCCGGGTCTACCGCGTAAAACACACACATCACACCACTCCGCCACACACATCTTTTGTGTTTAATACTTAAACAAATATCACTTAAGGTAAAACAAAGAAAGTCAAAACCTGTAAATCAGCGCGCCCAGAACTCGAAATTGCCGGCAAGAACGAAGATTCCGCAACCGTTGCTACTTTCCCTTGACTGAAACACGTAAACTGATTTCGACATCAGTTATAACCGTTGCTTAACACTCAATTTAGTCAAAACCGTTTCCTATGAGAATTGAAATCTTTGACCGTGAATTTTGGTCTCCAAATCGAAACCAATCTGCATGTCCATCTTATAAATACCCACTCGATTCCTTGTAAACTTTTTCGCTCAGAACCGCACTCTCTTCCTGAAACTTTAATTCTTTCAAAGCACGTTGCCGGAGACTTTCACACTCGCCGGAATATCGCCGGAATTTCTAACCAGAAAACCGCAATTGTTCTCCAGATGGTATAATTATCTAAACCTCCTTGTTATCTCTTAATTGGTAATTTATTTGCTCAAAACAATAATCAAAACTGTTAAATCAGTTCATTCAGCCGGGATCACTGTCGGGATTTTCGAATGATGAAAAAGATGAAGTCGAGTTAGTGTTTTAATATAAATAAAAACATGTACTTAACCAGGTTAGACACACACTCCAGTGGTGGACTGTGTGCAAATACAAAACACACGTCCCGGGTTCGAATCACACATGTTTCCGACTTTCTGAAAAAAAACCAACATTTTTAAACTTATTCAGATCAATTCACAGCATATATATATAAAATTAATATAATCCAGTGTTTATACCGATTAGACACACAGTCCAACTGGTTAGGCTGTGTGCACTCGAACCGAAGGTCCCGAGTTCGATTCCGGGTTCTGTAACCGGTTTCGGCCTTATTAAATCATTTTTAATAAAAAACTAAATAAGGTTAAAGCTAGTTAGTATATATATGTAATTAAAACAGAGAATATTTTGGGTTAGACACGTAGCTCTGTAACCGATTTCGGCCATAAAAATTTATTTATTTATCGAATTATTTCGTTATTATTTAGGTTAGTTTTCCCTCGTCGGTTGAATCATAAATTCGTGCGCATTCATCATTATCAAGAAACGAACCCACTGTGAGTGAATCTCTACTAATTCCCCGTTTTAATCATGTTTTGGGGTGTATCATGTGTCGTCTATTCTTTTATTTTATTTAAACACTTGTGCATACATCATATCCGTGATCAAATGTGTATTGATTGTTGTGTGAATTATACGTAGATTAAATTTATCATTTCAGTGCACGCATTTCATTAGGCCCATCAGTTCCCCGTGGGATACGGGTTGAGCATCAGGAGCCTCATTAGATCGGCTCCGTTTGATTGAGCTTTGATCTCAAATACATCATCATTCATGTCATATACTCATCCAAAGTGGTTTGTGATTGTTTACATATATATGTTTGCTCACATGTGATTAATGCACGAATTTTCTTTAATAAATAAAACAAGAAATTAGTTAAAATGTTTTATCAAGGTTCACTCGCCAACTTTTGTTGACCCAAAATATCCCCCCGTTTTACACATGATACAGGTGATCCAGCCGAGACAGGAAACACTTAGGATGGCCTAGAAGAATAAACAAGTTTATGCTTTGGAATAAATATATAGTTTCATTTTCCTTTGTAATTGTATGAATTTTGTTTTTGGATATTTAAGTTTGTAATTTGAATTTAATAAATATGAAACATCTTAGTAAATATCATGAGCTTTGGTGATAACCCAATTATGCCCCGACTTTTATTCCGCTGCAGGTCGGGTGTGACAGATTGGTATCAGAGCTTGTGACAATAGGGATATAGGATAGGTTATTAGACCCTTAGAGCCTATACTATAGTTGATAAAATTTTAATTGTTTATGTGTTACATACAAAATTCATAATGTTTATATGTTTCATGTTTAATTTCACATCTGATATTATGCAAGCACACTCACAAATACATGTTATTATGCAATGCTCATCATAATTCATATCCTCATGACATATCATATCTATGAGAGCACACACCTCACGATTTCCATGATTTTTGCAATGATTTTTCTATTTTTCAAATCACATCAAAGTGAGTTCTCATGACGGGCATGTAGTAACTGGAAGGGTACGAGTACCGGTAGTCGGAACGTCCTGTCTAGGCTTGGCATTCGTATAAATCCAAAATAAAGGACCAGTTTTGCCTACCTGGGGACTAACGATGAGAGTACGAAGGACCTATTAGGCCAAAGCATGCCATACCAAACGTCGTGTGAACTAACCCCACTTTGAGTTGTCATTGTGTCTACACCTTAACACCCTCCTACCATACATCTCGCAATCATATTTTACGATTTTAATTCGGGTGGTGCGAGTGTTTAAACTGCCGACACCAATGTGAATCCTACCAAGCCCAATAGTCATGGGGCTCACATGACTACACAGACAATGGTATAGGGGACATTTGGAGGCCCAAACATGAGCAAACCCAAGACATCCTATGGATGTAGTTAAATTATTGTCAGTTATGTTGTTTTTCATTCTTTTTACGACGCATGACACCTAGAAAATTCTTAAACTCACAATCTTCCTGTATATGTTCCTGTAGATGTCGGCTAGACAACTACGTGGAGGTAGAAAGTCAGGAAAGTCAAGCGAACGCTTGGCCACACAAATTGCTATACAAATGGCGGCAGTGCTTCCTGACATCGTGCTTCAAGTTCAACAAGCTCTCACCGCTAATCCCATCAACCCTCCCAACCAAGAAGACCAGAGCGTCGCCAACCATCCCTCCAAAACCCCCAAGTGCACCTACAAACACTTCAAATCCTGCGATCCCCCAAAATATGAAGGGACCGAAGGTGTTACCGCCCTCCTTCACTGGTTTGAAGAAATGGAAAACACTTTCCTCAATTGCGATTGTCCCGAGGACCGTAAGGTACGTTACGCGACTGGAAAACTGTTTGGGGTACCTGGTGGAACACGGAAAAGGGTAAGCGAGGAGTTGAAGATGCCATGGCCTTAACATGGGAAGAGTTAAGGGAACTCATGACAAGTCGCTTCTGTCCAAGAAGCGAAATCAAAAAGCTGGAAGACGAATTCCACGCACGAAACAAAAGGAAGGAGACCACACTTCATATAATAAAGAGATTTCTCGAGTTGAACCAGATGATCCCAAATTTGTTCACCCCCTTGTACCGCTTAGTTGAACACTACAATCGAGGCCTCCCCTCGAAAATTTAAGATTCGGTTTTAAGCACTTCGCCTGCAACACTTGAAGCCGCAATGGAGTTAGCTACAGAACTCACTGAAAATCGTATTCGAAACGGCAAGTTCAAAGATGAGAAGAAGAAAGCACCTAATGAGACCTCAACTCCAAACCACCCAGTCTCATCCTTGAAGTTTGCTGGTAAGAGGAAGGGAAATGGCAAGAATTTTGCTGTCACTCAAACCAACCCTCCTATCACTGCTGCACCAATCACCCAAATTGCTTCTCCAGCTGCACCATTCAAAAAGCCATACACTGTCCCACACCCAAAGTGCAACCGCTGTCAATACCATCACCCTCCCGAAAACCCCTGCCAACATTGCACAAGCTGTGGCCGTGCAGGTCACACCATCCAAACCTGCCGTACCCTTCAACGAATGAACCGCAATCAACCTCCAACCCAAACCCAAAATCAGATAGTGGGCCAAACCCAACAACCCTTACTTCTACCACCTTCACAACACGCAGCCCAACCTTACTACCAACCCAACTACCCCATGATGCAACCCATGCGAGCTTGTTTCAACTATGGGGACCCAAACCACTTCAGGAACACATGTCCACGCCTAGTGAACATCATCCATGCCCAAGCTCACGCAAACCCGGAATACCAAGCTAACCAAGCTCCCCCACCTGCCAGAGGGAGAGCTTTCAATATCAATGGCAACCAAGCCAGGGCTGACAACAAACGTGGTCAACGGTACGTTTCTTATCAATGGTAGTTATGCATCCATATTATTCGATACTGGTGCGGATAAGAGCTTTGTGTCCTTAGAATTTGAACCTATCCTCGACCAACCTCGTGTTAATCTCATCGAATCTCTAACGGTGGAAGTTGCTGACGGAAAACCCGTTTCATTAAATTCTATTATACGCAATTGTACTCTCACTCTAAACGATCACGATTTTCCAATTGACCTCATTCCTATGAAGTTGGGAAGTTTTCGAAGTTATAATCGGTATGGACTGGCTCAGCCAGCATCACGCGGAAGTGGTGTGCCATGAAAAATTCATTCGCATTCCTCTTGCAAACGGTCAGACACTACGTATTTTTGGGGAAACCCCTTCGAAAGGACTCAAATTAATGTCCTGCCTTCAAGCCCGAAGATATCTCCGTAAGAACTATGTCGCATTCCTAACTCACGTCGTCAAGAAGGGAAACAAGGAGAGGAAACTCGAAGATATCCCAATTGTGAAGGAATTCCCACAAGTCTTTCCCGATGACATTTCAGGACTTCCTCCTGTGAGAGAAGTCGAATTTCGCATCGATCTTGTACCTGGCGCTACGCCGGTTGCAAAATCTCCTTATAGGTTAGCCCCATCTGAAATGTACGAGCTGGCCAGTCAACTGCAAGAGCTGACTGACAAAGGATTCATACGTCCTCGCTCATCGCCTTGGGGTGCACCTGTTATTTTTGTGAAGAAGAAAGATGGAACGTTTCGCATGTGCATTGATTATAGAGAACTCAACAAGTTAATGGTTAAAAACCGCTATCCACTGCCTCGCATTGATAACCTCCTAGACCAACTTCAAGGCGCCACCTGCTTTTCAAAAATCGACCTTCGTTCTGGTTATCATCAGCTCAGAGTGCATGAAGAAGATATCCCAAAAAACCGCCTTCCGGACTCGTTATGGTCATTACGAGTTCATGGTCATGCCTTTCGGTTTAACCACGCCCCCGCTGTCTTCATGGACTTAATGAATAGGGTATGCAAACCCTACCTCGACCGTTTCGTCATAGTCTTCATCGACGACATCCTTATCTACTCCAAGTCTAAATCCGATCATGAGCGACACCTTCGACTCATCCTTACACTCTTAAGGACTGAAAATCTTTACGCTAAGTTCTCAAAATGCGAATTCTGGTTAGGAGAAGTACAATTCCTTGGACATGTCGTCAATGACAAGGGAATTCATGTCAATCCTTCAAAAATCAAGGCAATACAGGAATGGCAAGCTCCACGTACCCTTACCGAAGTTAGGTCATTTCTTGGTTTGGCTGGTTACTATCGACGCTTCATTGCCAATTTTTCTCGTATTGCTGTACCACTCACGCCTTGACTCATAAAGGAAAACCCTTCATATGGGGACCTAAGCAAGAGGAGGCCTTCCAAACTCTAAAGCAAAAACTTTGTGACGCACCTATCCTCACACTCCCTGAGGGTTGCGATGACTTTGTGGTATATTGCGACGCATCAGGGCAAGGGCTAGGCTGTGTATTGATGCAAAGAGGAAAAGTGATAGCCTATGCCTCTAGGCAACTCAAGATTCACGAGAAGAATTAACACCACCCACGACCTGGAACTTGGGGTCGTTGTGTTCACTCTTAAGATATGGAGACATTACCTCTACGGTACCAAGTGTGAAATATACACTGACCACAAGAGTCTCCAACATATCTTCAACCAGAAAGAGTTGAATATGAGGCAACGAAGATGGGTCGAACTTCTCAACGACTACGACTGTGAAATTCGGTATCATCCTGGCAAGGCAAACGTGGTGGCCGATGTGCTCAGTCGAAAAGGTTATGCGAACTCCATTCGTCTTCTATGTTCGCAAATCATAACCGACATCAAAGATCGAATCCGGGCAGCTCAACATGTTTCTGTAACAGAAAATGACGTACGCGATGAGCTGTCATGTGGAGCTGAACTCAAAATCGAAACCAAATCCGACGGTATTCTATACTATTTAAACCGCATATGGATTCCTGATCGCGATAACCTTCGTGACTTCCTCATGAATGAGGCGCACAAAACACGATACTCTGTACACCCAGGAGCCGACAAGATGTATCAAGACCTACGATACACCTACTGGTGGCCGGGCATGAAAAAGGATATCGCTGTTTTTGTTTCCAAGTGCCTTACCTGTTCCATAGTAAAAGCTGAACATCAAAGACCTTCAGGACTTCTAACCCAACCTGAAATACCTGTATGGAAGTGGGAAAACATAACCATGGACTTCATTACCGGGTTACCTCGCATCTCCAGTGGGTATGACACCATATGGGTAATCATTGATCGTCTTACAAAATCAGCTCACTTCATTCCGATTCGCGAGGACTTCAAGAACGAGAAGTTAGCTCGTCATGGTGTACCTTTAAGCATCATTTCAGACCGTGATGGTCGTTTCACTTCACGAACATGGCGAGCGGTACAAACCGCCTTGGGAACACGATTAGACCTCAGTACCGCTTTTCATCCTCAAACTGATGGACAATCTGAACGCACTATCCAAACTCTTGAAGACATGCTTCGAGCATGTGTCATAGACTTCAAAGGGAATTGGGACGCTCATCTACCATTAGTTGAATTTTCGTACAACAATAGCTACCATTCAAGTATCGGCATGGCTCCTTTCGAAGCTTTATATGGTCGTAAGTGCCGATCTCCAGTATGTTGGCACGAAATTGGGGAATCACAAATCACCGGTCCAGAGTTAATTCAAGAAACAACCGATAAGGTCATTCAAATTCGAAACAATCTTCTAGCGGCTCAAAGTCGTCAAAAGAGTTATGCAGACAAACGACGAAAGCCCTTGGAGTTTGACATTGGGATCAAGTACTTTTAAAAGTATCACCGTGGAAGGGAGTGATTCGTTTTGGCCAGAAGGGCAAGCTAGCACCACGCTACGTAGGACCTTTCAAGATACTCGAAAGAGTAGGTCCTGTAGCATACAAGCTTGACCTACCAGAAGGGCTCAACAGAATTCATCCCACATTCCACGTATCAAACTTGAAAAAGTGCATCGCCGATGAAAACCTCCATATTCCTCTAGAAGACATTCAAGTCGATAAATCGATGCACTTCGTTGAAAGACCAGTGGAAATCATGGATTTCGGAGAGAAGCATTTAAGGCGAAGTCGTATTCCAATTGTCAGAGTACGTTAGGAGTCAAAGCGAGGACCCGAGTTTACTTGGGAATGTGAAGACTCAATACGCGAAAAATACCCGCATCTTTTTCCAGTTACCACTACTACTTAAATTTCGGGACGAAATTTCTGAAAGTAGGGGATACTATAACATTCGTCATAAAACGGGTTTCGAAACCCGCTTCGTTTTATAATCAAATGATCAGTTATAAGTTCGTTGCATATTTATTGTGCCGGTTATTTAAATAATACATAATTAATAAATACTTTAGAGTTTAAAAAACCATAATTAATAAATAATAATAATAAAATTTAATAAAAGAACAAAACAGGGTAGCCGGTCTCGAACCCGGGTCTACCGCGTAAACACACACATCACACCACTTCGCCACACACATCTTTTGTGTTTAATACTTAAACAAATATCACTTAAGGTAAAACAAAGAAAGTCAAAACCTGTAAATCAGCGCGCCCAGAACTCGAAATCGCCGGCAAGAACGAAGATTCCACAACCGTTGCTACTTTCCCTTGACTAAAACGCGTAAACTGATTTCGACATCAGTTATAACCGTTGCTTAACACTCTATTTAGTCAAAACCGTTTCCTATGAGAATTGAAATCTTTGACCGTGAATTTTGGTCTCCAAATTGAAACCAATCAGCCTGTCCATCTTATAAATACCCACTCGATTCCTTGTAAACTTTTTCGCTCAGAAACCGCACTCTCTTCCTGAAACTTTAATTCTTTCAAAACACGTTGCTGGAGACTTTCGCACTCGCCGGAATATCACCGGAATTTCTAACCAGAAAACCGCAGTTGTTCTCCAGACAGTATAATTATCTAAACCTCCTTGCTATCTCTTAATTGGTAATTTATTTGCTCAAAACAATAATCAAAACTGTTAAATCAGTTCATTCAGCCGGGATCACTGTCGGGATTTTCGAATGATGAAAAAGATGAAGTCGAGTTAGTGTTTTAATATAAATAAAAACGGGTATTTAACCAGGTTAGACACACAGTCCAGCGGTGGACTGTGTGCAAATACAAAACACACGTCCCAGGTTCGAATCACACATGTTTCCGACTTTCTGAAATAAAACCAACATTTTTAAACTTATTCAGATCAATTCACAGCATATATATAAAATTAATATAATCCAGTGTTTTATACAAATTAGACACACAGCCCAACTAGTTGGGCTGTGTGCACTCGAACCGAAGGTCCCGAGTTCGATTCCGGGTTCTGTAACCGGTTTCGGCCATATTAAATCATTTTCAATAAAAAACTAAATAAGGTTAAAGCAAGTTAGTATATATATATATAATTAAAACAGAGAATATTTCGGGTTAGACACGTAGCTCAGTTGATAGAGCTGCGTGCACGTATACGAGAGGTCCCGAGTTCGAACCTCACTCGCCGCCTGAATGTCATGCAATCCGACCGACCTGGTCCGACCTGTCAAGGTCAACATTTTTTTTAAAATCTTTTTCTTATTTTTATTTATTTAAGTTTAAAAATTATTTAAAAATACTTAAAAAATAAGATTCCTAAGGTTAAAAATTTGCAATAAACTCATAAAAATAAATCTAAAAATCTCATTAAGAGCACTAATTAAAAATATTAATCTCAAATGAAATTTATTTATTTATCGAATTATTTCGTTATTATTTAGGTTAGTTTTCCCTCGTCGGTTGAATCATAAATTCGTGCGCATTCATCATTATCAAGAAACTCACCCGCTGTGAGTGAATCTCTAACCTGTTCCCCATTTTAATCATGTTTTGGGGTGTATCTTGTGTCGTCTATTCTTTTATTTTATTTAAACACTTGTGCATACATCATATCCGTGATCAAATGTGTATTGATTGTTGTGTGAATTATACGTAGATTAAATTTATCATTTCAGTGCACGCATTTCATTAGGCCCATCAGTTCCCCGTGGGATACTGGTTGAGCATCAGGAGCCTCATTAGACCGGCTCCGTTTGATTGAGCTTTGATCTCAAATACATCATCATTCATGTCATATACTCATCCAAAGTAGTTTGTGATTGTTTACATATATATGTTTGCTTACATGTGATTAATGCACGAATTTTCTTTAATAAATAAAACAAGAAATTAGTTAAAATGTTTTATCAAGGTTCACTTGCCAACTTTTGTTGACCCAAAATCTCCCCCCGTTTTACACATGATACAGGTGATCCAGCCGAGACAGGAAACACTTAGGATGGCCTAGAAGAATAAACAAGTTTATGCTTTGGAATAAATATATGGTTTCATTTTCCTTTGTAATTGTATGAATTTTGTTTTTGAATATTTAAGTTTGTAATTTGAATTTAATAAATATGAAACATCTTAGTAAATATCATGAGCTTTGGTGATAACCCAATTCCCCCGACTTTTATTCCGCTGCAGGTCGGGGTGTGACAAACGATACACAAAATCTTTCTGATTTATACCCAACAATTTGATTTCAAGAATCTAAAGTTTAGTAACGCTTTTTTTTAGAGTAATGCAGCCAGAGCATCCTATGCCTCTTTAAGAGTTATAAAATCTCATATGTGCTCAGGATGCTTCTCTTCAATTGTTGTCTTCAACACAAACGAAGCCTCGATTGCCTTCATCTTCCACTTTCTTATTACAACGTTGACATTAATTCCTCCGTCAATGTCTATGGATTTCGTTAAGAACCTCCCATAGGTCTTGAGCCGATAGATAATACATCGTGCAAATAGACTAGGTATTGTAGTTGGAGCTGTTAGGCTTCTTGATTCCTCCAGCGAATTGCATATCGACCATTTTAGGATTTGCGAAGAGCAGTGGGTTTCAGTTGATCTTGCACTCTGCTACGGTAGTAGGGTTCTATTGAAGACCAATCGGCTAGCGTGATAGTTTCTTTGAATGCCCCTTTCCTTCGCTACTAGGAGAGTCGCTCGCTTGCTTGCATTCTAGAAACAGTAGCTTCCGCGCCCTTCATGCCTACTGAAAGGGATGTGAATGATCGTGACAACTCTTAGAATCCTATTTTGTCTGATTAGATATGTCAATGAAGAAAGTGTTATATTCCCTCTCTTTTCTTAGGATTCCAAAGATGGGCCAGCCCATCCTAACATCATTTATGAGGTGCATGTCATGACTCTTGTTTCTCAGGTTCTCATATTCTTTTAAACAAACTCTGTAACCATTATGTTAAACCGATATCACAAAATCTAAACCACAATATATGAACATGGTATTGACT
This sequence comes from Scalesia atractyloides, assembly GCA_947069175.1. Taxonomy (NCBI): domain Eukaryota; kingdom Viridiplantae; phylum Streptophyta; class Magnoliopsida; order Asterales; family Asteraceae; genus Scalesia; species Scalesia atractyloides. The sequence goes on from CAMTDV010000116.1 coordinate 49,033,214, forward strand.
GCCAACAAACGAGACCAACTTTTTTTTTATTAACTTTTAACATAATCAACTATAAAATACTAAAAAGCATTGTTTAAATATTAATTAATCTTTATCAACAAGTAAACTAATTTGAAGCTGCAATTTAAATTCTAACTAATACGTATCTTGACAAATAATAATAATATTAAATAAAATATTTTTTTACGTAAACGACCCCTATACTTTATAGATCTCTCCCAACCACCCTTCAAGATCAAGTGTACCACACTTTTTACTAATATTGTTCTACATGCAATACCAAACACATAGAACCAGTATGTCTTGTAACAAGTTCGTATATCCGTAAATTTTATCATATAGATATGAGAAAAGAAAGATTGTTAGGAGAGAAACAGGGGAGTAAGAAGAAGACAAGGTCTTTCGTATGATATCCATTTTGTTAAATAGGATAGGCTTTGGTCTTTACACCCCCCCCCCCAAGGGCTATGAGCCATGAGCCCATACTTGATAGTTGACCCATCCCAATAACATGCACAACAAAGGCTCCGTTACAATAATACACCAAAACATGAGATTGAACAAACTTACTTCACTCTTTCTATTATAAAGGACACAAATTACATTAATGCTAACCATCTCTTATAAAGAATAGACATCTTGAAAAACAAGATACCATCCCACTCAAATATGAAACTAAATAAAGACTACATCTTAACTTAAAATACGACTCTATAAATAAAATAAAAATTCCTTATAAAAATAACTCAACTAAAAAGACGCTTATCCCCCTTACCCATACAGTTACGTGAACAAAGCGATTTAAGTCCAACAATCACCTTCGTGGTCATTTGACAACTCCAACATTGATCACACCTTGATGACAAATCCTTGTTCACCAACCGAAAACCTAGCCACCAGCTTTGTTTTCTACTAAACGAAAGATCTAGCAAACATCTTATTTCGTTTATACTACATATGTTGGTTACCATTATTGAAGAAACTGCTAACCCGTTATTTTGAATGTTGCCATCTTTCCTACTTGTGAACAATGGAAAAAAACTATTCTTGAAAGATTGAGGTCAGATCGTCTTCGGGCATGACAAAGTTTGATCAAGTTAGCATGTGGGTATCCCCACTATATCCTTATGGGTGAGCCATGACTGTCCATCACCGAGATATTGTACGCCCCTCATTCGCAACAATGGTGAGAAATTGTACGCCCCTCATTCGCAACAATTTGAGTAATGTGTTGCTAGAGTCGAGGAGCTCATGTGTCACTTGGCGGCTAAAACTAGCCCTGTATGCTGACAAGCCATAGGCTCGCCATTGCATGCTGTGCCTCGTCCTGATGATCCTGTTAAGCTATTTGATCTTTTATATTTATAAGAAAAAATATTTTATTTAATATTATTATAAATAAGTATTTTTGTTGTAAGGCTTGTTTATTTATTTATATTTCAAAGCTGATAATAATACTTTACAAATTACAAGAAATAAAAAAAAAACTAATTTTCACGGATTATCAGTACGTAGCTAATTAAATTTTGGCCGGAGAAAGTTCCATCGCTAATTCGTTGGGAGTACACTTACACAATTAGAATAACTCGAAAGAAAATTACAAATTGTACTTATTTGCATGCTTCTCTTTATTCCTACTTAAGCACCATGAAGATTAAAACTTGCTCATTGTTTTACTTCTTCAATTATTGACCCTAAAGAAACAAAAATAATATATTTTAAGTTAACTATGCATGGATCTTCCACTTAACCCTCTTACACTATCTTGTTGCAGTTCCATTGTCTTCTTGCTTGCATTGCATGTTAAAGAAAGAGGGAGTGTTCATGCATCAAGTTCTAGTTGTTTTTCTGTTGAACCCAGTTTGAGAAAGCATGGAGAGTATTCATGTCAGCTCTGTAATGGTTCTGAGTGAATTCAAGAAGGGTAGGCCATGTAAAATCTGGATAAATTCTAGGGTTGTTTTCGTCCACCAATTCTTCTGGTGGGCTCACCACCTTATCTTTCTTTGGACAAAGAAAGAAAGCAAGTGACTTCCTAGGAATTTTGTTGTTCACCACAGCTCTATGTAAGCAACTTTTGTATCTTCCATTTGAAAGTGCCTGAAAACAGGTAACCGAAAACATTGATACATGACAAATGAGAGCTAATAATGAAGAGATTGCTTACCATGAATGTGTCTCCTATGTTGACAACAAAGGCATTCGGAACGGGTGCAACCAAACACCATTCATTGTCCACAAACACTTCTAGTCCACCAACGTTATCTTGGTGTAGGATTGTCAAAGATGTCGGATCACAATGAGCCCTGTCCCTAAGGTAAGGTCTGGCTTTTGACATGGTGGATAGTGGTTTAGTCTCATTATCGAATCATTTTCTTCAAAATATTCCTTGAAGTGAGCTCGGTTCACACCAAGGTTTATCCCTAGTAACTCCATGATCTGAACTGAAAGCCGACTCATGGTGTCGCAATACTCTTGATAAACCATCCTGTGTAATCAAATCGTTTAGCCTATGCATTGTAATAATATATAAATGAAGAAAAAATATACATATAGTTAGACACATACCCGATTTTTTCAAATTCTTCGCCCATTGTGTTCTTGAAATAGTCCTTAACTATGTTGGATGAGTCCTCCTCAGTGGAGAATCGGAAAGAGAGTGTCTCTTTCCAAGGAAGTTTAGAGGAGAACCGCCCGGTGAAGCTACTTGCATATCCATAACTCTCAACAACTTTCCTTTGAGCTCTTTGCTTTTCGGAAAGCGGAAGCTTAAAAAATAAGTCCATACACCGGTGAGCCTCAGATATGAGGCTTGCGTCGACTCCATGATTGACCACAAGGAAAAAACCATGGGTCTCGCAAGCCTCATTGATGAGGCTGGAGACTTCCTTCACTGAACTTGAGTGTCCAGTAAGGAAGTCTCCTAAGTCTAATACGGGTACCTCAAGTTCCTTAGACTTTTGGGAGTTCGGTTTCTCATGATCAGGCCATATGAAGTGTTGGGGTATGTTGGTTTCGTGTTGTATGACCGACGCATCGAAAATGGAGACGTTTGTTGGTCTTCTTTGTGTTCGTTAAGGGAATACATGGTAGGTGGATTCTTGATACAATCTATTGCCATTGCCATAGTTATGTTTTTTTTTCCTGAGTGAACACAGAGACGTTGAGAATTGATCAAGGCTAGAATGAAATTGCTAGGTGGTATAAAAGAAATGCCAGTGCCATTTATATAGTGCAATCGGTGAGGAACAAACTAAATAGACTAAAATTAGTTTTAAGATCTTATTTTCAGATAAAAGAAGAAAACAATAATTCCAAATTATTCTTAATTGCCAAAGTATGAATCTGAAATAAATAGCCTTCCATCATTTCATTTGTAAAACAAGGAAAATAGGATTTAGATATTCCAACATTTCTGGTATTGGCTAACAATAATCCTAACTGGATTTATTCCTGACAATGCTCCGATCTTTTCATTTTGTTTGTATAATCGTCGTCGTTAAAAAAATATAATGAATTGAGGTTTTTTTCGAATTAAAAACTGATGTTTTAGGGCTTTTGATCAGAACGAGGACACGAGTCAAAGAATGTAAAATATCTCGAAATAGGGCTCCTAACGACAATAACGGTGCTTCAATTTTGGTGTTTAAACTTCAATTTAACAATAATCAAGACGTTGGAGCACCGTTTCAAAATAAGTTTTACATAAATTGACTTTTATACTCGTTTTAATCAAAAACCTAAAGCACTAGTTTGTATTTTCGAAAGAAAACTTAACCCCATTAATTTTTTTTAACGACAGACCATTATACAAACAAAATGAAAAAGATTGAACCATTATCAAGAATAAATCCAGTTGAGATTATTATTAGCTAATATCAGAAAGTTCGAATTATTTAGATCCAGTTTGATTATAAAAACAAAAACCTTTTCTTTACTTATATATATAGAAAACGTTAGATTAGAATAGAACCATTAGACTCAGGTGAGGTACAACGGGATAAATTTGTATTATTATTTAACGAAAGGTAGTAATTTTACTTTTGCAAAGAAGGGCTTCTGGTTTGTATAATTACATGCAAGTAGTCGATGAATTTACAAACTCTGAAACACATGCAAGTTCAGTTGTCTTTTGCAATATTCACATGAAACCAATTTCATCAGATGAAATTTTGGAGTTTCTTTTGGGACTCTAATCATCTTTAATACTCTATTCCCAATACCCATTATTCTTTGTTATAAACAGAGTTAAGATTATTATTAGCTAATATCATAAGGTCCCATTATTTAGATCCAATTTGATTATAAAAAAAAAACAAACCTTTTCTTTACTTATATATAAAGAAAACGTTAGATTAGAATAAAACCATTAGACTCAGGTGAGGTACAATGGGATAAAATTGTATTATTATTTAACGAAAGATGGTAATTTTACTTTTGCAAAGAAGGGCTTATGTTTGTATAATTACATGCAAGTAAGTAGTCGATGAATTTACAAACTCTGAAACACATGCAAGTTCAGTTGTCTTTTGCAATATTCACATGAAACCAATTTCATCAGATGAAATTTTGGCATTTCTTTTGGACTTTAATCATTTTTAATACTCTATTCCCAATACCCATTATTCTTTGTTATAAGCAGAGTGTGTGTGGGCTACATATTATTATTTAGTGACATAGGAAGCGAAAGGACAAGGGTTATGTGTGATTTGTTAAAGCATAGAAAGCTAAACCTTCATTCGTTCCGAGTTTTTACATCTTAAACTTATAACTGAGTCTTATGAAGGGTCAACATATTCCCACACTCAAATGTCTATTTGCACATTCCTCACAGACACTTGTCTAGGACTAGACGGGTCGTCTAGGGCATTTGAGATGCCTCGTCTAGGCCTAGATGAGTCGTATAGGGCTTTTGTCTCCGACCACATTTCTAACCTCGTACCATGTTAAATCAGTAACATCAGACGACTTGTCTAGGCCTAGACGAGGTCAATATAGGACACACTAAAGACGAGCGTCTAGGCCCAGCGGACGTCGGCAGACTTATTTGATTATGGTTAGTTTGCATGTGAGTAAAGTAGGTAAAGTAATAAGAGACGTCTAGAGTTGTACGATGCATATATATTGGAATTCAAATAGTTGAAATAGAGACACGCAGAGCATTCTTCAACACAAAAAAAAAGATCGAACTTCTCTGCTTGTTCTTTGCCTTTTATTTGATATCATTCAAAGCTAATGAAATGTCATCATACTAGGACGAAAACTATATCTTTGGGCCGTATTAGGCGAGTCTTGGGTGCCCGAAGCCGTTCCGGTAACAGTTATTAGCTTAAATTACTTGTGTTTTAATAATTTGCTAATGATGATAGGTTATTAGGGGGAGACTGGCATTCCAATTCTAACGAGTAAGAGGAGGTTGTGTCTAGTGTACAAGGAAATCAAAACATATTGTTTCTAGATTTGAACACGCATCCCCTGTTGATGAAACATCCCCTTTAGATGACTCATACCATGTTGATGAACCATGTTATCCGGCGCAATAAGGGTATCCAGTTATGGATACGAGTGTGAATATTCTTACATACAACAACGCTATCCGGATGGATACGGAGGAGAAGGTGGTCATCAGCTATTCATTTCCCGAGCAATCCTTAGGAAAGTTACAATGCATCACAGTATTTGTACGCTCAACAAAACTATCTAGGCGGTAGAGGATATGGTGGTGAGGCACCCCCCCAGCCCAGGCAATCTGTGCCTCACAAAGATGGTATCAAATTTATTTAGTTACTTTAGAAAGATGAAAAAAATACAAAATCTAACCTAAAGCTATCGATGTTACAAGTTTTCAACTCTCTAGATGAACTAAAGAACTGGGCAAAGGAAATGGCAAACGCGGATGGTTTCGTTATTGTGACCCGATGATCAAAGAAAATTGGGGGGAGGACCGGGAGGGTATGGCTTGAATGTGACTTTGGTGGTGAGCACCATACTACAGAAACGGTTAGAAACTTCCGAAGCAAAAAAACCGATTGCCCGTTTTACCTGTTGGCGGTGCGAGACCATCCGTATGAAACCTAGGGGATAAAAGGGGGAAACATTGAACATAACCACCAACTTTGTGAGGGCCTGTCGGCCCACACTTTGTGCGAAGGTTTACTCCCAACTAATACAGACTGATCAATCAGCTGACAGCTCAAAACATAGAGCCAACAAAATTTTTCAAATGATAAGGAAGCAGGATCCAGACACGTTCCATGTTCAAAAAGACGTACAAAACGCAGTTCAGAAGATTAGGGCCGAACGAAGAGAAAGACTGACTCCCATGCAATTACTAGAAAACATCCTTATTAAAAACGAACTAATTTACGACACGCGGGAGGAACCCGGAACAGAGGTCGTAACAGAGATCTTCTTTGTTCATCGATACTCGAGTAAAATGTGGTGTGTATTCCCTCACGTTTTGCTGATCGATTCCACGTACACAACATGCCATTTGTCCATATTGTTGGTATGACGCCTACTGTAACATCAGTCAAAAACGGATTTACCAAACCCGCTCCGTTTATCAACCGAACAGTCAGTCAAAATTTTCGTTGCGAATTAAATGCCCAAAATATTTTTAAACGATCCGTAATCAATTATTATACGCGAACATATATTTAGTTTTTGAAAAACTGTCAAAAATCGCAAAATAAAAATGAATTGTTTCAGCCGGGTTTCGAACCCGGGTCTGTACCGAGTCACCTAGTGACTTAACTCTCACACACAAACCACTGCGCCAACTGCTTTGTTTGTTATGTATTTCAAACATTTAATTGATATAATAACTTTACAAATTCAAAACCGGCGCCCAATCGTTTCAGTCGTCGGAATCCCGGAATGTCCGCGAATCTTAACTACAATTTACGTTATAACGTAAACCTTTAATCACATATCGGTTATAACCGATGTTTGAAGTCCGCGACCAAATTCATAACCGCCGGAAAACTTAAACCGACGAACCCAGTCCGAAATCAGACCAAATACATCTCATTTTTCCCCTATAAATTCAACCACAACCGTCTACAAACACTTTCGCTCAAAAAATCACACCTTTTCTCGGCATAATTCCACTCGCCGGAACTTTCCTATTTTTCGCCGGAAAACCGAGTTTTAATTTTCTGAACCTCACTAATCCCCTAAACCTTTACTGAAGTTACCCATACTCTTTCCAAGATATCCGGAGACTCGCTGCTGCAAGGAACCTATCGCCGGAGGTGAATTCTGTCGCCGGAGTTCTGCCGGAAAACAGAGAGTCTTGTCGGTATACTTTCTCCGCCCAGTTTTCTTCTCCGTTTCACTTTTATAATACCTTAATTAACTGTAAAAACACTAATAAATCGATAAAACTTCGAACCAGCCGATTTTCCGATTTCTGGTTATTTTTCATTGAAGAAGACGATGATTGTTATCATATAAGTATAATATAAATCATGAAAATTATCGGGTTAGACACACAGTCCAGCGGTGGACTGTGTGCACATATAAAACGCAAAACGTCTCAAGTTCGAATCCCGTCTCATACGCTGCCTTAATAAAAACCATTGTTTTTGTTTACTGAACCGGAGTCGCCTAAGATATATGTTAAGTATATTAATAACCGAAATAATAACCAAGTTAGACACACAGTCCAGCGGTGGACTGTGTGTTTGTTTATATCACAGGTCACGAGTTCGAGTCCGGTCTTCAACACCGACTCGGACAATTATCTCTTCTCTTTTTAAATAAGGCAGAAAAGGAAATATCTATTTTGTATTTAAGTATAATAAAAACCGAATGATATAACATGTTGAACACACAGTCCAGCGGTGGACTGTGTGTTGGATTAAACCACAGGTCCCGGGTTCGAGACCTGTGGTGTGCATGACCGTTTCGCCTTAAACTGTTTTTAAAATAAATGATTTTCTATTAATTCTAATTAATGTATATATGAAATTAAAATCGGATATATAACGGGTTAGACACGTAGCTCAGTTGGTAGAAGCTGCGTGCACGCGTACGGGAGGTCTCGGGTTCGAGCCTCACCGAGCGCACAACAATATTCCTCAAACCGGTCAACGACCAGTCAAAGTCAACTGGTCAATGTTACTGTAGCAGAAAAAAAATAAAATATTTTTATTATTTTTATTTAATTATTTTAATTAAAAATCAATTATAAATACTTAAAAATAACATTTTTAAGATTAGAAAATAGCCTCAAACTCACAAAAATACACCCAACAATACTACTAAAATAGTTTAATAAAATCCGTTTACTCACCAAACCATAATGCGATTTATCTAGGTTAAATCTCACTCGTGGTTAAAACCACTTCGCGTGCATTCATCATCATCAACCGAACGCACCCACTGTGAGTGAATCTTACAATTCCCCTTTTTAAATTACACGTTTTGGGGTGTGTCATGTGTTATGAATTAATTAATTTATTTATTTAAACTTGTGCCATACCACATCATGACTTAATCTTAGATTGATTTATTGTTGTGATTTATTTATATTCCGTTTGTCAAATTACATGAAACTCATACATTAAGCCCATCAGTTCCTCGTGGGAAACGAGTAGAACATCGCGTGCTTCAAATTCATTATTGTTCATGTGTGTTTTCATTGAGTTTATATTGTTTGTAGTTGTGTTATTCATAATATCATGTTTATGCAATTCATTCATCAGGCCCCTCAGTTCCTCGTGAGAGACGAGTTGAGCATCGCGTGCCTTTAATTGTTTCCATTATTATTCATGAGTGTTTCATTTAACATCTTATGATTGTTGATCAAGTTACATCTAATTTTATTCATGTTTGGTTGTGCACATATTTCATAATCAATTTAAATAAATTGTTCAAATGTTTTTCCATAGGATTCACTCGCCAACATTATGTTGATCCAAAAACCTTTTTACACATGATACAGGTGAACAGGTTGAAGCAAGGATAACATAGGATATGCCTTAGAAGAGAACAAAGGAGTTAGATTGTTAGTTAGATCATGTTGTATCACTATTGTAAACTTTCATTTAATTTGTATTAATGAATATGAAACATTTAATAAATGTCATGAGCTTTGATGATAACTCAATCATGCCCCGATCACCTTATCCGCTGCGGGTCGGGGTGTGACACCTACCAAATATTCATTTTGTATTCCGCATGCCGTTATCTGTAAAAAACGTAATGATAACTTTGTATGGGTGTTTAAGAGGATCAGGTCAAAGATGGGTGAATGTATGGAGCCACGTGTGATTGTATCGGAGAGAGACCTGGCCCTAATAAGCGTGTGTGCTAAAGTATTTCCAAAAGCCTCTCGGTATCTTTGCAGGTTTCACGTAAAATAAAATATTTGTAAGCACTTCAAGAGCGCCTTCACAAAAGAAGAATGGCAAAAATTTCTATCATTCTGGGAGATATTGTGTGAGTCTCCATCAATACCATATACGAGTACCATTTGCGCAACCTACAAAAGCGACTTGTGGAGTGCAAACGTTCAAGTAATTTTTTTAATAACATATTACATTTATAAAATATTTTTACTTTTTAGGGGTCTTGAAGTACGTGTATTATAACTGGCAGAAAGATTACAACGAAATGTTCGTCTTTGCGTAGACTGATCAAAGTCGCAACTTCAATCAGCGTACACAAACAGAGTTGAGAGTCAAAATGCTAATTTAAAGAGATATGTCCAAGATAGGAGCTTGCTGGATCGTATAGTTGGTTGTGTCCAGGATATAGTTGAAACACGATACGGTGAAATTGTCACACCCTGACCCGTAGCAGATATGATAGTTGGGGCAGGATTGGGATTTCATCAAAGCTCATGACATTTACTATTATAAAGTTTCATATTTATTATATCAAATTAAAAAGAAATAATCCAACCAACACACAATCCATACAAACACGAAATGTTCTAAACATGACATTCAAATAACGCTTTATTTATCTTATAAGGCCCAATCCTATGTGTTCCTTGCTTCAACCTGATCACCTGTATCATGTGTAAAATAGAGATTTGGGTTAACAAAAGTTGGCGAGCGAACTCTGTGTAAATATAATAATTAATATTATTAATATATAATAAAATGTGAATAAACCAAATATGAGCGAACTCATATGTAATCCAACCACAAACCGCATAGTCATCTAGCAATGTACATGTGAGCACGATAAGCGATGTGCTGTGAGATCAAAGCCTAATCAAACAGAGCCGATCTAATTAGAAAACACGATGCTCTACCGTATGAACCAGGGAACTAATGGGCCTATGTGAGAGCTTGACTGAAATGAGAAATGTAAACACAAATAACAATAACCAACAATATCACATAGCACGTTAGATCACATAATGGTATTAGCACAAGGTTTGAATTAGTGAAATAAACAAAAGCGACACATGATACACCCCAAAAACATAAATAAAAAGGGGAGTTGTAAGAATTCACTCACAGTAGGTGCGTTTTGATGAGAAGTGTGCACGATTTGGCGTTAGAGACATCAACCCACAAGAAAGACTAACCTAAATATTTACGTAAAAATTCGGTAAATATAAATATATAATCTTTTACTTAAAAATTAGTATTTTTATTTAACAAATTTATAAGACTTTTTAGGTAATTTTATTGTATTTGATACTATTTTTGTGATCTAAAAGAAATTATTTAATTATATAATTTTGTAGTTTTTTGAGGAAAAATTAAACAAAAGTTTAATTAGAAAATATACCCTTAGCGGGTTGAACCGGACAGGTTTGGCAACGTGTGGGACTCGAACGCGTGACCTGTCGTATACGTGAACACAACTCTACCAACTGAGCTACGTGTCTATCCCGGAATATACCTGTTTTTAATTATATATATACATATATTAAGTTAAACCATAATCTTATTGTATTTAAAAAGGTTTTGGCAATTTCAGAAAGCGTGTAAACGACCAGACTTGAACCAGCGACCAAGGCATCATGTTGCACACAGCCCGACCAATTGGGCGTGTGACTAACCAAGAGGATATGGGTTTTTAATTAAATTTATACACTAACTGAGTTCTATTATATATGAGTTATAAAAGGGTTGGTTTAATACAGGAAATCGGCAGCGTAAGTGTGACTTGAACCCTGGACCCTTTGTTTAAAATGCACACAGTCCACCACTGGACTGTGTGTCTAACCCGGTATAAACACCGGTTTTAATTATATTTATACTAATTTTCAACTTCAACATCTTAATTCAAAAGAACGTTAACTAAAAAATTCCAACAGAAACTGGTTTTGATTATTTTGTTTGCACATGATATCATTGACATGAGAGGAATGAAATAAGAGTGAAAGTTATACCGATTTGTGGTTACGATGATGCTCCAGTGATTAATCCGGCAGAGCTTCGGATTCCGGCGAAGTGGGTTTTGAACACAGAGAACTTTCTGAGAGTTTTGGAGAGTTTTTGCGAGAGTGAGCGAGTTCCGGATAGATTGAATCACTATTTATAGTTGAGGGTGTGGGTTCAAGTTGGATTTCAGTTTCGACGGTTTCGGTCAAAGCTTAATTGTCACCATGATTACATAACCGATATGAATCATTGTTGACCCACACAATTTGAAAATGTTTCTTCGGTTTAAATCGAAACTGAAACAAAGATTTGAAGATGGATTAGAGATTGCAGCCGTCGCTGGCGGTTGTCTTGAAATTGATTTCAGAGTGTTGTTTTTATATCTAACTTATTTGGTTTAGGTTTATCTCAAATATGTGTGTGTGGTGCAGTGGTGTGTTGTAAGTTTGGTTATGGGCGAGACCCGGGTTCGAGTCCCGCGGTCCGCCTTTTGTTATTTTATTATTTAAATTTTATGAAATTTATTATTTTATATTTTAATATTATTATTATTTTACTTTATTGTCCTGTTTTATTATTTGAAACTAATAATATAACAAATATCAAACTTTTAACATAAATACGCAACGAACATCATACGTACATTTGAATTACAAAACGGAGCGTGTTTTGGAACCCGTATTATGGAAAATGTTACAGTATCCCCTACTTCTAGAAATTTCGTCCCGAAATTTAAGTAGTAGTATGTTTAACTTGAAAGAGTCGAGGGTATTTTTCTCGCATTGAGTCTTCGCGTTCCCAAGTAAAATCAGGTCCTCGTTTTGACTCCCAACGCACCCTGACTATCGGAATTCGACTTCGTCTTAAACGTTTTTCAAGGTTGCTCTACTAAAATTCATGGATTCATCAATCTGAATATCTTTCAACGGTATATGGAGGTTTTCTTCGGCAAGGCACTTTTTTCAAGTTGGATATATGGAACGTGGGGTGAATCTTCTTGAGTTTTTCAGGTAGGTCAAGCTTGTATGTTGCAGGACCAAATCTCTTGAGTATTTTAAATGGTCCTACATAGCAAGGTGCTAGCTTGGCTTTTTGTCCAAAACGAACAACTCCCTTCCATGGTGATACTTTCAAAAGTACTTGATTGCCAACACAAAACTCGAGTGGCTTATCGGTTGTTTCTTGAATTAATACTGGTCTGATGATCTGTGCTTCACCGATTTCGTGCCAACATACAGGTAATCGGCACTTACGATCGTATAATGCTTCAAAAGGAGCCATACCAATGCTCGAGTGATAACTATTATTATATAAGAATTTGACCAAATGTAGATGAGTATCCCAATTGCCCTTGAAATCGATAACACAAGATTGTAACATGTCTGTAACATTTGTCAAAAACGGGTTTCCAAACCCGCTCCGTTCTGTAATCGAATATCAAGTTATAAATGTCACGTTGCGTATTTATGGCTATTTTAATTTTTAATGATGCATAATTAATAAACAAACTAAACTATAAAAGTTAAAATTGATAAAAAGTAAAAATAAAATAATTAAAAAGGAGAATGAGGCTGCCGGGATTCGAACCCGGGTCAGCCGGAAAGGAACTCAAAGCTTTATCACACACACATATCACCACTCCGCCACTTGTTGTTTTCTATAAACATTAGGAAACAATTAAATTTTATTATCTATCACAAATTAATCCGGTTACGCCAACTGTAACCGAAATCGGTCACCAAACGTCCAAAAACGTTTGATAATACGCGGTTTACCGATTTTAACCGCTACACCGACGTTTTCAATCAAGTTTGCTTTGAATGAACTTGAATTCTAGAAGTGAATCGGCTTTTATAACCGAAAACTTTCAATTCCAGGATTACTTCAATCTTTGTTCTCTCTCACGACTCAAACACACTCGGAAAGCTCTCAATTACATTTCCGCACAATTTTCAGTTCGCCGGAGAATCTAATTAGACTCGCCGGACTTTCGCCGGAAAACCGTATTCTCCATCAAAACAGTAAGTCTTTCAATTCTTTCGTGGTCAATCAATTGTTAAGCTATTGCTAACCCAAACCTTTCAATCGGAATCGAATTCAGACGTCGTTATCGGATAATTCCTGCTCGCCGGAAAACCTCTGAAAGTTCTTATCTTCCGCTGTAAAATGGTATGGACATTCAAACCTTCTGTTAACTCTTGTTTAACACTTCAATTCCACAATTAGCTAATCAAAACTGTTAAATTGCTCGCTCAGTTGAAGTTCATAAAAACAGAGCCGACGCCTTGCCGGAATTCTGAGACAAATCATTCCTCCGGTATGTTTGCTTCCAACACCGTCTCTGTCATTTCATTTTAGTCTTATGAATGTTGACAGTTGGGTAAATTGCTGTCTGTAAAAATTCGCGAAGAAGATGAACTGTGTTAACATTATAAGGATAATTAAAATTGGTATTTTAAACGGGTTAGACACACAGTCCAGCGGTGGACTATGTGCAAACAATACGCACACGCCGCGAGTTCGATCCCTGATACACACACCCTCTTTGTAATAAGGATGTTTTATTTTTCCAACTGAACCGGATTAACTTACGTTAGATGTTAAGTATAATAAAAATCTGTATATTAACCAAGTTAGACACACAGACTGTGTGTAACGTTAAAGCACAGGTCCCGGGTTCGAGACCTGTTGGTGACACCGGTTCGATGATTTAAAACATTTTTGAAAATAAAAGAATTTTGAATAAACTGAGTTAGTATATAAATATAATTAAAAACATAATTATTTCGGGTTAGACACGTAGCTCAGTTGGTAGAGCTGCGTGCACGCGTACGGGAGGTCACGAGTTCGAACCTCACTCAGTGCAAACATTATAAATGACCGAACCGGTCAACAAGTCAAAGTCAAAAAGTCAACGGTCAACCCAAAAAGTCAACATATTTTTATATTTTTATTTATTTAATTTAATTTAAAAATCAATTAAAAATACTTAAAAAATAATGTTTTTAAAGATAGGAAATAGCCTTAAACTCATAAAAATATATCTAAAAATCCTAATTAAAATTATCAATAAAATCCACTCATTTACTATATTTTCCGTTATTATTAGGTTAGTTAATACTCGTTGTTCAATCCTTTCCAACTCGTGCGCATCTCATCATCTCCAACCAAACGCACCCAATGTGAGTGAATCTTTACAAATTCCCCGTTTTAATCACGTTTTTGGGGTGTATCATGTGTCTTGCCATTTATTATATTTAAATCATTGTGCATACATCATATCATGAACAAATGTGTATTCAGCTTGTTTCAACTGTTTATGTGGTTATTGTTAGATTTAATTTATTATTTTCAGTACATGCAAGTTCATAGGCCGCCGCTCCCCATTACATTATGAGCGTTGAGCATGTTCCCCATTACATTATGAGCGTGAACCTGGCGTGCCAACATACGATCGGCTCCGTTTGATTGAGCCTTGATCGCACAGACATTTATCATTTTCAGTACATGCAATACGATCGGCTCCGTTTGATTGAGCCTTGATCGCACAGTTTCATTCATGTTATATATTTATGCAAGTTATTATATGTCATTGTATGTTATTGTATGTTATAGTTTGTGGTTGACATTGTTACTGAATGATTATTTACATTTGCTCACTTATGATTATGCACAATTTTTCCTTGATAAAATAACAAGAAAGTCAATAATAAATGTTTATCTAACAAGGTTCACTCGCCAACTTATGTTGACCTAAAAACCCCCATTTTTACACATGATACAGGTGAACCAGCTGCAGCAAGAAACACATAGGATTGGCCTAGAAGAATAAAATGATTTAGAGCTTGGAATTGTTTAGTTGGTTATTTTTCTTTGTATTTGTATGGACATGTTTGGATTATTGGGAATGTAATTTTTACTTTAATAAATATGAAACATATTAGTAAATATTATGAGCTTTGGTGATAACCCAATTATGCCCCGACTCTTATTCCGCTGCGGGTCGGGGTGTGACAGATTGGTATCAGAGCCATGACTATAGGGATATAGGATAGGTTATTAGACCCTTAGAGCCTATACTATAGTTGATTAGAAATTTTTAAGATTTTTGTGTGTTACATGCCAAATTTTATGATGTTTATATGTTTTATGTTAAATGTTACATTCAATGTTATGCAAGCATGTTCATAAGTATATATTATCATATAATGCCTATCATGAACCATATTCTCATAACATATCATATCCATGAAAGCACACACCACATCATTTTCATGATTGCTTTACAATGATTTTTTTATTTTTCAAATCTCATCAAAGTGAGTTCTCATGACGGGCATGTAGTAACTGGAAGGGTACCAGTACCGGTAGTCGGAACGTCCTGTCTAGGCTGGCATTCGTATAAATAAAAAATAAAGGACCAGTTTGCCTACCTGGGGACTAACGATGAGAGTACGAAGTACCTATTAGGCCAAAGCATGCTATACCAAACGTCGTGTGAACTAACCCCACTTTGAGTTGTCACTGTGTCTACACCTGGACACATTCCGACCATACATCTCGTAAACATATTTTGTGGTTTGCATTCGGGTGATGCGAGTGTTAAATCGCCAATACTAATGTGAATCCTACCAAACCAATAGTCATGGGGGCCCACATGACTATACAGGTGAAGGTATGGGGGACATTTGAAGCCCAACATGAGCAAACTCAAGACATCCTATGGATGTAGTTGCATTATTGATATTTATGTTATTTTCATTTTCTTAAAGACACATGACACCTAAAAAGACTCCATAAACTCACAATCTTCTTATGTATGTTCCTGTAGATGTCGGCTAGACAACAATGAGGGGGTAAAAGATCAGGAAGGTCTCACGAACGCTTGGCCACACAAATCGCGAAACAAATGGCCGCGGTGCTTCCTGACATTGTGGTTCAAGTACAACAAGCTCTCGCCACAAATCCCACTAATCCTCCCCAACAAAATGACCAGAACATCGGCAACCCTCCTGCCAGCAAGTGCTCATACAAACATTTCAAGTCTTGCGATCCTCCTAAATTTGAAGGGACCGAAGGTGTCACTGCTCTCCTCCACTGGTTTGAGGAAATGGAAAACACCTTCCTCAACTGCGATTGTCCCGATGATCGCAAGGTTCGATACGCGACCGGAAGACTCTTTGGGTAGCTCTTACCTGGTGGAATACTGAAAAGGGGAAGAGGGGAATTGATGATGCAATGGCCTTAACGTGGGAGGAGTTAAGGGAAATCATGACGAGGCGATTCTGTCCTAGAAGTGAGATTAAGAAGCTAGAGGATGAATTTCATTCTTTGAAGCAAAAGGAGGGAGATCATACGTCCTACAACAAGAGGTTCTTAGAGTTGAAACAAATGGTCCCTAATTTGTTTACCCCAGTTTATCGCTTAATCGAGCATTACATTCGAGGTCTTCCCTCGAAAATTCAAGATTCAGTCCTCAGTACTTCGCCAGCAACACTTGAAGCTACTATGGAACTAGCGACTGAACTGGCTGAGAATCGAATTCGCAACGGTAAGTTTAAAGAGGAGAAGAAGAAAGCCCCCGTTGAGGGCCAAACATCAAACCATTCCACCTCCTCCTCCTCTAAGTTTGCTAACAAGAGGAAGCGTAACACCAGAAACTTCGCTGTTACACAAACCAATTTCCCTATTCCTGCTGCACCCATTACCCAAGTTGCCCCTTCACCTGCACCATACAAAAGACCATACTCTGGCCCGTTACCAAAATGCAACCGTTGCCAATACCACCATTTTCCTGATCATCCCTGCCAACATTGCACCAGCTGTGGTCGCGCAGGTCATACTGTTCAAACCTGTCGCATGTCTCAGCGAACGAACCGCCACCAGCCTTCAACCCAAACCCACCAACAAATAATGGGTCAAGCCCAACAACTCCTACTATTACCACCTACCCAACATTTAGCCCAAACATACTACCAAACCAACTATCCCATGGTACAACCTATGCGGGCTTGCTACAATTGTGGAGACCCAAGCCATTTTAGAAACACTTGTCCAAGGTTGGTGAACATTATTCATGCTCAAGCCCAAGCCAATCCGATGAATCAAGCGAACCAAGCTCCTCCACCTGCAAGAGGAAGAGCTTTCAACATCAACGCTAATCAGGCTAGTGCTGACGACAATGTGGTTAACGGTACGTTCCTTATCAATGGTAAATATGCATCCATGTTGTTTGATACTGGCGCGGATAAAAGTTTTGTGTCCTTAGAGTTTGAACCCATCTTAAACCAAAATCGTGATAAGCTCATGGAATCCATAACAGTAGAAGTTGCTGACGGGAAACCAGTCTCATTGAACTCCATTATACGCAATTGTACTCTTACTCTGAACGATCACAATTTTCTAGTTGACCTCGTTCCAATGAAGTTGGGAAGCTTTGACATTATAATTGGCATGGACTGGCTCAGTCAACATCAGGCAGAAGTTGTATGTCGCGAAAAGTTTATACGCATTCCACTTTCAAACGGTCAGACTCTACGAATCTTTGGAGAAACCTCGTCGAAAGGGCTTAGATTAATGTCCTGTCTTCAAGCTCAAAAATATCTTTGCAAGAATTATGTCGCGTTTTTAGCTCATATCGTCAAAAAGGGAACCATGGAGAAGAAACTTGAAGACATTCCTGTAGTAAAAGATTTCCCGCAAGTTTTTCCTGACGACATTTAGGACGTCCTCCAGTAAGAGAAGTCGAATTCCGTATTGATCTTATACCTAGTGCTACACCAGTTGCAAAGTCTCCTTATAGGTTAGCCCCCTCTGAAATGAAAGAGCTAGCCAGTCAATTGCAAGAGTTGACTGACAAAGGATTCATACGTCCTAGCTCCTCGCCTTGGGGTGCACCTGTCCTTTTTGTAAAGAAGAAAGATGGATCGTTTCGCATGTGCATCGACTACAGAGAACTCAACAAGTTAACAATCAAAAATCGTTATCCATTACCTCGCATTGATGATCTTCTTGACCAACTTCAAGGCGCCAGCTGTTTTTCAAAAATCGACCTTCGATCTGGTTATCATCAACTTAGAGTACATGAAGAAGACGTCCCAAAGACTGCTTTCCGAACTCGTTACGGTCATTATGAATTCATGGTCATGCCATTTGGTTTAACCAACGCTCCAGCTGTCTTCATGGACCTAATGAACAGAGTCTGCAAACCCTATCTCGATCGTTTTGTTATAGTCTTCATCGACGACATCCTCATTTATTCAAAGTCTAAGTCTGATCATGAGCGACATCTTCGACTCATCCTTACACTTCTAGAGAATGAAAAACTTTACGCCAAATTCTCCAAATGCGAATTCTGGTTAAAAGAGGTACAATTCCTTGGACATGTAGTCAATGACAAGGGAATACATGTAGACCCCTCAAAGATCAAAGCGGTACAAGAATGGCAAGCGCCACGCACACCAACTGAAGTAAGATCATTCCTTGGTCTGGTGGTTATTATCGCCGTTTTATTTCAAACTTCTCTCGCATTGCTGTACCACTCACGGCATTAACTCATAAGGGAAAACCTTTCATATGGGGACCCAAACAAGAAGAAGCCTTCCAAACCCTTAAACAAAAACTCTGTGATGCACCAATCCTCACTCTTCCTGAAGGTTGTGATGACTTCGTGGTCTATTGCGACGCGTCAGGGCAAGGATTAGGCTGTGTTCTAATGCAAAGAGGAAAGGTTATAGCTTATGCTTCGAGACAACTCAAGACGCATGAGAAGAACTACACGACCCATGACCTAGAACTTGGAGCCGTTGTGTTCGCTTTTAAGATATGGAGACATTATCTCTACGGTACTAAGTGTGAAATATACACTGACCATAAGAGTCTTCAACATATCTTCAATCAAAAGGAGTTAAACATGAGGCAACGAAGATGGGTCGAACTTCTAAATGACTACGACTGTGAAATTCGGTACCACCCTGGCAAGGCAAATGTGGTGGCTGATGCACTCAGTCGAAAGGGTTATGCGAACTCCATTCATCTTCTATGTTCGCAAATCATAACCGACATTAAAGATCAAATTCGAGAAGCCCAACATGTTTCAGTAACGGAAGACGACGTACGAAAGGAACTGTCCTGTGGAGCCGAACTTAAAATTGAAACTAAGTCTGACGGTATTCTGTACTATCTAGATCGTATATGGATTCCTGACCACAACAACCTTCGTGAATTTCTTATGAATGAGGCTCACAAAACACGATACTCTATACACCCTGGAGCCGATAAGAAGTATCAAGACCTTCGATACAGTTATTGGTGGCCTGGAATGAAAAAGGATATTGCTGTTTTTGTTTCCAAGTGCCTTACATGTTCCAAGGTAAAAGCTGAACATCAAAGACCCTCAGGACTTCTGGTCCAACCTGAAATACCTGTATGGAAGTGGGAAAACATAACCATGGACTTCATTACCGGGTTACCTCGCACTTCTGGTGGGTATGACACTATATGGGTAATCATCGATCGACTTACAAAATCAGCTCACTTTATTCCTATCCGCGAAGATTTCAAGAACGAAAAGCTAGCTCGTATTTATATCAACGAAATCGTAAGCCGTCATGGTGTACCGTTAAGCATTATTTCAGATCGTGATGGTCGTTTCACTTCACGAACATGGCAAGCAGTACAAGCCGCTTTGGGTACGCGATTAGATCTCAGTACCGCCTATCATCCTCAAACTGATGGACAATCTGAACGCACCATTCAAACTCTTGAAGATATGCTTCGAGCATGTGTCATAGACTTCAAGGGAAATTGGGACGCTCACCTACCATTATTTGAATTTTCGTACAACAACAGCTATCATTCAAGCATCGGCATGGCACCTTTTGAAGCTTTATATGGTCGTAAGTGCCGATCTCTAGTATGTTGGCACGAAATTGGGGAAGCTCAAATCACTGGTCCAGAATTGATTCAAGAAACCACAGACAAGATCCATCAAATTCGAAACAATCTTCTAGCGGCTCAAAGTCGTCAAAAGAGTTATGCTGATAAACGACGGAAGCCTTTGGAGTTTAACATTGGTGATCATGTACTTTTAAAAGTATCACCGTGGAAGGGAGTAGTTCGTTTTGGTCAAAAAGGCAAGCTAGCACCACGCTACGTAGGACCTTTCAAGATACTCGAAAGAGTAGGACCTGTAGCATACAAGCTTGATCTACCAGAAGAACTCAACAGGATTCATCCCACATTCCACGTATCAAACTTGAAGAAGTGCCTTGCTGATGAAAACCTCCACATTCCTCTGGAAGATATTCAGATTGACGAATCTATGCATTTTATTGAAAGACCTGTAGAGATCATGGACTTCGGAGAAAAACGTCTACGACGAAGTCGCATTCCAATTGTTAGGGTACGCTGGGAGTCGAAACGGGGACCTGAGTTTACTTGGGAACGTGAAGACTCAATGCGTGAAAAATACTCGCATCTTTTTCCTCCTACTACTACTTAAATTTCGGGACGAAATTCCTAAAAGTAGGGGATACTGTAACATTTGTCAAAAACGGGTTTCCAAACCCGCTCCGTTCTGTAATCGAATATCAAGTTATAAATGTCACGTTGCGTATTTATGGCTATTTTAATTTTTAATGATGCATAATTAATAAACAAACTAAACTATAAAAGTTAAAATTGATAAAAAGTAAAAATAAAATAATTAAAAAGGAGAATGAGGCTGCCGGGACTCGAACCCGAGTCAGCCGGAAAGGAACTCAAAGCTTTATCACACACACATATCACCACTCCGCCACTTGTTGTTTTCTGTAAACATTAGGAAACAATTAAATTTTATTATCTATCACAAATTAATCCGGTTACGCCAATAACCGAAATCGGTCACCAAACGTCCAAAAACGTTTGATAATACGCGGTTTACCGATTTTAACCGCTACACCGATGTTTTCAATCAAGCTTTGAATGAACTTGAATTCTAGAAGTGAATCGGTTTTTATAAACGAAAACTTTCAATTCCAGGATTACTTCAATCTTTGTTCTCTCTCATGACTCAAACACACTCGGAAAGCTCTCAATTACATTTCCGCACAATTTTCAGTTCGCCGGAGAATCTAATTGGACTCGCCGGACTTTCGCCGGAAAACCGTATTCTCCATCAAAACAGTATGTCTTTCAATTCTTTCGTGGTCAATAAATTGTTAAGCTATTGCTAACCCAAACCTTTCAATCGGAATCAAATTCAGACGTCGTTATCGGATAATTCCTGCTCGCCGGAAAACCTCTGAAAGTTCTTATCTTCCGCTGTAAAACGGTATGGACATTCAAACCTTCTGTTAACTCTTGTTTAACACTTCAATTCCACAATTAGCTAATCAAAACTGTTAAATTGCTCGCTCAGTTGAAGTTCATAAAAACAGAGCCGACGCCTTGCCGGAATTCTGAGGCAAATCATTCCTCCGGTATGTTTGCTTCCGACACCGTCTCTGTCATTTCATTTTAGTCTTATGAATGTTGTTAATCGTTTTAAAACAAGAAACAGTTGGGTAAATTGCTGTCTGTAAAAATTAGCGAAGAAGATGAACTGTGTTAACATTATAAGGATAATTAAAATCGGTATATTAAACGGGTTAGACACACAGTCCAGCGGTGGACTGTGTGCAAACAATACGCACACGCCGCGAGTTCGATCCCTGATACACACACCCTCTCTGTAATAAGGATGTTTTATTTTTCCAACTGAACCGGATTAACTTACGTTAGATGTTAAGTATAATAAAAATCTGTATATTAACCAAGTTAGACACACAGACTGTGTGTAACGTTAAAGCACAGGTCCCGGGTTCGAGACCTGTTGGTGACACCGGTTCGATGATTTAAAACATTTTTGAAAATAAAAGAATTTTGAATAAACTGAGTTAGTATATAAATATAATTAAAAACATAATTATTTCGGGTTAGACACGTAGCTCAGTTGGTAGAGCTGCGTGCACGCGTACGGGAGGTCACGAGTTCGAACCTCACTCAGTGCAAACATTATAAATGACCGAACCGGTCAACAAGTCAAAGTCAAAAAGTCAACGGTCAACCCAAAAAGTCAACATATTTTATATTTTTATTTATTTAATTTAATTTAAAAATCAATTAAAAATACTTAAAAAATAATGTTTTTAAAGATAGGAAATAGCCTTAAACTCACAAAAATATATCTAAAAATCCTAATTAAAATTATCAATAAAATCCACTCATTTACTATATTTTCCGTTATTATTTAGGTTAGTTAATACTCGTTGTTCAATCCTTTCCAACTCGTGCGCATCTCATCATCTCCAACCAAACGCACCCAATGTGAGTGAATCTTTACAAACTCCCCGTTTTAATCACGTTTTTGGGGTGTATCATTTGTCTTGCCATTTATTAAATTTAAATCATTGTGCATACATCATATCATGAACAAATGTGTATTCAGCTTGTTTCAACTGTTTATGTGGTTATTGTTAGATTTAATTTATTATTTTCAGTACATGCAAGTTCATAGGCCGCCGCTCCCCATTACATTATGAGCGTTGAGCATGTTCCCCATTACATTATGAGCGTGAACCTGGCGTGCCAACATACGATCGGCTCCGTTTGATTGAGCCTTGATCGCACAGACATTTATCATTTTCAGTACATGCAATACGATTGGCTCCGTTTGATTGAGCCTTGATCGCACAGTTTCATTCATGTTATATATTTATGCAAGTTATTATATGTCATTGTATGTTATTGTATGTTATAGTTTGTGGTTGACATTGTTACTGAATGATTATTTACATTTGCTCACTTATGATTATGCACAATTTTTCCTTGATAAAATAACAAGAAAGTCAATAATAAATGTTTATCTAACAAGGTTCACTCGCCAACTTATGTTGACCCAAAAACCCCCATTTTTACACATGATATAGGTGAACCAGCTACAGCAAGAAACACATAGGATTGGCCTAGAAGAATAACATGATTTAGAGCTTGGAATTGTTTAGTTGGTTATTTTTCTTTGTATTTGTATGGACATGTTTGGATTATTGGGAATGTAATTTTGACTTTAATAAATATGAAACATATTAGTAAATATCATGAGCTTTGGTGATAACCCAATTTTGCCCCGACTCTTATTCCGCTGCGGGTCGGGGTGTGACAATGTCTTCAAGAGTTTGCATGGTGCGCTCAAATTGAGCATCAGTTTGAGGATGAAAGAAGCGAGTTCCTAATGCTGATTGCACGGCTTGCCATGTGCATGAAGTAAAACGCCCATCTTGATCTGAGATGATGCTAAGGATATACATAACCAGGTGAGTGTGAAGTTTGGATTTTTATAGAGGCGGTAACGTTCCTAGTAAGGGTTGAATACCCTGCTACAGGAATCGCTTTTTGATGCCTGAGGTGTAGAAGTGAAAAGCGTTGTAATACGGATATGACTAACTGGATATGGTCTCATGATAAAGGGTTTTGAGAAAATCGAAGCGTCGAAAAGATAAAGTTACATCACAAAATGAAATCATCAACCATGTCGCTATCCAAATTAAGATTGACACTACTTACACGGAACTTCCCTTAACCGTTTAACAATGCTTTTGATCACCCGACAAGAATACTTATATATAGGAAGTACCTGCGCCGTATCCACCATATCCTTGTCAAAATTTCATCGGCCTTGTTATTAAGTCATGATTAACTCTATGTGACTCGTCCTAAAACTACCAAACATAAACAAACACATCTACTAATGCTTTGAGTCTCGAATCCGAGGAAAACAAGACTGAATGACAGCGGTACCTCCCTCGTGTGTTATGAGGAAGTGGTCAGTCTATGAAAAAGTGTGACACGACTCAACTTCCCTAAATGATGAGACAGGGTTCGCCGTGATGTATGATAACATGAAATGTAATTGATGAATAGAGACATGTATGAGACAAATTGACATAGCGTGGTATAATTTGCGTTAATGGCATTAATATGAAGTAATAAAATCATTATTACAATTTAAAACAATGATAACTCAAATAGTCAGAACAAGAACTGGAATCTACTAAAGCTTGGATTGAGAATAAAAATAAAATAAACAACTGAAGCAGATTCTTGAGTCTTCATGACGGAAGAAAGGCTAGTTAGGTTGTTCGTTCACACCGTTGTTGACCTCAACTGGGTTTGCGTTGATGTTGTAGGCTCTCCCTCTTGTTGGTGTAGGTGCTGGGTTTGCCTGATTCGCCTGGTTAACTGGGTTTGCTTGGGCTTGAGCGTTAATGATGTTAACCAGCCTAGGGCACATGTTTTTGAAGTGGGTAGGATCTCCACAATTGAAACAAGCTCTAACATAAGGTATCATGGAATAGTTCGGCTGTTGGTAGGGTTGGGTCATGTTTTGGGCAAGAGGTGGAGCATGGTTTTGAGGAGCACGACAAGTGTTACTCAAATGACCATAACACCCACAATTGGCACACAGTCGACAAGGTAAGGTGGGTTGGTGGTGATAATGGCAGGTGTTGCATTGAGGGTGGGGACCAGTGTAGGGTTTCTTGTTTGGATATGTTGGGTTGGATGCCTTGGGTGATTGGGATGGCTTGGAGTGGTACGGCTTGTGGAGTTGGCTGACTTGTTTGGGTGACAGCAAAATTTTTCCCGTTTCTTTTTCTTTTGGCAGTGAATCGAGAAGAGGATTCGGCTTGAGTTGGGTTTGGGGTTTCAGTCAGTGTTTTGCTACTTGCATCCTCCTTCTCATCATTGAAAACCCCATTCCTTATGTGGTTTTCAGTGAGTTCAGTGGCTAGCTCCATTGCTGCTTCCAGAGTTGCAGGCACGGTACTCATTACAGAATCCTGAATCTTCGAAGGAAGGTCCCGAATGTAGTGCCCAATAAGAAGGTAGAGAGGGGTGAACCAAATTGGAACCATTTGGTTCAACTCGAGAAACCTCTTGTTGTAGGTTATATGATCTTCCTCTTTTTGCTTCAGGAAATAGAACTCATCTTCCAACTTCTTAATTTCGCTTCTTGGGCAGAAATGACTTGTCATGAGTTCCCTAAGTTGTTCCCAAGTTAGGGCTACTGCGTCTTCGGCGCCTCTTCTACCCTTTTCGGCATTCCACCAAGTGATTGCTACCCCAAATAGACGACCAGTAGCATAACGAACCTTACGGTCGTTAGGACAGTCACAATTTAGAAAAGTACTCTCCATCTCTTCAAACCACTGAAGGAGAGCAGTGACTCCTTCGGTTCCTTTGTATTTTGGAGGGTCACATGAGTTGAAGTCCTTGTAAGTGCACTTAGTGGTGTTTGTGGGAGGGTTGGCAGTTTCTTACCCCTCTTGGTTGATTGGGTTGACAAGGTTAGCGGCGAGAGCTTGTTGAACTTGAATTACAATATCGGGAATCACGACGGCCATTTGTTGAGCTATTTGGGCAGCCATACGTTCGCCAGATTTTCCTGATCTCCTACCTCTACGAGAATGCCTAGAAGACATCTATAGGAAATACGTAACGAGATTATGAGTTTGGCGTATAGGTGTCATGTGTCGCATTTAGAAATTAACATCCACAAAATAAAAGAGAAAATAAATTTACTACATCCATAGGATCTCTTGGGCATTGCTCATGTTTGGGCCCCCATATGTCCCCCATACTTGGTTTAGGTAGTCATGTGGGCCCCCATGACTACTAGGCTTCGTAGGGTTCACATTGGTTTTGGTCTGTTAACACTTGCACCACCCGAATGAAAATCGTAAAACATGATTGAGAAATATAAGGTCAGAAGGTGTCCTAGTGTAGATACAGTGACAACTCAAAGTGAGGTTAGTTCACACAACGTTTGGAGTGGCCTGCTTTGGCCTATTAGTGTCACACTCCAGATTTCCAACCCGAAATCCATACACCGGTGGGCTCGGGTGGGAAGTATCGGGACGTCAGTCGATAACATCATTGTCAATTAAACACGGCACAACGGAAGTCTTGGAGTAAAATTACTATTACAAACCGAATGTTCGGAAATACAAAATAATATACAAGCTTGTAATAGAAGATCCACAGGCGGATCATAAAATGTACATGGAAAGAATACAAAACAGACTTTAGGCAGATTTAGGATTTGCAGGATCCTCTATCACTACCGAGTAGCTTCCGGCCTATTTCGTATTGTACCTGCAGTTTAGCCTTTGGACGATACGTCAGCTTACGCTGGTAAATACACCCAACTGACTCATTTTGAAAACTTTAAAATGGTTTTAAGTGCAAAACGGCACAAAATCTTTTATTACCTGGAAAGTTGACCTTGCAACCTTGTATCAGATTCACATGTTTAATACACACCACTCAGGACTCACGAAGGAGTCATCCCTAACGTCTTGGGAACACTGGATATGAGCATCAAAAGGTGTATGCCTACACCCCGTGCTAAGATCGTAGCCAATAACTAATGTATTGAGCCCAGGATATCCAGGACGCGGTAATTTAAGCCCTGACGTTTAAGTTATCAAACAAAACTGATTAAAACGAAATATGCGGGTTTACTAGCCACAAGTGGGCAATCGATTGACCGCATTTTGGACCAAGCGGTAATAATTTACCGTATCACAAGCCCGTATAAGGAAAATAAGTCGAGAGTATTTACCTGAGCTAGTCTTCTTTTAATTTTTAATAACTCAGTCATACACAAAAGGATTAAGTGCAGATAGCGTTTACTGGCAAGTCTCTAGTCTGGATTATGGCATAAGCTAGCCAATTAATTACTATCGGTCTTATAAACCGAATAGTGTACCTGATCATTTCGTATAACGCTTGATTAAACGACGATCGGATAGAATGTAGTTTAATCCCGACAAGTACTTGACTTGTATAATATGGGTAAACTATATACATTCTGGATTTTGAACTTAAATGACAAGGTTAAACACGTTTTTGTTAAATTCCGTAAACTAGTTACGTATAATCAACCGTACGCTCATAAGCGATAATGGGTAACTGATAAGTTATGGACAAGTTCTATATGCCATTATACTTTAAATAAGTTAAGATATCAGTAGGATATCAACTTGTATGCCCGTTAAGGTTTAAAAACGAAATTATGCCTCCTAAGGGCGTTTTGGTAAATTCATATCATTATAAAAGGAAATTTAATATAATTTAATGTTATGATTGTAAGTATTCTGTAAAAATACTTTATTTATGATATAATATCAGTAGGATATCAATTAGATGTGTAAATTATCTTTTATGACCAAACTCTGCACCGAAGGGGCATTTTGGTCATTTTACACATAGTTTATAAATTATTTGAGATTCTGAGTTTATAACATGTACCTACTGTAAATATATTTGAAATAAGTTTTAAAATCAGTAGGTAACAAGTCTTGGTCCATTAATATGGTTCAAAACCATACTATGCGCCCAAATGGCGCTTATGTCGTAAAATGAGGTCTTTATGCGATGTTTATGAAAACTGATGTTAAGGTCAGATTAAAATGTTTAAAATATGTCATTTAGTATAACATATCACTATGTAAATGATTTACCTTGAAAATACTTGATTAAAACTATTTTATAGGCCACAGGGGCTAAATTCGTCAATTATCGACATAGTTTAAGGACCTGCTTGAAAACTCAGTTTATAACTTGGTTAAACATCCCAAATAATCCTACTTATAATATTACATTAGTAGAAAACTTATTTTCAAGTTCATTACCGTTTAAAACCTTATTTTATGCAAAAAGGACATTTTGGTCAAAGGTGGCATAATTATGGAACTTGCGCATAAACTTGGATTCTGATTATGATCATGTAAGATAACCTCAGAGGGTTATGTTACATTATATTACGACCATAATGCAACTTTAGATCAGTAAGTAATTAATCTAAATCAGGTCAGAATCGAAAGTCAACGCAGAAGTCAAACTTCTCGACTTTCCGTTGCAAACCGACCCTAGAACTGAAATTGATGAGCCGAACATGTTCTTACATGTTCTAATAATTATTACCAACTTGTTTAAGTGTCAAAACAGGTTTCATAACATATATAAGATCAATTTATGATTTTTCCAAAAAATTGCCTGTTTGACTTTTTAATATCATAACTTTGACCTGTCAGTTGGTCTAGCAAACGTGATCTTTAGGAGGTGCCCTTTATAGGGATAAACACCTACCTTATTACGATCACTTAGCCATGTTTATTTCGAACAATGGCTGGACGGTAATGGTCTTAACTGAAAGTCAAAGCGTTTTACGAAAACGCTTGACTTTTGGCTATAAAAGCCTATAAACGAAAATGCAAGATCAAGGAACACTTACAAGAGGTTCCTACAATGCAAGAGAACTAAGTTGGATGCTCCTTTCAGCTAGGAACTTCCAGAGGAGGGAGAATAGTTATGATTTAGAAAGGTGCAAGTTGGAATGAAGCACTTAAACACCTATTTATAGTTGGAGAGCTCAAAGGAGGTGAAGCCAGGTGTTTAGGGGTGTAAGAGGAAGCTTACGAGTGTCCCAAAATGTGGCATAGCTAATTACAAGTCCATGGTGGTTTTGGAGCTTTGCTTGGCTGCCAAACAAAACTTTCTGCAGCAGACCTGTTCTCGCGCCCCGCGAGAGACCCATGCCTGGTCTCTCACGGCCCGCGACCGCCCCAAGGCCACTTTCAAAGTTTCACACTTTTAACCCCTTAACTTATTAAAGCTTCTAAAAACCTTTTTAAACACCTTTTTGGCACTTTTAGCCCTCCGTAGCCAATACTTAGCATACACGGGATTATGCCCGGACATTGTCGAGCTCTCGGTTCGTTAAAAGGTCACTCAGAGGTATATATTAAAATGCTGACACTTTTAATTCCTCCATTATCCAACTTTCACATATTTACAAAATTGAAACCTCTCGTCCAACAAATGGCACGTATGAGAGTTTGGACTTCGCAAAGGATCACTCAGAGGCTTATTATAAGCATGTTGATTCTGATGTCACTCAAAGGCTGGGCATGGGCCAAATTTCAAGCATGTTGACATATCAATCACTCAGAGGCTAATGATTTAAGCATGTTGACATATCAGTCACTCAGAGGCTATTATTTATGCATGTTGACATCGGACCGTCACTCAGAGGCTCGGTTTGAGCATGTTGACGCCCTTAGTCCTTATTGGTCTTTAATATACTACTTAAAATACAACACGTGTCACTATACTATTGGACATGGTTTTACAGGGTGTTACAATTAGGTCCTTCGTACTCTCATCGCTAGTCCCTAGGTAGGCAAACTGGTCTGTTACATTGGATTTATACGAATGTTAATCGTAGACAGGACGTTTCGACTACCGGTACTTGTACCATTCCAGTTACTACATGTCCTCGTAGAACTCACTTTGATGAGATTGAAAAATGAAAACATCGCAAAATTTTGAAAAGGAAAGCATGAAAAAATGTTTCAATATGTGAGAATTGAGATGTGTGTGATGCGTATATATGTAGGCATGTTATTTTAATAGTATATGTAACACATTAAATATCACACAAAATCATACAGTAGTGGGAATGCTTGCATGTATTTGTGTATGAGAGAAATGTAAAACAAGTAAACATCATGAGTTCGCATGTAACCAACTTAACACGTAAGCAATTAAAATCTAATCGACTATAGTATAGTCTCTAAGGGTCTAATAACCTATCCTATATCTCTATAGTCAAAAGCTATGATACCAAGATGTCACACCCTGACCCGCAGCGGATATGGTAGTCGGGGCATGATTGGGTTTTCATCAAAGCTCATGACATTTACTATTATAAAGTTTCATATTTATTATTTCAAATTAAAAAGAAATAATCCAACCAACACACAGTTCATACAAACACGAAATGTACTAAACATGACATTCAAATAACGCTTATTTATCTTCTAAGGCCCAATCCTATGTGTTCCTTGCTTCAACCTGATCACCTGCATCATGTGTAAAATAGAGATTTGGGTCAACAAAAGTTTGCGAGCGAACTCCGTTTAAACATAAAAAAATTGATATGTTTATTATTTAATAAAATGTGCATAAACCAACGCATATGTAATCCAACCACAAACCACGTAGTCATCTAGCAATGTACATGTGAGCACGATAAGCGATGTGTTGTGAGATCAAGGCTCAATCAAACGAAGCTGATCTAATTAGGCAACGCGATGCTCTATCCGTATGAAACAGGGAACTAATGGGGCTAATGTGAGAGCTTGACTGAAATGAGAAATGTAAACACAAATAACAATAACCAACAATATCACATAGCACGTTAGATCACATAATGGTATTAGCACAAGGTTTGAATTATTGAAATAAACAAAAGCGACACATGATACACCCTAAAAACATGAATAAAAAGGGGAGTTGTAAGAATTCACTCACAGTGGGTGCGTTTTGATGAGAAATGCGCACGATTTGGCGTTAGAGATATCAACCGACGAAAAAGACTAACCTAAATATTCACGTAAAAAATCGTAAATATAGATATATATTTCTTTTACTTAAAATTAGTATTTTTATTTAACAAATTTTATTAGATTTTTAGGTAATTTTATTGTATTTGATACTATTTTTGTGATCTAAAAGAAATTATTTAATTATATAATTTTATAGTTTTTTGAGGAAACAAAAGATTAATTAAAAAATATACCCTTAGCGGGTCGAACCGGACAGGTTTGGCAACGTGTGGGACTCGAACGCGTGACCTCTCGTATACGTGCACGCAGCTCTGCCAACTGAGCTACGTTTTTAACCCGGAATATACCCGTTATTAATTATATATATATATACACATATTAAGTTAAACCATAATCTGATTGTATTTATAAAGGTTTTGGTAATTTCAGAAAGCGTGTAACCGACCGGACTCGAACCCACAACCAAGGCTTCATGTTACACACAGCCCGACCAATTGGGCAGTGTGACTAACCCGGAGGATATTGGTTTTTAATTAAATTTATACACTAACTGAGTCCTATTAAATATGAGTTATAAAAAAGGTTGGTTTAATACAGGAAATCGGCAGCGTAAGTGTGACTCGAACCCGAGACCCTTTGTTTAAAATGCACACGGTCCACCACTGGGTGTGTGTCTAACCTGGTATAAACACCGGTTTTACTTATATTTATACTTATTTTCAACTTCATCTTCTTTAATTCAAAAGAACGTTAACTGACAAATTCCAACAGAAACTGGTTTTGATATCATTGACATGAGAGGAATGAAATAAGAGTGAAAGTTATACTGATTTGTGGTTACGATGATGCTCCGCGATTAATCCGGCAGAGCTTTGAATTCCGGTGAAGTGGGTTTTGAACACAGAGAACTTTCTGAGAGTTTTAGATAGTTTTTGCGAGAGTGAGCGAGTTCTGGATAGATTCGTGAATCACTATTTATAGTTGAAGGTGTGGGTTCAAGTTGGATTTCAGTTTTGAGGGTTTTAGTCAAAGCTTAATTGTCACCATGATTACATAACCTATTTGAATCATTATCGACCCAATGATTGCGTTTAATACACAATTTGAAAACGTTTCTTCGGTTTAAATTGAAACTAAAACAGAGATTTGAAGATGGATTGGAGATTGCAGCCGTTACAGGAGGTTGTTTTGAAATTGATTTCAGAGTGTTGTTTTTATATATAACTTATTTGGTTTGGGTTTATCTCAAATATGTGTGTGTGGTGCTGTGGTGTATTGTGTTGTGAGTTTGGTTATGGGCGAGACCCAGGTTCGAGTCCCGTGTTCCGCCTTTTGTTATTTTATTATTATTTTCTATTATTTAAATTCTATTAACTTTATTATTTTATTTTTAATATTATTATTATTTTACTTTATTATCTTTATTTATTATTTGATACTAATAATATAACAAATATTAAACTTTTAATATAAATACGCAACGAACATCATACGTATATTTGAATTACAAAACGGAGCGGGTTTTGGAACCCGTTTTATGGCAAATGTTACAGAAATAAGGAGGAGTTTTCGAGAAAGCATCAAAAAAAGAATGAACCACCACTGAAACCCGTTGTTTGACTACCTATGTGGAAAAGTTTCCCATACAGAACTTAACTTGTTGAGTGGAGAGCTACTTAGGAAACAAGGTGGCGCTTTAATTCATCATGTGGTTGCTAGATGTGGTAAAACTGTGGGTTGTAGTGTGCTTGTAGGCTGGAAAAGTATGTACGTGTAGGTAATAATTGTTAAACATACAACACTTGTGTGATATATGCCCATTAATCATGTGGCTTAAATAGCGCATTGCTTTAACCCTGCAGAGCGTCCAATTCAACTCAAAGATGTAGACGTCTTCTGGTAGAAGCTTAACTTTCAACCATGTAAATTGATACATGATGACGTTGACGCTACGTCTAGGTGAATTACCATTACCCCTAGACTGGTCGTCTGACCTAACCTCTTCTAGACCTAGACGCTCCGTCTAGGTGAATTACCATTTTACCCATGAGTTGGCCATCGTCTAGGCCTGATTTAGGGGTAAAATGGTAATTAACCATTTTAGTAAGATTCTGCTGAAATGGTTGATTACCACTTTACCCCTGAATTGGGCCTAGATGATGGGCACTCATAGGTAAATGGTAATTTACCATTTCCCTAGACGGGGCGTCCGGGCCTCGTATATGAGGGGAAAACCTAGATGACCTCTGCATATCACCCAAATACATACACACATACATACGTATATCTTGACTAATCAAGCGTATTCGGACCGTATTTTTGGTGATTTCGTACGTACTTTTACTTACACTTATAGTTTGTTATTATTGAATTTATTGTACATTTCGACGTAGATTATACGTGAATTTGTGGTTTTTTAGGGTTTTGGGGTGGGTTTTGTTGAAAATGGTGGGTTTTAGGATGAACAGTACGGAACGGCTACCCATAGACGACCACTTTCTTTAAATTGTTATTGTTATTATTAATTGTTATTATTAGTCTTATTATTATTATTAGTTTTAATTTGTTATTATTATTAGAATTATTATTAATTGTTGTTGTTATTATTATTATTAGTATTAATTGTTATTCTTATTAAATTTGTATAAGAATTGTTGTTATTATTCTTAACTATTATTAATTGTTATTATTAGTATAAATTTTATTATTAGAATTATAATTATAATTATTATAAGTTCTATATAATAATAAAATACTCTTAATTATGTATATTATACGTATATGTTATTTTGCAGATTGATTATGGACGGGTTGAGCATCAGATCCACGGGGTTCCGCATCCTTAGGGTCCTGCGGCAGGCATTGCCACTGTCGGCGGATGCACTACACGCTCACTCATATCTAGAGTTTACTCCCGACTCCGACGCCGCTCGTCATTGCGGGAAGCTTAGGAGGATGCACGTTGGATCGCATGTTGCAGTCGATTAGGATGCTATCGAGGCGATTGGTAAGATGCCAAGACTCCGTTATTTTATTCTAGTGGATTGTTGTGGCATCGTCTATTTGACTTAGCTGGCACGCCGAGCTACTGATCGAGTTTTCGTTGACGTTCGCATTGCACCTTCTGCAAGCCGACCAGCCGCCTCCTAAGCCATAGGATCCTTCCCCTCCGCCTGAGTTTTCTTTCAGGCTTGCTAATGTTTGGCGTTCGATGACGCTAGCATAGTTTGCGGTTCATATCGGTTTATACCTATAGAAGGAGATCGCTACAGATGTTTATATGTGGGGGCTAGTAGTGGTAGATAGGCCCACCCTTTTAGGATTTTGGGAGGTGGTTGCAGGGCCAGATACGTGGAGCTCTCTTAAGGCAAAGGGGAGATTTCACATGCTGATGACCATTGTACAGGTTCGTACGTTTATTATAGTAACTATTGTGATTATTATTATTTATTAATTTCCGTATTTCCGTTAACAACATATGTAAGTATTGTAACAACTCCTAAAATACCGTTATTAGGGTAATAACTCTAATCATTGACACGGTCCTATATCCGATCGATTGAAACCAATCCAATAGATGTTTAAATGCTGCCGGTACCCGACTATACTTTGTCATTCGTTATCGTTTTGATCTCGTGATTATCGTAAAAGTTGGATTGAGTTAGTAAAGTAATACGTGTGCACTGTGTATTTAATTAGGTATACCAGCCTTAAACCAGTAGGCAAGACCTGTCAACTTAAACATGCAGAGTGAGTCATTCTCTTTTTCTCAAATGCTTTTACAAACACTAAATGTTTTATTAGTTGAATTTCAAGTGATTAAGTATTTGTATTCTGAAATTACTACCTGTCACACCCTCCATGAATGTTACACTACCAGTATGTGGGGTTTTGTATACATTACTTGTTATGCGTCACTATTGGACAACGAGTTAGCCAGTCAATGATATGACCACTAGTAACCGAAATGGGCGAGTGACAAATACTATTAAAAGTAATTTCTTTACTATTGGACAACGAGGCAGTCAATAGTAAGTAAACAAATGTAAAAACTCTTAATGTCGTAACTACAATGCTGTGTTTTCATAAATGGAATGAACTCACTAGTATTTTTTTCACTGACGAAATGTTTTTAAAATGCGTTTTAGGTGATTTACTATGAAGTGAAGGTAAAGTGCTAAGAGGCACTCAAGCTTAAATAAGTGGCTATGTAAACCTCAATTAAACGTATTTTGTAATCAAGGGTCCATCTTTATGAAAATCCTTTATGTAAATATGGGTTTCATCCCACATCTTATGAAAAGAGAACTGCGGTGGTTTTTGAGAACTCTGATATTTTTCCTGACACCGGGTCCTAAACGAAAATTCTGTTGCGGCGATTGTAATAAACACCAGTACTGCTGTATCTACACATGGCTCCTGTCCAGGGTGGGGTCGGGGCTGTGACAGAAGGTGGTATCAAAAGCTACTATTTTAAGGTAATTAAGTAGTGTGAAACTACTTAAAGTTAGTAGTCAGGAATGTGATTAAAGTTCTTCTATGAAACATCTGTGATACTAATCAATATTATATACGATTTTTGGAAGTCGTGTTTTCATTGTTTTTAACTAACAGTATGAGCAAGTTAGTGGATATATTCCAGAACATATATGTGAGTCCAACAGATATGGAAACAATAGAGAGTCAGACTAGATACCAAGCTGAAACTGATGAGCCCATGGTGTCTGAAGTACAGTGACAGCTGAAAGTACCACCAAAGAAAAGAAAAAGGGCACCGGATTTGAAGAGAGGCAAAAGAAGAATCCAACTACTCAGAAAGTCAAAAAGACTTTTGAACCAAAGGGTAAAGAGGTTATAGGAGAAAATTCAAACCAAGCCCCAATGATAACCATTTGGGAGGAGTTGGATAGGAAATTGGCCAACTGTGATCTGTTCGGGCCAATATGTGAAATGAACTTGAACACGCCAAGACTACCCAAGATGCCAATATATATGGAAACCATCATACCTGAACCGGCTATTCCCCAACAACCACTCCAAAACCAAGTACAGTAGTGGTAGACAAAGTGACTGAGCTTTCTAGAATCTAATGAACAACCCCAATCCCTATTACCCCAGTACGAACCTGCTCCTGCAGTATTTCCACCTATGAACACAGACAACGTCGCTAGACTTCGTCACTACGGCGAAGAACTCGTGGAGCCCGGAAATAGGATCCAAACAGCGGGTGAAGACCTCGTCTAGAATAACGACGAGATGGAGTTCAACTTTTGAAAAACCAACAAACTATATATATTGTATAATATTTTTTTTGTGAAAAAAAAACTATATATATGTACATATAACTATAAATGTGGTTATATAATATATGAAGCATAATACAATATCTATATAAATATCTCAATGAACGACGATTTTGGCAATAGGCTCTGACCAATGTGTATTTGTGTCTACAATACTTTGTTTATTTATTATTTATTCTGTAATATTAATCTACAAAAATTGTTTGCAATTCAGATGTCAAACGAAGTTAATCAATCAATTCAGAATAATCAAGAAATCCTTTAGATAAACAGGCTATAGAAAACATAATCGCCCAGGGCATAGCTAATGCCATCCCGTTAATTATTGAAGCTGTTAAAAACTCGATAGAACATACCAAACCGTGAATAGCAACTGCACCCATGATGACAACTTTAGCCACAGTGTAAATGAGGCAATGGTGACCTTATCAAAACCCCATTTCCTAGAAAGATGAAAGGAATGACTGCTAGATGTTCCTATAAAGAATTTCTAGCCTGTAAGCCACTGCGTTTTCCGGCAGTGAAGGAGCCACAGCTGCACTACGATGGCTAGAAAAGACGGAAGCTATCATAAAAATCAGTAAATGTGTTGAAGAAGACAAGGTAATGTATGCTTCCAATCTCTTCAAGGAAGAAGCATTAGAATGGTAGAATATTCTACAGGCAAAAGGAAACGACATGGCTTATGCCATGAGTTGGAAAGAATTTAATAATATGGAAGAAAGGAAGTTTGTCCTCCATATGAGAAGGAACAAATGGCAAATAAATTCCAAAATCATAGAGTGGTCGATGTGAAATGTCGTGAATATACGACAACGTTCTTTGAATATGCAAGAATGGTATCAATCCTGGCCTCGCCAAAACCTGTACTTATTTCTCGCTATATTTGGGGACTGATTATCGAGATCCGTGATATAGTCAATGTAGCTAGACCTCAGACTATTGGGGAAGAAGTCGAGCTTGCCAATACATTGACTGACGGATTAGTTCGCACTAGGGAAGAAAACAAGTAGAAGGAATTAGCTATGAAAATTACCCAAGAGTTTCACTCAGGTAATACCTATAAAAGGAAAGGAGTTGGACAGTCTTCTACACCGTCTCTATGTTATTTTAAAAGAACTCCTTACTGCAATTTTTGCAAAACCCTGGACATAAGGAAGAACGTTGTAGAAGGAAATCAAGCATTTGCTTTAACTGTGGGGAAACCGGTCATATCCGACCTGATTGCCCCAAGTTAGCAAAAGCACCTGACAACAAGGCAAAGGCAACAGACAGAGCTAAGAAGAATGCACGGGCCTTCGTACTTACTCCGCAGGAGGCCGCAATGATTCCCTGTCACACCCTGGTCGTAACGGAAGCGCAATGGTGTGACTATAAGGTAATCATTACAACCAATTGTGTAAACAAAAATATATCAACAACAATGCCATACTTATATTAATATGCAACCAAAGTTTACAAGTTTTCAAAACTGAGATCATAAGTTTCCAACATTTTCGCATTGTCATTAAAAATATAGTTTAGGCTACATTACTCCATAACAAAAGATTGTTTTCATCATAAATGCATGTTGAGGTTTGACTCCTATATACCCATACGAGGTTGGGATATAAGAGGCAAATCCTCCAGGAGGTGGCATTCGTTGTCATGTCATTCCCATTTCCCGAAGTGTTTCACCGGCACAAGTCTTGCGTCCTGAAATACATGTAAGTTTGAAAAGTCAACATAAAGTTGGCGAGTTCATGTAGTTATTGTTTTCGTATGAGATGTCTTGTTTGTAATCCAGTAATGAAATCTTAGTATGTTATTAGCATTCATGGAGTTTAAGGATCTATCAGTGTGTAGCTAGCACCCTGACATATGTGCCATAAGTAAGTAACCAAACCGAGACAACTCTTGACATCAATTGGGATCATAAAAGCACTCCTAAAGGGTTAACAAACCAGAATGGAGCGTGCCTCAAACTCGATAGATCTATACCTTTTGCACCTTGGTCACTAAGTGATTAATGTTTACTCTTATCATCATCCTACTTACGCACATTGATCGTGTTATCATCTAACCCCATAGCTAACATACCTTTTTTTATGACATGAATTTCCCCTGGATTGTTTTGGAAAAACAAAACTTTGAAATATTAGAAAGGAGGGACATAAACTCACTATTTTGCGTTCTGTAAGTCGTACTTATTGAAATTCGAGTGTCCGTACACGTGTGTAACCTACATGCTTATTAACTTCATTAGACACCTAGGTCTCGTTGGACCCCGTACAAGTTGTTCATCTTGAATTCTTGTTGTGTATATATTTATCATATTAGAACAACTTTAATGTAATTATCGTGTTGGTAGTTCGTTTGTTCAATTACTATTTATATACATATATTTCACAAATATATATATATATAGACATATGTTGTCATTATTCGATAGTGTGTGAACAGGCCTCGCCCTTCACATGTCCTCGTGCCTTGGACACGTATCATTTGACCTAGCCAATGTCATGGATGTCATTGGGCCTAGCCCATGTCTTTATGTGATTGGGCCTAGCCCATGAAATTATGTCATTGGACCTAGCCCATGTCTTTATGTGATTGGGCCTAGCCCATTAAATTATGTCATTGGGCCTAGCGCATGTCTTTATGTGATCGGGCCTAGCCCATGTAATTATCTCATTGGGCGTAGCCCATGTCTTTATGTGATTGGGCGTAGCCCATGTAATTATGTTATTGGGCCTAGCCCATGTCTTTAGGTGATTGGGCCTAGCCCATGTAATTATGTCATTGGGACTAGCCCATGAAATTATATGTTTAGGCCTAGCCCACGAAATTATATGTTTAGGCCTAGCCCATGTATTTTATGTCTTTGGGCTTAGCCTATGTTATCATATGATTTGTGTATTTGGGCCTTGCCCATGTCTTTTATATAATCGGTCTAGCCCAACTTAACTTTATGAGCCCATAATATTTATTGTAATACACTTGGAAATTTTACTAAGTTTAGACTTTTAAGTATGTTTATAAACATCCTAACTTTTCGGATTTTATCATCGTTATTATATATATTCATTAAATGTCTAAAATATATTATTTTTAGACGTGTCGTCGTTGTTGTTAATATATATATATATATATATATATTTCTGCGTCGAAAATCGCCGAAGTGTCGTAGTAGCTCTTCATGTTGGCGATATGTTCGTTGATCAACAACGAGACGGTGTATTGAATAAATTCGACCATTGTCCTAATAGTCCGCTCGTCCGATTATTGGTTTCAAGAATTGTGTAAATGTATATGTGTTCATCTAATTTATACTTGTTAACTTTCAAGTATTTGGTGTGTTGTATTAGTTAGGTATTTTGTAGTGTAAACCCTAGACTTTCTAGACACATACACATGTATTTTACACTTTCAATTATGATGGTGACAAAGTATATACATATATTTTTACTCCCAAATATATATATATGTATATGTAATAAATAATATCCATTTTTAACTTGTAAAAATATACATAAGTATTTATTAAATCCCTGGAAGGTTAAAACTTTCTTAATGACGGTTTAGGTCACTAATCGCGTTTAGTCCCGTTAATTACACTTTAATCACGATTACATTTTTAGAAAATTTTGCCATAGTTTCCCCTAAACTATGGCGTTTTCCACGTTTCAAAAACGTATTTAATTCATGTTTAAACTCATAATCAAAATCAATCATCAACTCAAGTTTAATATACAACCTTGCATGCATGATTTATACACTTTTCATCCTCATTTCTATGGACTTTTGTAAGAATATATTTTAACAACTTTACTTAAAAAATAATGAGATCCTCACATATTTATCAGGAGATTAAAGACATCATTTTTATTATATTTTCTACTCAAGATCTCCACTTTAAACCACTTTGTTTACTAAACTTTTTAAGATGATTATAACAAAAATCTTGGTGTTTATTCTTTATAAAAGTCAGATATATGTAATAAATTTTTTTAAGTTGTAGTAAATTTCATGGATCATGAGGTTGATGATCTTATTTAGATTTAACATCACAATGTTTAAATCATCATTTATAATCTTTATCATACAAGATCACACACTTACTTTAACAAAATCAACATAATCATGCTAACTAGTTAACACTATTACACATAATCAACACATAATAAACTATATTTATTAGATTATTAATGGGAGGTTAGGGTTTTTAAGTTTGATTTTTCTTTGTATTCAAGATGATCAACAAGTACTTTAATGAAACTATATATCATAATGAGCTTAAATATGGCAAAATATTGGCTTACAAATTTGCACAAGATTAAATGAAAATTAAGAAGACTATTAAGCTCTAAGGAAAGCTCTAATGCTCCTCCATGCTTGCAAACCGAATAGATGACCTTGTGATGGCTTGAAAGTGAGTGTAATATGGTGTTTTGTGGTAGTTGTATGGTGGTTTAGGATGGTGTAGGTAAGCCGAAAATGGGAAGGAGTTGTGAGGTGTTTGTGTAGTTTTTTTTGTGAAAATAATAATGTTGAAGTGTGATATGATTATATAATCTTGTGGTCAAGACCACATCTTGTTACCATACTTAAATCTTCATGTTTTCAACACAAATCAAGTGGGTAGGGGCCCACTTGAATTTACTTGAAAGGGGGAAGGGGGGTTAAGTGTAAATTATTAATTTATTAGATATTTAGGTGTTTAAATTAAGAATAATAATTAGGGGTTGGTCTTGCATCATTAGAGAGTAATTAGGGTTTAGGACGTTAACTAGTTGATATTAGTTTTTGGATGGTAAATATAGCACTAGTTCGCTCATCGGTTCAATATCGGTTGGTATACGAAAGTTATTGTTTTGTACCGAAAGCTTTGGTTTTTTCTTCCCATAAGTGCTATAGCGCTTATTTAGGACACAACCGACATCAAAATATGGTTAACTAGTTAACTAGTCGAGTAGATGTTGAGTTTAAGTGGTAGAAGCACTTTCCGTTTCATTATTCGCTCAATAACACGATACTTATATATTTTACCGCCGAATATTTCTGGGAGTTGTATTTCCGCAACCTCAAGATGTTTGAAGGGATTTTTGATCTCAAATGAAGCTTAACTAGCTTAATGTATGAGGCTATCGGACATTAAAATCTTTATCGGTTCGACAACCGGTCGCTTTCCTGTCAAGTTTTGCACCGCCTGTCGTAATACCAGAAACGATGTCTTTTAGGTATTTTTGATAACCTCATATTGTTTTAAGGTGTTTGTCATTATTCAGTTATAATTCTGGAGTTCTGGAAATGCCGAATTAGTGTTGCGGACGAATTACAATTGTTATGTTTATAGCCGAAACGGAAAATATTGAAATTTAAGCGTTAAACCGGAAAGTTATATATATTATTGCAAGATGTGTTCCCATATTAGTGTTTTCATGTATATATGGACTCAGTTAGGTCATTCGTATGTCAT
This sequence comes from Scalesia atractyloides, assembly GCA_947069175.1. Lineage (NCBI taxonomy): Eukaryota > Viridiplantae > Streptophyta > Magnoliopsida > Asterales > Asteraceae > Scalesia > Scalesia atractyloides. The sequence goes on from CAMTDV010000116.1 coordinate 49,074,762, forward strand.
TATTCATCGTTCTGTTTCGTGTCAGCAGTTTTGCTGACATGAATAGTGTAACCATGAATAGGACGCCCAACACTTTCTACCAACACTTTTAGGACATAGTTTGATTTGTTTCGCGTCGTGATGGAAACCAATATATACTATATCATGTTTAACTTGTCCTATCACTGTTATATGACGTATGTATCATTTACGTAATCAAATTACGATAAAATGCATGAGATTATGTACTAGAAATAGTGATTAGATTGTACGGAATTACCGGTCATTTGCCGTTTGTCACATTCCTGACGTAATCGCCGGTATGTTTCTTGTCAATGGCGTATATGCTAAAATATTATTTGACTCTAGTGCAAATCAAAGTTTTATAAATACCGCATTTTGCCAATCACTCAATCAACCGTTAACTAATCTTAGTCAAGCTTGTACGGTAGAAACGACGGAAGGAAACTCCACCAACATACGCAAAGTACTTCAAGGAGGGGAGATAGAATTACTAGGACATAAGTTCGAGGTAAACCTACTAGAATGAATCTAGCTGGATTCGATGTAGTATTAGGAATAGATTGGTTAGTAGCCAATCATGCGCGAATCCTATGCGATTAAAATAGTGCTGAGATTCGTACGCCAACAGGAGAAACGATCATGATTCAAGGAGACAAGATGACCAAGCCAACAAAATTCATCTTTGTGACGAAGGCTGCAAGTTACGCAAGAAGCAATGCATAGTGAATATGATCTCTATAATCATTAACACTAGAGGTAAGGAGCTAAAAGAAATTCTAGTAGTATCGTAATCCCCCGAGGTTTTCCTAGAGGATCTACCTGGACGGCCACCGGATCGAGAAGTAGAGTTCAGAATTCATCTGATACCGAAACTGCTCTAATCGCTAAAGCACCTTATCGATTAGCACCGACAGAGATGCTAGTATTAAAGAAGTAATTAGATGAATTGCTAGAGAAAGGTTTCATACAACCAAGTTCATCCCCTTGGGGAGCACATGTGTTGTTTGTGAAGAAGAAGGATGGTTCGATACGTAAGTGTATCGATTATAGGGAATTGAATAAGGTCACAATTAAGAATCGGTACCCATTACCGAGGATTGACGATCTATTCAATCAACTCCAAGGAGCTCGATATTTTTCTAAAATCGATTTACGCTCAGGATACCATCAGTTAAAAGTACAGGAAGAAGACATTCCTAAAACTGCTTTCAGAACTAGGATAAATTTGTAATTGATACACATACGATATACTTATTTCAGTTGTCTTCAGACAATATACTTATTTAGGAATGTCCTCTTCCTGTACGTTCAATTGATGGTATCCTGAGCGTAAATCGATTTTAGAAAAATATCGATCTCCTTGGAGTTGATTGAATAGATCGTCAATCCTCGGTAATGGGTACCGATTCTTAATTGTGACCTTATTCAATTCCCTATAATCGATACACATACGCATTGAACCATCCTTCTTCTTCACAAACAACACAGGTGCTCCCCAAGGGATGAACTTGGTTGTATGAAACCTTTCTCTAGCAATTCATCTAATTTCTTCTTTAATACTAGCATATCTGTCGGTGCTAATCGATAAGGTGATTTAGAGATTAGAGCAGTTTCGGTATCAGATGAATTCTGAACTTAAGTATAATTACAAATTAAGAAATGCTCCAGCAACATTTATGGACATGACAAATAGGATATGTCGTACTTAGATAAATTTGTAATTGTCTTCATAGACGATATACTTATTTATTCTAAGAGCGAAGAAGAGCATGCTAAGCATCTACATGCACTCTTAACACTGCTGAGAAAAGAGAAGCTTTATGCTAAATTCTCTAAGTGTGAATTCTGGTTGCAAGAAGTGCAATTCTTAGGACATTTGATTAACAATGGAGGAATTCATGTGGACCCCTCAAAGATTGGGTAATTACCAAATGGAAAATCCCTAAGTCACCTACGGAAGTCAGAAGTTTTCTAGGACTAGCAGGATACTATTGATGCTTTATCCAAGACTTTTCATGAATAGTCATTCCGTTAACCAAGTTAACATGTAAATCAGTTAAGTTTGAATGGGGACCTAAGCAGGAAGAAGCTTTTACAACCTTGAAGCAAAAGTTAACAATTGCACTGATACTTGCATTACCGGAAGGAACCGAAGAATTTGTAGTATTTTGTGATGCTTCTAGATTAGGATTAGGATGTGTTTTGATGCAACGTGAGAAGGTGATTGCTTATGCGTCTAGGCAACTAAAGAAGCACGAAGAAAATTATACAACTAATGATTTAGAGCTAGGAGCAATAATTTTTGCCCTTAAAATTTAGAGTCATTATTTGTATGGTAGTAAGTTTACCATATTTACAGATCATAAGAGCTTAAGGTATATTTGTGGGAAAATAATTGAACATGAGGTAAAGGTGATGGATGGAGATTCTAAGTGACTACGATTGTGATATTCAATATCACGAAGGTAAAGATAATATAGTAGCTGATGCCTTAAGTTGTAAGTATCATGAGAAGCCAAAACGAGTACATGCTCTCAGATTAAATCTGCAGATAGATTTAATGGAACAATTCAGGAGTACCCAGGAAGCAGCAATCAAGGACGATGCTGAAGGATTAAAAGGAATGCTAAAAGAGTTAGCACAAGGAACATATGGAATTTGGAGATTCCATAAGAATTTTTGAGAAAGCTCATAAGTCTAAGTATACGATGCATCCTGGTAGTGACAAGATGTATCAAGATTGGAGGAAGAATTTTTGGTGGATTGGAATGAAAAAAGATATAGCTAGTTACGTCTCTAAGTGCTTAACTTGTTCACAAGTTAAAGCCGAACATCAGAAACCTTCAGGTTTACTTCAACAATTTGAAATGCCAATATGGAAATGGGAATTGATAACAGTGGATTATGTTACCAAATACCCAAAACAAAGAAAGGTAACGACACAATCTGGGTGATTATGGATCGACTAACTAAATCAACTCATTTTCCACCAATGAAAGAAACCTTTAGTATGGAAAGATTAGCTAAGCTATATGTAGATAAAATAGTTTCATTACATGGAGTCCCATTATCCATTGTGTCTGATAGCGATAGTTGTTTTACTTCTCATTTTTGGACAAGTTTCCAAAAAGCTATGGGAACAGGACTAAATTTAAGTATAATATATCATACTCAAACTGATGTATAAAATGAGAGGACAATTTGAACATTGGAAGACATGCTGAGGGCATGTGTAATAGACTTTGAAGGTAGTTGGGACGATCATTTACCGTTAATAGAATTCTCCTATAACAATAATTATCATAAAAGTATTATTGCTACTCCATTTGAAGCACTTTATGTACGAAAGTGTCGGACTCAAGTATGTTGGGCAGAAATAGGAGAAAAGAAATTATCAGGTCTTGAAATTGTAAAAGAAACAATAGATAAGATAGTCAAAGTAAGACTGAAAACGGCATAAGATCGTCAAAATAGGCATAAACTATTGGATTTTAAGTTGGAGACAAAGTACTGTTAAAGGTTTCTCCTTGGAAAGAAGTGGTTCGATTTGGTAAGAAAGGAAAGTTAAGCCCAAGGTATGTTGGACCATTTAAGGTTATCAAGCGAACTAGGCTAGTAGCCTATCAGCTACAATTACTAGAAGAAATGGCTGGTATACATGATGTATTTCATGTATGTAATTGAGGAAATGCTTAGCTGATGAGTTTTTAATGGTACCTCTTCAAGATATAGAGGTAATCGAAAAATTAAAATTTATTGAGAAACCTCTCCAAATCAAAGATAGGAAGGTTAAGAATCTCAAACATAAGATACTGATTCTGGTCAAAGTAAAATGGGATTCGAAACGAGGACTAGAATATATTGGGAATTAGAATTAGAGATGAAACAGAAATACCCATACTTGTTTCAGTAAATCTCAAGGGTGATATTAAACAAGGTAGGGAGGATGTAACAACTCCTAAAATACCATAAGAAAAATCCAGACACGCATGATGGGACCCAGCGCGAAACGAAAAAAAATTGGACCTCCCTTGCGCCATGCGAGAGAATCCTGGATTCTCTCACGAAGCATGGAGAGTACTGTTAGGACGTTTTGAGACCGTTGATACTTGAGTTTAATATTTTGTAGCTTGATTGTAATAGTTAGTAAAACTAGAAGGGCTGAAAGTGTAATTTTTGGTAATTATACTTGTAGCAGCGTATTTAATAAATACGACGGTTAGTCAGGGTGTATATATATGCTGATCAATGAAACCCTAGTCTAAGGTTCTTTGACAAGTTTTGGTGATTTCTCTTGTGTTGTGATTATTGTTCTTGTGCTAAATCCGAACATCTAGGTGCTTTTAGTGATTATATCTTTTGGGATTCCATATACAACACTTGCTGTTAGATCTATACAAGAATCTTCATCTTCACCTTTTGGTTTTTTTCTTAACTTTTACACATTCAAGCAACTAATCTTTAGTTGTTTGGGTGATAACAATCACCACTATGATCCGAATCTGATTTGGGACTCACAACTTGGTATCAGAGCCTTTCTGCTCTTGATTGTTTGAGTTTTTGTTAAGACTCTTCAAGTTTTGAAGGTTTTTCAAAAGTTTCAAAGTTTCAAGGTTTTTCAAATTTTTAGACTTAAAATGGCTTGATCTTGTGTGTTTAATCATTGGGTTGTTGTTAATCAATGTTTTGGTAAACATTTGGGGCATTTTGGTACATAGAAACATGGTTTTTGAGTCCTTTTTGGGTGATTGAGGGTTTTTGTTCGTGCTTAAACCCTGCTGGCGTATTTAAGTTTAGATGCAGAGTATTTAAGTTTGAAGGCAGTGTATTTAATTTGAAGGCATAGTATTTAATTTGAAGGTAGCGTATTTAAATTTGAAGGCAACGTATTTAGTTTGAAGGCAGCGTATTTAATTTGAAGGCATCGTAATTATTTGAAGACAGAGTATTTAAATTTGAAGGCGGAGTATTTAAGTTTGAATGGAGAGTATTTAATTTGAAGGCGGAGTATTTAAGTTTGAAGGCAGAGTATTTAATTTGAAGGCGGAATATTTAATTTGAAGGCAGAGTATTTAATTTGAAGGCAAAGTATGTAGTTTGAAGACAGAGTATTTAGTTTGAAGGCAGAGTATTTAAGTTTGAAGATAGAGTATTTAATTTTGAAGATAGAGTATATAATTTTGAAGATAGAGTATTTAAGTTTCAAGACAGAGTATTTAATTTGAAGGCAGAGTATTTATTCTGAAGGCATAATAATTAACTTGAAGGCAGTGTAGATAATCTTGAAGGCATGAGTAATTAATCTTGAAGGCAGTGTAATTATATTTACACCAGATTTAAAGCCAACGTAATTAGGAGTGTCAGCATACTTATCGAAGGCGACTTCAGGGTCAGTGGTATAAATCTTTTACGATTTTATCACGGTGTTCCGCGGTTTTAGCCAAGTATGTGTGTGTCTGATCTGTCAGCGTAATTGTTTTTGTCGCCGGTCCAAGAGACTTGTCACTCAAACCAGCGAAAATTAATTCTTGAGCGCATTTGACTGATCGGACTTAGAACTGATTGACAAGCATAATTAACAGCGTAATTAAGCCTCATAACACATATCAGCGTAATTAGAAGCGTATTTGTGCCCAGTTCCAGTTAACTTGAGTAATTATCTTGTTTTTAACAAACTGAACTCAAAACCGAATCAAAATGTTTCTAAATCAGTTAACCGTGTTGCACAAGTTGAACTTGAAACCAACACTGGAACCCAAGATCTTGTTCAGAAAGAATATGACATGTTTGGAAGTATTCGCGGAGAAAGTCTGTCAGATCACATCAACCGCTTTCTAAACATGCTGACAAAAATGAAGAAAGTTGGTAATCCCGTGACCAACAATGCCTCAATCAAGAAGCTTTTGGACTCTCTTCCAAAAGAGTGGAGCTTACAGTGTATGATGTTCAAAGAACTTTCTTGACCAGTACAACTCCACTCACTCTTTCGGATTTGATCAACACTCTAAAGGCCTTTGAAATGGACGTGCTCAAGAGAGAGATGAATCAAGCAAGATACTCTCAAAAATCCGTCCAATCCACTGCTGCTGCTGCTCCAAGAATATGGCATTCCTTGACCCCCATAACCTCCGGTGGTTTAAGCTCTCAAAGTACTAGTGCATCTTACTTCAATGCTTCCGCAAGCTCTACAAAGGCTCCACGGTCTATCGAAAAGACTACTGTGGTCGGTGATGCTCAAGCTATGAAGGAGGAAGCTAGTAGCAGTGTCATGAAGGAAATAGATCAAGCTCTTGCAGCAGCAATGAAAGTCGAGTCCTCCAAAGAGAAAGAAGAAAAAGACTTGGTAAATAGCATACCCTACGAATTCAAAGTGAAATTGTGCTCACAACCGTGTGTTAACGTCATGGCTCACTATAAATCCCTAATCGTGACCTAATTAAAGAAAAAGATAGAGTTTTGCAATTTAACAAAGAACTAAAACAGAATGAAGCGGCATATCAGAGAAAACTCAACTTTAGCTGAAATGCAAACTTTAAAAGAATTTGTTTTCAGAAAAGATTTCATTATAAATGATTTAACTGAAAAACTTGAGAAATCTGAAGTTTAAAAAAAAATTGCAAATCACCATCGACAAATGGAATGTAAGCAAAAAGGCACTGGTTGATATTAAAAACTGCAAGCGACCGACATATGTGAAAGATGGCATTGGGTACAAAGATAAGCTCGGAAATGAAAGAAAAAATTTCCCCCACCTCACAGCAAAAACTATGTACCCATGCCAACTCCTCATCCAGAAAACGATTTAATTGACAAAAATGACTTAATTTCTCAAAGTTTCGATTGTGAAAATGACAAAAATACTAACGTTTCTGAAAGCAATGCAGATGCAATTCAGCGTGATGAGGGTGTGTGCGATGAGGAATGTGGGGGCACAAAAATAGGGATAGGTATTCAGGCGACAGTTACACTACTGTTAACTGGTTCGCCTGGAACAGTGATAAAACAAACAAGACTTCTATTCGGATGAATGTAATGATTCTCTATCTATTCAGGATGACTATATGAGGCCTAAGCCTAAATCTTTAACCCGTGACAATGAGAATGTAGTGGTTGAATGCTTTGATTTACAAACTGCTTTTTGTGATAAAAATTATGTGCATAAACCTCCTGTATTTGTTCCAGAGTTGAAACAAAACAGATTCGGAAAGTTCCTCACTGAGGAAGTTCCAGAATTTGTTCCATCTCATACAGGTATGTCAGAGTCTAGCAAGGAATCAAACGAAGAAAGTAGCATTGAAGACTCAAGCACAACAACTTCAGAAAGTGGCAAGGAAGCTCAAGTGTAGATCAAAGATCATATACTTCTAGTGAAGATCAAGGATCAGATGCTCAACAGACAATGAGGACGATGAAAATTGCATAGAAGATGAGAGTCGTCTTGACAAGAGAATGAAGAAAATTTCAAGTTCAAGCTCCACTGCATCATCGAACAACATATCATGCAGTTCAAGACTCTCATCACATACATCATCTTCGAACGCATCAACCTCTAAAAGGAAAAAGACACGTTGCATTAAATGTTTTCGTTGTGGTCATTTAGGACACACAACGAAACATTGCAAAAACAAGAAATGTTCTAAACCAGATCAATATTTTGCTAGAAACATCACAGAACAATTCGATAGTTTTAATAAATCAGTCAAAAACTTCATTAAAACTAATTGTTTTTGGAGAAGGAAAGATGAAATTATCAAAGAAGATCATGATAAATTGAAAATTAAGCAAGTTTGGTTCTGAAAACTAACTAACTTGTATATATTTCTTGTTTGTTGTTGTATAATAGAATCAACTGCAAAAAAAAGAAAAAAAAAACCTTTTCATAATAAATACGTCTCTTAATATTGTGCCCAACAAAAAGATTTTCTGCAACATTAAAATTTCATATTCAAGCACTGGACTTTCGCAAATAATTTTAGGGGGAAGATTTCCAGAAAATAAGCATATTTTTGCGATTTGATCTTTCAATTGACACCTGCTTAAGAAATGATAGAAAACTACTGACACTTTGTTCTTAAAACAGAAAAAGAATGGAAAATCAAGATTTTAAACAAGGAAAAGCAATCGAGGTGCCAAGCAACGATGTGTCAGTAGATTCAGCAATACCATCAAGTAAACTGCGAGTAGGCGACAAAAGTTAATACTTACACAAGAATTCTGGATACCCACAATGTTGTGCAACTTGCGGGTAACACGTTGCGGCATATGGCTTAATGGTCTTAAATCTTGCGTTGATAGATTGCCAAAGTCCGAGATTTTGGGTCTTTATATTAACTAATCATTCGGGGATATCATAGTTGCTCTTATGCTGCATCAAGATATATGCTGACCTAGACACAATTATGATATCTTTTCAAAAAGAGCTAATGCGGCCAAAACCCCCCACACAAATGAAGATCTCTTGCGAGAATCATTCATGTGCTTAAATCGTACCATCTAAGGTATCTGTCATAGCCCTCGTTAGACTTTGGTCTCTTTGCTGTATGAAAGTACTGACCTGATCACCAATTGTCTATCGTTGAAATTTCAAAAATGAATGAAGTCAATATACTCACCCGCTATGAGGAATCTTTGTGCATACCTTGATCGCGGGGTATGTCCTGATGTGGGACTCACAGGCGCAATATTCTAACTTTCTAGCTTAAGTGGGGGCCATTGCAATTTTTGTCAATATTACTACAACATGATAAAAAGCTCACCGAAAGCATGTTGAAAGAAGGATGCATGGATTTAAGAGGAAAAACATACTGACAGTTTTTCTTGTGCCTTGATTATTCAATTTTTTTTGAAATAACAAACTGACAAGTGTTGCCAGTATGATCTTTTGCAGGAATGTCATGGGGTTTCAAACACAAGAATGTTGTGAAAAAGGAGGTCCCTCAGTTCGAAAAATGAATTTCGGTGTCCAAATTGCAAAATTCTGATTTTCTTAAACATTTTTTAAATTTTTGCACAAATTTTAGTTCAAAAAAAGGGAGGGGTACGTTTTTCGAGAAAGTTTAAAATTTTCGAGCGTATATGGTTTGGATTCTTAGAATTGAAGATTACTTCAAGTTTTTGAAAGAGACGGCGTATTTAATTACGCGACCCATAGTCAGCATAAATAACCCAATATAACCGGCACAGTTGAATAGGAAATGTATATGTATCAGCGATCTAAAAGTTGCCGGCGTAAATATTTAATGACTTATCTACGCTTTTAATAGTGTAATTTTTTTATTTTAATTTAATTTAATTTTCGGTATTTTTGTAAATATAAATCTAACTTAAAAGTTACGTTTCGGAACCCACATCTCACTTAGCTGGTTTCCGTGTTTCATAAATGGCGAAATAAATAGGATGGGATGGACAAAGATGCACAATCAACCAAACACACTAGTTTCGCCAGAAGAAGATTTTGAGGACGTGATGGATTGCTATCAAGAAGCAAGATAAGCAATGTTGTTCAAGCGAATCCGATAATCTATCGATACACATAGAATAGTTCTGGAGAACCGCAAAAGTTAACACGATAAACGGAATGAAAACTGTCACAGCAACGGTTCGAAACAAGCAATGAATATGACAGAAGAAAGAGTTCGAAAAGTGCTAAGTCTCGGAGATAATTCCAGAGATCCAATGAGGCTGAGTAAGGAAGATATTTTGGACGGCTACAAGGGTATGAAACTGATGGAGGTGAGGAAGTGGCTCCTCAACACCCTGAGTGGTTCAAAAAGGAGAAAGAAAAGCTGCCCGACTTCTACCAAGTGGTCACCGATTGAGAAAACTGAAGTTACTGACAAAATCATTGGTTGGAAGTACTATAACCTGAAAGGGATTTTCATAGTAAAGCAAAGGGGCGGTGTAATCCAACACCTCCGAACGGGCCCTGACATGCAAAGTCTGCCACCTTTGGACGTTCGTGAATTGGGAAAACTTGAAATGATAAATCCTACGAATAACAGCATTGGAGCAATTTCGAAAGACTCTTCCTACGAGAATGCGTGCGTGGATTCATAGTGTTTAAACCCAAGCGCCCGAGAAGACGAGTATCATAAACCACCAAAGACCCAATTACAGGAAAAGGCAGAGTGGCGTGGGTAATCAATCCAGCAAAAGTGGTGACAAGGGTGAAACCTCCTCCAGAATAACCTGTGACTCTCACCAACTTTAAGAAATAGTTCTATGACGGTAAAACTGGTGAAGAAGTTATCAGATCCAACTCTAACGAAGATATCCGCATTTTGGATCCGATGGATGTATTCATGTTCTGTGTTTCTGATCTGAACATTCTTTATGGAAACAAGAGACATGTTGGTGAAGGAAATGAATAACTGGAGGAAGGGATGCTATTTCAGAGAGCTGTCGAGCGAGCAAGGGCACGAAAGATAGAAATGATGGGGATTATGCTCAGAATCGACACACAAAAAGAAAAAGATGAATCTACAAAGAAGAAAGCTGCTGAGCTGCAATCATCCACTCCACAACTCAATGATCCATCCTCTGATTTAGATGTTCAAGTATTCCACACTTCTGACTTCATCCACATATGAAGTCACTATGAGGTCCACCAACAACCAGTGAAGCTACACTTAACCAATCTGCACCACCAAGAATGATCAAGATGCTGCCGCAAGCCCTGAAGCTCGGAACGAAGAATGAAGACTCTCAAGTATGCAACGTCTAAGGGGGATATTGTTAGGATGTTTTGAGACCGTTGATACTTAAGTTTAATAGTTTGTAGCTTGATTGTAATAGTTAGTAAAACTAGAAGGGCTAAAAGTGTAATTTTTGGTAATTGTACATGTAGCGGCGTAATTAAAGTCCCAGCGTATTTAATAAATACTGGTTAGTCAGGTGTATATATATGCTGATCAATGAAACCCTAGTCTAAGTTCTTTGACAAGTTTTGGTGATTTCTCTTGTGTTGTGATTATTGTTCTTGTGCTAAATCCGAACATCCAGGTGTTTTTAGTGATTATATCTTTTGGGATTCCATATACAACACTTGTTGTTTGATCCATACACGAATCTTCATCTTCATCTTTTGGTTTTTTTCTTAACTTTTACACATTCAAGCAACTAACCTTTAGTTGTTTGGGTGATAACAATCAACCACTGTGATCCGAATCTGATTGGGACTCACAAGTACCAAACCACATGGCACCGTTTCACGACATGTGGCAAGCCTATGTGGTTGACGAGGCTAACCCACCCCTAATAAGCTGCTGTCGTGCCACACGGGGAGACCCCCGATTCTCACGCGATGTGCAGGAGAGACCCGCGATTCTCACGCGATGCGTAGGGAGAATGTTAGATTGCTATATAAAGGCAGCCGTAGGAGGATTCAAATGCACCAGTTCGATTCAAAATCGATATTTCTTTCTCTCTCGAAGCTATGTTCGAATACCGAACCCCTACAATTCCCAAAACGCTACCCATTATTAGGGTAATAACTCTAATCACTGCCACAGTAATATTCCGATCGATTGAAACCAATCCAATGGATTTTAAGTGTTGCGGTACCCGGCTATACTTTGTCATTCGTTATGGGTTTTGATTTCGTGATTATCGTAAAGTTGAATTGAGTTAGTACAATAATACGTGTGCACTATGTATTATTTAGGTATACCAGCCTTAAACCAGTAGACAAGACCTGTCAACTTAAACCTGCAAAGTGAGTCAATCTCTTTTTCTCAAATGCTTTTACAAACACTAAATGTTTTATCAGTGAATTTAAAGTGATTAAGTATTTGTATTCTGAAATTATACCAGTATGTGAGGTTTTGTATACATTACTTGTTATGCGTCACTAATGGACAACGAGTTAGCCAATCAGTGATATGACCACTACTCACCGAAATGGGCGAGTGATTAATAATATTAAAAGTAATTTCTTTACTATTGGACAAAGAGGTAGCCAATAGTAAGTAAACAACTGTAAAAACTTTAATGTTGTAATTACAATGTTGTGTTTTCATAAATGGAATGAACTCACCAGTATTTTCACTGACCAAGTGTTTTTAAAACACGTTTCAGGTGATTTACTGTAAAGTGAAGGAAAAGTGCTAAGAGGCACTCAAGATTAAATAAGTGGCTATGTAAACCTAAATAAAACGTGTTTTGTAATCAAGGATTCTTTATGAAAATCCTTTATGTAAATATGGGTTTCATCCCACATCTTATGAAAAGAAAACTGCGGTGGCTTTTGAAAACTCTAATATTTTTCCTGAAACCCGGTCTAGAAAGAAAATTCCGCTGTGATAGGTATTTAAATTGAATGGGGCTGGGGTGGCGTCGGGGTTGTGACAGGTATTTAAATTGGATGCTCGCTAATTCTATTACGTCTCGCGGCCACAACCGGGAGTGGTGTACGAGCACCGATCTATTTTTCTTCTATTGTTTATTGTATATGAGGTTGTGCACACTTACACATGGTCTGGCCTAGTACTTCGCCTCTGCCTATCACCGGTAGGAGCCATATTTTTGTATGGCGGCGCGTAAGTGACCGTCATTGCCCGTTCGTTGGGTCATTTTTCAGAGACGAGGCCCACACTTACGGCTGACCATACCATCGACGCGGATGAGTTTTTTTACGTTGCGGGGATGAAGCTAGTTAAGAGGTTCGACCTCCTCGGCGAGTAGTTTAAAACCCATGGAGGTGAGCTATGGGTTCCGGAGGCCCTACCGGAGCACTTCGATCTTCTATCCTCTGGCAAAGGAGGCAAGCGGTTGTTCAGGACCCTCCGGAGGATTTAGACGGACCTAGCTCTGCCACTGCTACCACCACCTCCTGGGGCGCCCCAGTTTTCTCGGCACGTTATTCCAAGCATGCCCCAGGAGCTACAACATATCCGCAGTTACGAGCCGATGTTAACAGGCTTATGGATTTGATGGGTTGGTTGGTTCGGGAGGCGTAGGATAGACAGAGAGAGAGGGGGCTTACCTGTCATATGTCTCCTACCACCTCGAGCAAACAACATATATCACTTGTTAAGTAAAACAAAATGATAATTATTTAAGTAAAACAAAATAATATAGTTATTCCAAATTATTATCTTTTAAATCAGGAAAGAACTTTTTTAGTTACAATAAATGATAACCTTAATTAACTTAAATAGTAAAACTATCTACAAAATCACATTTACTATTTTATCAAAATTCACTGCAATTTTTAGAAAATAATAAATGTAGCCAAAATTAGGGAATTTCAAATTTTGAATGTTACCAAAATTTTTTGAATGTTAACAAATGTTGCTCACATATATTTGAATATTAACAAACATGTACTTGGATTTAAGGTTTAAAAAAAGATTGAAAGGAGACCGATTAGTAATTTAGGAAACTCGAATTTGATTGAGAGAATAAATGATACGGTACTGAATAGCAGGAGGGAGAAAAAGTCTTGAACACCGTTGTGTTCTTAACCGCTCAAATTCAGTCATTGTCTCACAATATATTGCCACATGATAATTTACTGTTAAGAGAATGTCATGTGACCTAAGATGGTTTTGGAAAAACGAACTTTCTTGAAATTTGTAAACAAATTAACCATTGTTTGGTATATTTTAAACCTTTTAAAAAAATGTTGTTAACTGAGTGTGGTTGTATTAAATATGTTAATTAACTTTTATTTGCATTTAGAAATAAAAAGATTTAATTAATGTGTATTGATTGATTGATTTGTCTGGCTTAAAAGTTCATAAAAATGTCAAATATGATATAAGTGAGATGTTAAATACAAACTGATTAAAAGAACGAGATTCATAATAAGGGTCATAAATATTGTTTTAACCGTTTGCAAATGTTTATCGATTTTCAAGTTTTAACCGTTTGAAAATGTTTATCTGATTTTCAAGGTTCTCTTAATAAAATTGGTTTTGTATTAAACGTGTAAGGGATTTTATAGCTCTTCATCAAATATAAAGCAAGTAAGTGGTTAAAATGTGATCTAATTCTTTATGCTTGAAATATAAATAAATTCTTGCTATGCATATCGTCTAATTCTTCTCTCGAAATTTATCCCTCAGGAATAAAAATACAGTTTTTTTAGAAAAGGCATCTTAGAGAAAAAGACGCAAAATTTGTCAAACCTCAGAGACAAAAGTGACATTTTACTCTGCTTTAACTAAGATTTAAAATTACATTTACTATTTACACTTCTATAATTAAATAATATTGAAATTATATATTATCTTACTTAAATAACTAAGTATATAATTAAGAAATATTTACATACTTATAATAATAATATTTATAAACTATGAATTATTAAAATGATAGTGCAACATATTGTTGTACTCTTTGCATTATTGGTTTATTAGGCTTTGTATGGTTTTACTTTGGGCTTTTGTGTTTTTTTATTTGGTTTCTTGTTTGAGTGGGCTCTTGGGTAGACCTACACATGTGCTGGTGACACTCTTTAACTTTCTGACTCCTCTAGATTTGGTTATATCTTCTGTCGCATGTCTCTCTCTACACTTTCTGATGTCCATCTCTTTCTAGAAATGCTCCTCTCTTCATACACTCCCTCTCCCCTCTCTAGAATTTCGACGATTGTTTGTTGTGATGTGTTGTTTATCATGTGTAGTACCACTGATGTGGTATACTTCTAACCGTCTTCATTACAAGCATGTTTAGGTGATTATTGTCTCCGATTTCTTTGCTCAATTGTTAGGTTTATTATTCTGGTTTTTGCTATTCTTTACAGCTTTTAAGGTTGTTTTTTTTAAGCATCATAGGTTACTCGATTTTGGCTTTTTGTTGGTTTGTTTTTGTAATATAATGTGTTTCAAATATGTTTAGGCGATGACACATTGGTGAGTTTGAACATGTTTATGTTTTTCTATGTTTTGTACTGTTATTCATTTTTGATGTTTTTTTCCTTGGATTTTGTAAACCTTAGGTTTTGGGGTTTAGGTTTTGATAATTTGGGTCAGGTATTTTTTTTTGCATGTATAGGCGTTAAGCCATTAGTGAGGCTTAGATATGTCATTGTTGTACGTTTATGGACTGGATTGTTATGTCTGGAGTTGTTGACTTATTATTTGGACGTTTGAATTTTGTATTTTTGGACACATACATAGGTGATAATACGTTGGTGAGCCTTGTATGTGATGTGTTGTTGTTTGAGTTATCTATGTGCTTTGAATAGGCAATGGCCCATTCATAAGCATTATGATGTGTAACATCTCGTAAAAATCGTGTCCAATAATATAATGACACGTGTCATTACTTTTATAATAAGTCTATTAAGGACTAATAAAAGACTAAAGGTGTCAACATGCTCAACTAAGCCTTTGACTGACCCTCTGGTGTCAAGATGCATAAACCGAGCCTCTGAGTGACCATTAGTGTCAACATGCTTAAACTTAGCCTCTGAGTGACCATTAGTGTCAACATGCTTAAACTTAGTCTCTGAGTGAGCATTTGTGTCAACATGCTTAGCCTCTGAGTGACCATCAGAGTCAACATGCTTATACTGAGCCTCTGAGTGATCCTTTATGAAGTCCTAACTCTCATATGAGCCACTAGTTGGATGAGAGGGATTAATTCTGCAAATATGTAAAAGTTGGACAACGGAGGGGTTAAAAGTGTCAATATGTTAATTTATACATCTGAGTGACCTTTTAACGAAACAAGAGCTTGACAATGTCCGGGCATTCTCCCAGGTACGCCAATATTGGCTACGGAGGCCTAATTATGCTATAAAGGTGTTTTAGAGGTTTTATAAGTTGAGGGGCTAAATGTGACAAAGTTTGAAAGTATCCATGGGGCGCTCATGGCCGCGAGAGACACGGCCTGGTCTCTCGCCGGGCGCGAGAGACCTATGTCCATAGAAAATTTGCTTGGCCTCCACACATGTTGCCAAAAACCATTTGATTAGAAACCATGGACTTCCAAACTGCTATGCCACGTTTTAGGACACTTGTAAGCTCCCTCTAACACTCCCTAACACCTGGCATCACCTCCTTCAAGCTCCCCAACTATAAATAGGTGCATTTGTTCACCACTTGAACTTGAACCATTCTTATTTCTCACTCTATCTCCCTCCTCTAGAAGTTCCTAACTGAAAGAAGCATCCAACTTAGTTCTATTTCATCCTTGGAATCACTTGTAAGTGTTCCTTTCTCTTGCATTTTCGTTTGTAGGCTTTTATAGCCAAAAGTCAAGGTTTTATGAAAAACTCCTTGACTTTCGGTTAAGACCATTATGGTCCAGCCATTGTTCATAACGAACATGGCTAAGTGATCGTAATAAGGTAGGTGTTAATCCCTATAAAGGGCACCTCCTAAAGATCACGTTTGCTAGACCGATTGTCGAGTCAAAGTTTAATATTTAAAAAGTCAAACAGACCAGTTTTTGGAAATATTATAATCTGAGCTTATATATGTTATCAAACATGTTTTGATACTTAAACAAGTTGGTAATAATTATTAGATTATGTACGACTCGTCAATTTTAGTTTTAGGGTCGGTTCGCAACCGAAAGTCACAAAGTTTAACTTTTGCTTTAACTTTTCGATTATGATCGTAATATAATGTAGCATAACCCCCTGAGGTTATATTACATGATCGTAATCAGAATCCGAGTTTATGCCTATTTTGACTAAAATGCCCTTTTTACATAAAATAAGGTTTAATCGATAACGAAAATGAAAATGAATTTCCTACTGATGTAATATCATTAGTAAGATTATTTGGGATGTCAAGTCAGATTGTATACTGAGTTTACGTACAAGTTCTTGTGTTATATCGATAAATGACGATAAAGCCCTTGTGGCTCGTTAAATGGTTTTAATCTTACCTTTTCATATCAAATCTTTTACCTACAGATATGATATATTAAGTAGCATATCTAAAACCATTAAACCTGATCCTAACATCAGTTTTTACTAAACTTCGCACAAATCGTCATTTTATGACATAAACACCGTTCCGGCGCATAGTATGGTTTTTAACCATATTAATCGACCTAGACTTGTAACCTACTGAATTTAAAAGTTATTTAAAATATTTTTAAAGTAGGTACATGATATAAACTCAGAATCCCAAATAAAGCTATCATACTTTGTGTAAAATGACCAAAATGCCCCTAAGGTGCATAGTTCGGTTACAAAAGATAAATTACACATATAATCAATATCATACTGATATTATATCATAAATTAATTATTTTCCATTATGATCATAACATTAAAATATATTCAAGTTCCTTTTATACGATATATAATTACCAAAACGCCCTTATGAGGCATAGTTTCATTTTAAAACCTTAACGGGCATGTAAGTTGATACCCTACTAATATTACAACTTATTTAAAGTATAATGACATGTAGAACTTGTCCATGACTTATCCAGTTACCCGATATCGCTTATATGCACATGGTTAAGTATATGTAACTAATTTACGGAAATTAACAGAAACAGGTTTAACCTTATCATTTTAGTCTCAAAATACATAATGTTTATGGTTTACCCATATTATACAAGTCATAGTACTTGTTGGGTTTAAACTACATTCTATCCGATCATCGCTAAATCTAGCGTATTATACCATTCTGATCATGTACGCTAGTCGGTCTAAGTCTATGACTTAATTAAAACCATTAGCATTTT
The DNA here is from genome assembly GCA_947069175.1 of Scalesia atractyloides. NCBI lineage: Eukaryota > Viridiplantae > Streptophyta > Magnoliopsida > Asterales > Asteraceae > Scalesia > Scalesia atractyloides. Next base: position 49,092,420 of record CAMTDV010000116.1, read on the forward strand.
AATTGGTTAGCTTATGCATAATCCAAACTAGGGCCTTTCGGTAAATGCTATTTGCACTTATTTCATTTTGGATACAACTTAGATATTAAATCTTGCATTTTTAAAATCAAGACTAGCTCAGGTACATACTCTCGACTTATTTTCCCTATACGGCTTGGGTTACGATAAACTATTACCGCTTGTTGGAAATGGAATCAATCGAATGCCGGACTGTGGCTAGTAAATCCGCATATTCCATTTTAATCAGTTTTGTTTGATAACTTAAACATTGGGGTTAACGACCGTGTCCTTGATATACTCGACTCATTACATTAGTTAATGGCCACGACCAAAGCGCGGGGTGTCGGCATACACCTGACAGATGCTCATGCTAAATTATTTTTACCCACTAGTTGGGGATAACTCCTTTGTGGGTTCTTAAGTGGTGTGTACGTTAATCATGTATCGGTCTCTGTACTGGGCCCCATATGTATAGACAAACATGTGAATCTGTTAACAAGGTTATAAGGCTGACTTTCCCAAGTTATGAAAGATTTGTGCCTTGTGAACAAAAGACTAAGATGCAGGTACAATACGAAATTGGCTGGAAGCTGCTCGGTAGTGATATAAGAGGTCTTGTAAATCCTTAGATCTGCCCAAAGTCTGTTATACACTTTTTGTACATTTTACGATCCGCCTGTGGATCTTCCATTACAAGTCTCTGTAAATTATTTTTTTGTACTTTGAATATTTGGTTTGTAATAGTAATTTAACTCCAAGACTTTCGTTGTGCTTGTGTTTAATTGACTATGATGATATCAACTTACCTCACGATATTCCCCACTCGGACCCACCGGTGTTTGGATTGGAAATACGGGGTGTGACATGATGTTTTAGATGTTTTTTAGGAGATATTATTGTTTCTGTTGTAGCTAACCTGGCTTGGACGTTTTGAGCTTTTTGGGTTGTTATGGCTATCCAATCTAGAATCCTTTAGAACATGCATAGGTTATGAGCGATTGGTGAACCTTGTATGTGATATGTTTGAGTTTGACCTTTGGATGTGATAGTTGTTTGGTTGTGTCTCTGGATTTGAAAACAGGCAAAACAATACCCTGTTATAGAAACCTAGGGTTGGTCTAGGTCTAGGCGGCTCCCACATTAGGACCTACGTTGGCACCATTAAGTGACGAACAAATGATTTGGGCCCCAACGTGTGACAGTCTATCCAATTATTACCGAATATTTTACATATTCAGACGATTTGGTCCCAATTTTTTTTATATATAAAGCGAATAACTAAAGAGCCAAGGTTAACTGATAACTTAGATGAACCGACATAATCGATTTATACACTTGGTTTACAGTTTAGAGATATTAAGTTTAAAACTCAAAACCTTTGTCGTGCATGATCATGCTTCAACCTTTCAGTCAACGTCTCCAAAGAGATAGCGGTCTAAGAGTGTTCGGTTCTTCGCATGCTTGGTGGTCCGTCGGTTCTCGCCTTTGTAAAAACCTAACATAAACACTAAAAACAATTAGCATTTGAGTTAAATGGTCGAGTGGGACTAAAACAACAAAGAAAAACAAATTTTATTCTTTAGAGGTTTATTCCTCTACAATCCAATTCACATCCAATTCGGTCCAGATTCAATTTATTCTTTAGAGGTTTATTCCGCTACACTTTTAAATTACAGCCCACTACCCGATCCTATATTTCTTGAGTTTTTGGCTCCTACTATTTAGTTTGAGTTTATTACTTAACCAACTTGTTATCCTCCCCAAATTCGTAATATCGAATGATTGCTCTTTTACCAAGGGAATCAAAACTGCTCTATACATATTTATCTACTTACTTCAGAAAGAACTCATTAGCTAAGTTCACCTCAGTAGTGCTTGTTTTAGTTTTTGCCAAGGAATTGATCATCTTCAATATTAAAACAATATTGATCCTGATGTCCAGCCTAACTCCTAGTCCTTTAACTAAACAAAGATTAAAGTTAGAGCCAAAAGGCTTCATTTTCTTGTTCTCATACTTTTTCCATATTCTGCAGGAACGATTACACTGTCAGTACCAACAGCTACTTTATCATAATCAACAGCTACATTCTCAATAGAATCACTACCCTATTATGAGAATTTTGGATGATACCCCTTGATTCTATGAATGTTTACATACACCCTGGTATTTTCTAATACACAGAATCTATAGGCTTTTGAGTTTTCAGCACAACCTAAGAATATATAATCTATTCCTTTCTTACCTAAACTCTTTCTTTTAAGTTCAGTAAAATTACAACACGACAACCCCTAAGTCTTAGATACCTAATTCCAAAATTTTACACCTAAACTCAATAGGAGAAATCTTGTTCCTTTTATTAGAAACCCTATTTAACAAACAACCCGTTGTAAACGTTGCCTCACCTCAAAACTCTTCACTTAGACAGAATTAAGACTATGGAATCACATATTTCTTTGAGAGCCTCATTCTTCCTATCCAGTACACCAATTTTTGTAATTCCACCTTAGTCTTCAAAGTTTTGAATATATCTAAAGCTTCATCTTTTACATGCAATTAGTACACGTAGCAAAGTCTAGATGCATTATCCAAAAAAGTAACAACACATTTTTATCAAACCATCCTTGACATATTATACAATTTCCTAAAATTTACATTACCTAAACCAGCATGACAATGCATAGAATCATGGTTTTAGATATACTTAGAATACATATAAACAAAATCCTCTGCTAAAATAGATTTATAATTCACATCCATTCTAAATATTCTATTCCTACTACAATGGTGACCAAAACCAATAAATACTTAGCATCGGGACAAACATATTTATATGATTCATGAACTTGCTTATTCTGATGTCAAACTTCTCAAAATTATTAATGTGATTTATATGTGGACGTACAAAATCACGCAAGACAAGTAGTATGTTGATGATTTCACGCATAATTCCATTGATCTAATTTTTTCGAGAAGAAAATGGTTGGTTATGTATATTGATAAACTTGGTTACGAATATTTGTTTCAAAACACTAATGCCACCATCATATAAGGATGAACAAAACATTACGGTTTCCAAAAACGTTTTCGTTTTACTAACCAATAATATTGAATTTAAAAACAAAATCCATTTACAAAACCCACATGATCCGTAGGTAAAAAGCAAAACGTCTTCCTTGTAATAAAGTATCATTTTCAATAATTCAAAATCACACCGAACAGTATATGATAATTCATATGTTCGAAAACATTTATATTCAGATTTTAGTAGTCAGTATTAGTTCATTCATGATTCATATATATAACAGAAAATTTTGAATCACTTACTTGAGGATCAAATCGCCTTCTGATGTCAGATTTGGCCATCAACACAAAATAGTCTTGTTTTTGTCTCAGTTAAATACCACAATCACGTACCAAGAACGCCATAAAATCTTTCTTGTTTCGGTTGCAAATGCACAGGAACCAAACCCAAGCTAGTTTTAGCTTGCAATATACCACAAGAACAACGAACTCGTCATTCTTGTTTTCATGATTGCAAAATCACAAAACAAAAAACCGTTGGGCTTCTCTGTTTTCTTATCCATGTTCCATGAACAATAATCCAACCGATTCTCCGGTAGCCATTTTCTTTTTGGTTTCTCACAATTCGAACAAGTAACCACAACAAGAAATAAATTCTTGTTGATTTTAGACGCCAATCAATACATGTATGTATGTGTTTGTTTCTTTTGCAGTACGTCCCCATCCACTCTTGTTTCCGGTTAAAAGAAAGTAAAACATAACTTTTGTAATATTTCATTATTTTGAGATCATGCTTTGATTGATATTTTCAAAAGTGTATCAACTTCTAAATACTCTTTTCAGAATGAATACCCAAGAACCAAATACTCTTTTCCTCAATGTTGGTTCTTCAAATCAAAATCCCCAAAATATATTTCCTCAACTTACGGTTAGTCATAAATTAACCATCTTATCCACAAAACAAAAATTTATTTGATTCCAATTTTTATCAATCTAACAACAAAACCCAATCGAACAAGCAAAACCAGTTCAATCTATGTTGAACCAGCAAAAATTAGAACCAAAATAAATAACAGTACCCATGTTGAACCAGCGAAAATCATAACCAAAATAAATAATAGTAGCCAAATTCAAACCCAACAAACAATGAAATTCGAACTGAGTAACTTGATTGAAGCAAATACTCTCTGTTTTGCTTCCCATAATGATTTATTTATTAATTTTGATTGATTTATTTATGTCCAAAATTGCCCACAAGAATATGATCTATTTATCAAGTTTGCTTTTCGGAATGCCATAGCATCCTTCAAAATTAAGGAGGTTGGATCATGGTTTTCAAAAGTGGATAAGCACGCTAAAGCTTGCGCAGAGAACCAGCATGTCATTGTCCCTTTTGCCTTTAATACATTTGGCTCCCTAGCGCCGGAAGCTATCCATTCTTGAAGGTTAGGGTTTGCAATTCAGAAAGGGTTGGCAGCGCAGTTGTTGCCCGTTTGCCTTTTGTTTTGATGTAACTTGCAAGTTTTCTAGTTTATATATAATATAAAAAATCATTAAATAAAAAAAATTTCAAAACAAAATGCATTTATCATCTTTTAATTTAAATCATCAATTCCAAAATTATAAATAAGCATCAAACCAGTCTAGTTAAAATCAAACAACAAAAATAGTTTATTCGTTGTTGAAATTTCCGAAAAAAACGAACCCAGTTTCGAACAATAACCAATTCCGTATCAATTGCTAACTCAACAAACTGAACCAAAAATCAATTCAATCGAACACGACAACCAAAATCGTTTGATCTATGTTGGAAATTTACCCGATTTACTGATGACACCAGATGAATTTCAGAAAACAAACTTAGATTTCTCTTGGAATCGTGTACGAATCACTTAGGGATCAAACTATTTGTCGATAAACACAAATGTTTAATCGGATTAGCCAAGAGGTTTATCAAAAACGAATTTGAGTTTAATGTTGAGAAGAAACTGTACCCCCAAATCTTGAATTTTGACCAAGAAAGAAAAAAAGAAATTTCCATCATGGAACTGTTTTATCCCATTTGTCAACTAAAAACAAAATAATGTATATCACTCACAGGTTCCATTGGTTTTGGTTATTACCAAAAAAAATCAATCTTGATCCATGATATTAGGCCCCCTTTATTATTAGATTGTTTTAATAACAATCTGATCCAATTACTTGGTATAAACCATAAAGTTTATAATTAGGCCTAAATCATATAAATCATTTGATTGATAAACTAGCCTAAATCAGTTAATACCCAAGCCCAAGTTAGTTATATATACAAACCGATACCCGATCTTATTAAATTAAATTGAGCATACACTCCGGCATCTCCTAACTCGTTTAATTTTAACAAGATTGACTTAGCCGACAAGCTAATCCAATACCACCAAAATCATGTCGCTAACACTAAAAATACCAACAGTTAGCTTGATGATGCTACTAGACTACTAGTAGTGGTTCGTTGGCTTCCCATTGTTAGCAAAACAAATCTAACTTACTTGGTTCTGTTTCTGTTGGTGATGAAGGTGTAGGTTTCCACTATTATTTTCCTTTTGGTGATTAGAATCCGGCTCCTTGCAGGGCTTATCTTGTGTCAGAATTATGGTATTAGTAAAAGTTTGGTTGGCTGTTAATAAACAATCTATATTTTGAAAAAGTCTCAGTTTTCTTAATTAAAATGCTCACTGTAAATTTTCCTCAGTTCAGTGTTCTTTTATCATGTTTCGTGTTCAGAAACGTGTATGTATTGTAGCTAGAGGGTGTTTCAGTACATTAACATTTCTTATATGTTGTTGCTTTAAAGGTTTATGACACACTCCTATTGTTAAATTAATATTGTTTTTTTTTAAGTTGTTTAGTATTGGAAACACTTTATTTAAAACTGTGATATATAAAGTGTTTACAACACATAAAAAAGTAAACCAGAACTAATAGCAGACCCAATATTTATACAGATATCTGTGATTACTGGTTATAATGTATAACAACTACTAATTTTCTTATATAAACTATAACGTACAACTAAATAAGGCAAATTGGGTTTAAATAATCATAACTTTCTCATTAGCCGATAATAATCGTAACTCAATTATTTGCCGATAATAATCTGAACTGGTCCACTTTTGGCCGATAATAGTCTGCGTTAAAAATAGCTTAACGGAGTTAAGGTTATTTTTTTCGAATTACAAACTGGTGTTTTAGGGCTTTTGATTAGAACGGGGATATGAGGGATTGATGTAAAATTTACCTCGAGGCCCAAACGAAAAAAACGGTGCTTCAATTCGGGTGTTTAAACTTCCAATTAACAAAAATTAAGTCGTTTGAAGCACCGTTTCGAGGTAAGTTTTACATAAATCGACCGCATCATCGTTCTGATCAAAATCCCTTAAACATTAATTTGTAATTTGGAAAAAAAAAACTTAACTCCATTAAGCTATTTTTAACGGCGGACTATTATCGGCCAAAAGTGGACCAGTCGGATTATTATCGGCAAATAAATGAGTTGGATTAATATCGGCCAATTGAGAAAGTTGTGATTATTTAAATCTAAGTTGTCATTAAATAAAGTAATTTTTTTCACCCCGAAATAATTTAGTGAAATAAGTTAATTGTTAACTATGGCTATGCATTACTATTACTTGCATACAAACAAGTTATAGAGCAACTCAAAGTAATAAACCGATTAGTGATGCCAATATGACGTTGAAATACCCAACGGGTATAGTACTAATTTACAATGATGCAAGATGTTAAGTCTTCGCTTAAGACGTGTTTCTTATGAAAAATTTTTGATGAAGCCACAAATATATTTTGATATTAAGATATATAGAGAGATATGTCTTAAGTTCGTCAAGTTAAGTCGAATCGCATCCATTAAAAAGCTTTTGAATTGGTTCAATATGTAATACTTCATGCGTGAAATTTATATTGGCACATGGAACTAGCTAAGGATTAATCTCCTAGTTACTCTGAATACATATAACGTTTGAATGGGGTTCCAAATGCTTCTATTATTGAATTAATAATGTGCATTACGTTATAAAAATATACGTACCCACAAAGAACTAAGAATACATTCTTGATTTATGGAACTTGGAAGCTTAAAGAAAACCATAGTATAAGAGCTTCCACAATGCTAAAACCTACAAACCCTCACAAACCTTCACCATACCATATCAGATTTCAAAATTCCTTAAAAAAACTTAATTTTTCCAATAACATCATACCTAAATCTCTACAACCTTTACCTCACACTCACACTCCACACATCAACATATAAACCAAATTACTTTTTAAATTGTTAGTATCCCAATTTCCGGCCCAGATTCTATTCCTTTTAAAAAATATGATTTAATCCTTTAAGAAACGAAGTTTCACTCAACTGTATTCTATCTATCACTGTTAAATTCTTTCAGTGGCCCAGTATTAATTTCTTTAAAACAAACTGCTGGCCCAAAAGAAATAAATGTAGCCCATCAATTAAAATTGCTTGTCTTGAAACAAGCATGTAAGTGTTTAGAATTCGATTTCAATTCGATTAAAATGTTTGCATTCGAGTTTATTTGTGTCCGGTAACCGAATACGAATTTAGCATTTTTAATTTGATTCTATTCGAAATTCGAATTCAATTTATATGTATATAATTTTTAATATGTCTATATACACACAAAAACATATATATACATAAACATATAACTTCTAAACTTGGCCAAACTACCTCTATAATAAGTGATAATTTATTATTCATAACATTACTAAACCTTCTACAAAAGCCTATACTACTTATTTCCAAATTTTGGTCTTTTGACATATTGATAGTTAAGTAATTTTGTAGATTATTATATTTTATGTTGAATATAATTATTTGTAGTAGTTTCAAAAATGAAAATAAACTAATTTATTGTTTAGGGTGAATTTGAATTAAATCGAATTCGAGTTTCAAATACTAATCGAATCGAATCTAATACGAATTCATGTAAAAAAATAAAAATTTGAAAATTCGTTATTCCATTCGATGAGCATCCTTACAAACATGTACCCATGATCATTTACATTTTAAAAATTTAAGAATTGTTTCTTTTTCAATTGGATCCCACCTCAAAACGGACGGACCAAGTCCTAGAATGCGGACCAGCACCCTCGACCTTCAACTAGACACCACCCACCATCCCAGCTCCGCCCGCCACCTCACTGTCCGAAATTCCGGATCAATGGCACATGAGAGTGTTGTGGAAGCTCTATGGTGCTATAATGATCCTAGTTTCTAAATGGATCAAAATATTTTTCATTATACTTGCAATCCGTCTTATCTTTTTTAACTCTAGTTGTACGGTCAATTATGCCTTTTCAATCACTATCTCATGACTTTTCACTTCTAGAAGTGTTCTTCGTCTTAAATGGTTGGATGTTTAATTATGATAATAGGTTCGTTTATCTGCCCATCTATTACATAGGTTGAACAATAAAAAATTATAAAAAATATAACTTTATATAATAAACGAGATACAAATATATTATATATTACATTATATAAGAGTCATATTTGAAGTGTTGGTGTGGTTTTGCTTATTCTAAAAGCCTAATTAGGTTGTATTTTAACACCAATCAACATATGAAACTAGAGTAGCTTATCACAGTCAATAAGCAAAGAAAACTTATCATAGTCACCTACTTTTACCATTAGTTTATTACTAATCAAATTACTTTTATAACAATCTTTTCGTATTCCATATATATTTAAATAAGTTATCAGTTTACTTTTATAATAATTGCATCTTTATGTTTTTCTCATATATAAATAACGGAATATTAGTTAGAATGAAATTACAAAATAAGAAAATAAAAGTAAACATAAAATTAGAAACATACATAAAAAAATAGAAACATACCTCCACTAAAATAAAATAGATACATAAACCAACACGAAATATAAAAAATACACTTAAGCGGTTGAATCACTAATGGTGATCGTCTATTTACCAATCTAAATCATACTCGTCACCATTTAGATCAAGTATAAGATGATCTCTTTTATTAGAATGTCAACGTGTATATAATGACCATTGTAATTTCGTACGTAAATATCATTAGAGCTAACTATAACTCACCTTAGCGTTGAAATAATATGACCATTGGGTTTTGTGGGAGATTTTTATTGAATTAATAATTTGTCAACGTCCTAAGCAGTTTTCATACTTTTTTTTACCTTCCAGTTTTGTAGGATAGTTTGTTTACCCTTTTGATTCAATCATTTGTTTCTATTTGTATGTTGTCTATTTAAAGGTCTTTTCCGGAAAAGTTACTATCCCGTATTTCAATAAACATTTGCATTATTCTCTAATCTGAGCATACCAGGTTCTAAAAGTAATTGTTTACAGGTTCTTGTGTGTGCTTTAACGACGAGTTTTTATAAGTGTGTGATCTTTCTGACTTTTGTTTTAAATGGCTTCTAACCACGTTCTTACTCCCTCTATGCATCTTCCAATCTATAAAGGGGATGGATATGAATTTTGGAAGATTTATATGAAAACTACTTTGGTTTAAAGACCGTTGGGATTTCATGGGAATAGGAGATAATGAGGCCAATAGCGATTGTGTATGACTACAAGACAACCGAAAGAAAGATGTGAAGGCTTTGTCATTGATTAAGTTTGCAATGCATGATGATATCTTATCTTGAATTGTAGGAGCCTGCACGTCTAAACAAGCCCAGACACTCTTGCAAAACGAATATCATTGTGATAATAAGGTTCAATGGTCAAGCTACATGGACTATGAAGGGAGTTTGAAGCAATCCAAATGAAGGAGGGAAAGCCAATGGCTCTCATGAACCAAAAACGGGCTTATGGAAAGACGATAATGGATTTGACTGTTGTAGAAAAGGTTCTTTGATGTTACAAGTTAGGTAGGATCATGTTTTTGCTGTAACTGAAGCATCCAAAGATTTGAGTCGGCTTTCATATGATAAATTAATGGGGTCATTGCAATCTCATGAAGCAAGGGTTAATCGAGGTGTTTAGACTTCGGTTGAAGAACAATCGCTTCATGCAAAGGAAGAAGAAAATACCAGTTTGTTTGCACATTGTTGAGGTCAAGTATCCATCTAGAGTCATGGAAGAGGTCAAGGCAGGCGTTTTGGACGAGGTAAAAGAAGTATTCTATGTTTTAATTGCAATAAAGTCGGCCATATAAGCATAGTTTGATGGAACGAACCTAAAGAAAGTGTTGCGTTGAAGGAGAGGCTGGTGATGAACAGGGTAAACTGTTTTCGGCACGTACATGTAATGACAATGAAAGTGGAAGATTATCATGCATTCATTGCTAGTGATGAGACTAACAACACAACTAAGGATATTTAGTTCCTAGAAAGTGGTTGATCGAATCACATGACATGGCAACGAGCCTTGTTTAGAGATGATATTGATCTTTCAAGAAAAGTAAAGGTATGTAAAATGGAAAATGGATTCATGTGGAACGTAGAGGAAAGCTTAGTCTTAAAGTTATTTCTAGAAAGCATATGACTTTAGGTAACGTCCAATATGCCCCAAAGCTTAGTTATAATATTTTGAGTGAGGGATAACTGATGACAATCAGTCATAAGATTTTATTTGATAGCGGTGTGTGCACCATTACCAATAAGAAGACTAATGAGGTCCTATACACAATTCTCATGCCAAGTAACAATACATTCCCCCTTGATGTTGCAGATACTTATAAAATTGAATTTTCGACCATTAGTGATGAGACATTCATATGACATTTATGGTTTGGTATGGGAGGAATTTGTAAAGTCATGGTACCAAAGAATTGGTGCATGGTTGCCAATTTTTAATTAGAATGTTTGTGAAGGTTGTGTACAAGGGTAAGTCGTGACTTCCAATACCTCAACTTGCCTTTAGAACAACTCGGATTTTGGACCTTGTCCACGCTACTACATGTGGGCCGATCCTACTTAATCATTACGAGGTAACGAATTCTTTCTTTTCTTTACTAATCATCTTAGTTTATTGTGTTGGGTATACATTATACATGATATATTAGAAATATTTAACAAATTAAAGTTGTTCAAGGCAAATTTGAAACAAAAACATGTTTAAAGATTAAAGCTTTAAGAACGGATTGAAAAGGAAAGTTCATTTCAAATAAATTCAAAGTTCTTTAAAGAAGAAGGAATACGAAGATATCTAACACCATACACTCCGTAGCAACATACATTGTAATTCTAGAAATAACCGAACCGGTGCTGAAATGGCAACAAGCATGTTGCAAGGGAAGAACTTTAATGAAGTGTTTTGGGAGAAACCATTGCTACTTTATTGTATGTCAAAAGATTTATCATCCACAAGGGTTTTAATTAACAAAATGCATATGATTTATGGTTAAAATGAAACCTTGTGTTCAACATCTTAATGTATGTAGGTGTGTAGCTTATATATTAATACCTAAACAACACCTAAAGAAATTTAATCTAACAACTCATAAATAAGAGTTCATGGGTTATTCACTAAGTTTGACAGTGCACAAGTTCTATGATCCAAGTTCTAGTGATGACTCTCTAAGTCATGAACTAGATGTATGGTGAACCGATGAACATCTAAGTCCAAGTGTTGAAGAATGAGTGGAGTGACCTACACCCAATCATAGAAATACAAATTTAAGTCACACACTAGAAAGCAAAAACACCAAGGTACATTCTTTAGCAGATGTTTATAATCATACTAGTCCTATGGATGACTCAAGCCTAGTGGCGGATCTTGAAGTTTTTTATAGGGGGCAGAAGTTTTATAGAAAAAAAATAAGGGGATTTAATACTTACAAAATTTTTGGTAAAATTTACACTTCAAAGCAAAAAAAAATATGAGGGTGGGGCACCCCTAGCCCTAACTAAGATCCTTTATTGCTCAAGCCTGCCAATTTGAACTTTCTGCTATAGAACCATCCTATTTTGATGAAGTGGTGGCTCACAAGGAATGGGTAGATGCCTGAGTTGATGCAAGTTTTAAAGAATCATGATACTTGGTCTTTACCTTAAGGAAACGAGTGATCGGACTTAAGTGGGTGTATAAGCAAAAGCTCACGGCTAATGGTGTAGTTCAGCACCAGGCATGCTTAGTTGTGAAAGGTATGCTCAAGACTATGGTGTGTGCAATATATGGAGACATTCTCTCAAATTTCTCATTTTGTAATAGTTCGAATCATCATTACCTTGGCTACTCAACAATGCTGGTAGAATTACTAATTTGACGTGAAGTTTGCCTTTTTGGATAGGTCTCTACAAGAACAAGTGTGTATGAACTAGCCTCCTGGTTTTGAAGAACATAGGAGGAAGATAAGGTTATAAGTTAAAACAAACGTTAAGGGCTTGGTGTGAACAAGTCGATGCACGTCTTCAACAACATTCATTCATCAGAATTAAGAGTGAACCAATCTTTTATGTCAAAAATGTTAGCAAGGTTGATCTAATTATAATATGCTTAATGTCGGTGACATTATATACACTAGCTGTTCGAAGGAACTACAACGTGAATTTAAAGCTAGAATGGATGAGAAATATGAAATATCTAATCTTCGTAAAATAGCATATTTTCTTGGTTTTGAAATAAGACAAAAGAATGTTGGTGTTTTTGTGTCTCAAAAGAAATATGCAAAAGAGTTTGAAACGGATAAGTGCAAATCCGCATTGACACCTATGAATTGTGCTGAGAAGTTACAAGTTAACGATACAAACCCTTAAGTTGATGAAATGATGTTTAGGAGCTTTTTTGGAAGGATATTATATGTAACTTACACACGACCTAAACTACCTTTTCAGTTAGGTTCATTCCACGGTATAAGCAAAACCATCTGCGTGTCATTATGGTGCTGCCACGTTGCAGGGACGGTTAATTACCTTTTTGTACATTGTTCACCTTCCTATTTCGTAGGATAGTTTGTGTACTTCTTTTGATAACATTTGCTTAATTCCTTTATCTCATCTAACACATACAAGGTAAATCCTAATTTGGTATCTTGCCCGTCTAAATATTCACCATCTTCTAAGAATGTTGTCCAGTTCAACCATTGGAGCGTTGTCCTCTTTGACTGCCGAAACATTATCCGCTTTGACCGTGAGAGCGTTTTACTCTTTGACCACAAGAACATTGTCCGATTCGACCATCAGAACGTTTTCCAGTAGATCTTGAGGTGGAGGATTCAGAATCGAATGGGTTAAAAAAAGAGATGATAATAGGTTTTTCTAAGAAAGTTTGTTATATATATATATATAACACACACACACACACGATGAGGATCATTATAGAACACTAATTATTGTGAGAACAAAAATAACTAGTCTAAATCGCTAAATTTTGGGATTTAAGCTTTATATTTTTTTACATTCATATGTATATTATATATACATAAAAAACCATATATATTTTTCCCTACACATAGCCTACATACATGTAAGTAATTTAACCTACACATAACCTACATATGTAAAGGTTATATAAAAACTAAAAATAAATCATTTTTTTGTTTTGAATTATATGTGAGAAACAATAAATTTTACAATTGTAATATTTTCCTTTACATTTCAGATTTTAGGATTGAAAAAATGGGTTATTCATTTTTGTCTATATGTTTTCATAATATTTAGTGTTCTGCATAGAATCTTCCCATAATATTATATATATATATATATATATATATATATATATATATATATATAGGAAGAGGATTATGTGACAACTAAATATAAATGAGAAAACTAAAAAACTAACTAAAAAGCTTAAAAACATGCCAATTTTTATTTACAATTTTTTAAATCATTGCTTTATGTAAAAAAAAATTTCAAAAAAAAAGGTTATATAGTACATGTGCATTATATGCTTAGAGTTAGGTTTTGAGTTTAGTTTAGCATATAGGGTTAGGCTTTTTTGTAAGTTTGAGATTATGATTAGGTTTTTGGGTTGGGGTAGGGGGTTTAGGTTTTTTTTTAAGGGGGGGGGGGGGGGGGAGCGGTGCGGTGGGAGATTTAAGTTTTTGAGAATACGTTTAGAGTTTAGTTTCAGGTTTTTTGAAGGAGTGGGTTATTTAGGTTTTTGGGGTGGGGAGTTTAGACTTTTGGTGTAATGGTGGATTTAGGTTTTTTTTTTTTATGGAGGGGGGTTTAGGTTTTTGGGACGTGTCGGTGGGGAGTAGCTCAATGGCTTAGTCTTTTTCATATTAATTCACATGCGCAATGCAACAGTTTTTCTTAATAAAAGTTTTTTTACACATAAAATGTAGCGATTTTTATTTATTAAATTTCAAAAAAAATTGGTATGTTTTTTTACGTTTAGGATTTAGTTTTAGATATATATATATATATATATATATATATATATATATATATATATATATATATATAGGTTACATGGGGAACACTAAAAGATAGAGAAACGAGGAACCATGCATTTAACATGTTAAAAATTCAACTTAACACTTTAAAATAAATGTTTTTAAATTTTTCCGAAGCTTTTATATATAAATACATAAAGAAGCCTTTTTAATAAAAAAAATCAAAAACTAAAAATACTAAAAAATCTTAAAAACGATAATAAAATGTAAAAAAATTACAAAAATGTTTTTTTTATATTGAATTAGCTTTTACATATCTTTGCATACAAAAACTTGGAAAACAAATTTAAATTTTTTAACATTTTAAATTTATTTTTATATATATTTAACATGTTAAATTTACTGTTTCGCGATCCCCAACTTTTTAATATTCTCCATTTAAAGTCAAACTTATATATATATATATATATAGAAGAGAGAGAGAGAGAGAGATAGTATCATGAGAAAACTACTTATTTATGTGAAAACTAAAAACTACCAAAAGAATCTTAAAAACACACCAATTTATTTATTTATTTTTTACATTTTTTTAAATCAAGTATCTTAATGTATAAAAATTTTTATAAATAGTATTACACATGTGCAACTTATGTATATGGTGCACATGTGTAATAGAGTTGTACGTTTTGGTTTAAAGGTTTGTTTAACTTTTAAGGTTTGGTTTTTAGGTGAGGAGTTAGTTTTTTTTGTGGTGTGGGGTGGGGGGGGATTAGATTTTTCAAAGTGTTACAAAGTTTTAATAGTAAGTATTTTTTTTTATTTTTTATTTTAAAAATGCTACATGTCAAAAAGTATTTTAAAAAAAATTGATGATGATATAAAAAAAATTGGCGATGATATAAAAAAATTGTATTTTAAAATGCTGTATATGTGTGTGTGATGATGATATAAAGAAAACCTATGTGAAGTCAATATCTCCATCATCCATCTAATTAATTTATGGTGAAGATTGGATTGTTACAAAAGCTGTTTTTTTAGACACAAATTATAGTCTACAAAAAAATGTAACATGTATTTGTAGCTTCTCTATCTTGTCTGACACAAAAAGGTGTAACATTTGTATTTGTTACACAAATTCTTTTTATAAAAACATGTAACATATTTTAATGTGCACTGAAATTTAAAAACTTCGTGAATTATAAATTTAAAATGTTACACTTATAAAATCAGAAATATTTGTTGTTGAAACGTAAATACATGTAACAAGTGAAGTTACATATAATGTAAACAAGAAAAACATTTTAACTTTTTTTTTACATCATAATTACACTCATTTTCTCTCTTATGTTTTTTTTTCAAATCAACAATTAAATTTTCTATTCTCTCTTTTCTTTTCAATCTTTTCTCAAATTCTCTCTAGTTTTGTTTTTTTTTTTAATTTTCTCTTCAATATATCATGAATCAGCATAAATGTTACATAGACATATTACGTACAAAAACGTAACACAAAAATGGAATGTCACATAAACATGAAAATATAACATAGAAAATGTTCACACACAAAAATATAACATATGTAATAATAACAAAACCCACTTTGTATACCATTTATGTTACATAAAAATGTAACATATATTTTTATAACATGCTATCATATATGTAACAATGCAAAAAGAACACTTTATTTCTGTAACACTTTATTTTTGTAACATGCTAGATGGTTGTGTAACAACAACAAAACCAACTCAATTCCTGTAACTAACTTAAATGTAACAATTGTTGCAAAATGTAATAATGAACTTTATAGTCCTCATCATGATGATTCGATCTTTGTTTTCATCTTCATCTTAATTATGGTGTTTCTCTACCAAACGAAACTAGAAAAAAAAACATAACTTTAGAAATTGATACTAATATTAAATGAAATTACATAGTAAAAACTAAGTGCTAACGGTAGAATATGTTTGATAAGGCATGCTTAAGCACATACATTAAAAAAAATACTAGAATTCCTTTTCTTTAGTGTGTGCTTTTCTATTTTGTTGAATATTGCATGTCCCAGAAGAAACTAAACTTGAATCAACAACTTCCGGTTCACCATCGAGCACCATCATCAACCGAGGCACGAAAACTCTTGCATCCATATTTTACCTCTAAATAACAAGTGGATCTCAAGGTCTAAACCGGATCTAAGAAAAAGTCGTTTCTTTATAAGAAGCTTGTACATATTTGAAAAATGGAAACGAGAAATCTCAAATATAAAAAATAGAAACGAGAAACCTCCTATCAAAAAGGTGTAAACGCAAGATTTAAAGGAAAGAAAAGGGATTCTTGTTCAGTACCATTAATAACTCAAACCGGCTTGAGTTCCTCACCAGATCTCGTTTTAAGTTCTTCACCGGATCTGAATCTGATATTGTATGGAACACTTGTTTGATCTTTCGATCTTTCTCCGATATTCATCAGCTTGACTTCTTCACCAGATCTTGTTCTGAGTTCTTCATCAGCTTGAGTTCTCGTTTAGTACCATTAACAACTCGAACCAGCTTGATTAGAAGGAAGAGGAATTTAAAGTTCATACAAGAATTGGTTTTGAATACTTTTCCTTAACTCAAAGGATAAAGTAAAATACTTTTATAAAATACCATAGATTAAAGCTAGTAGGATATTTAAAACCAGTAACAAGATCAACTTTAGAACTTGAAGCCATAGATTATTTGTGTCATCAGATTTTTTAACCATAGAGAAAGTCACTAATCAACAAGTTCTAGATGTTACTAAACAAAAACATAATCCATTTCTTTTTTAATCGTACCAGTTTCACATTCAACTAACATTTAACATCATAAATTACAACATAAGCGCCTAAAACGATATAATTGCAAAAATAAATATATGATATAATCAGCAAATTTATAATACCATATTCTCGTTGAAGCTCGATATTGAAGCCACATTCCAAAAAAAAAAGCCGTTTCTTTATGTAGAAGCTTCTGCAGATCTGAAAATGGAAACGAGAAATCTCATATCTGAAAAAATAGAAACGAGACATCTCTGAAAGGTGGAAAACGCAAGATTCAAAGTAAAGATAAGGGGTTATGGTTTAGTACCATTAACAACTCGATCCAGCTTGAGTTCTTCACCAGATCTCGGTTTGAGTTCTTCATCATATCTGAATCTGATATTGTATGGCACACCATTCGATCTTCTGATCGTTCTCTGATCTTCACTACCTCTCACTCTCTCCGATCTTCTCTCTCTAATTTGTCTCTCTCTAACTATGTATCTCTTTGGATTTTTAGAACGTGTGTGTCTTTGTGTGATTATGGGTGATAATATATGGTGATTTAACTGAAATTCAATCTCTTAAAAAGTGATATTGAAAAATAAAATATAAAATAAAAGTACATATATAAAATGCATTAAGTTGAAAAGTGTAGAGTTCTTCAATCAAAATGCTATCACATTTAGTATTTGTATAATACAAAATTACGATGTTACCTTTAAAAGTTAATGTAACATAGCCCTATGGCTTAATCTTCTTCACACAAGGAGTTTTCTAAACTGAATAAGGTTTTTTCTCTATAATTGATATATATATATATATATATATATATGTATATATGGGGGCGATTGGATAATATAATATTAAGGATTATTTTTTTTAATTTTACCATTCAATTATCGGTTGTTTTTTAAATTTTAAATCTCACATATCTGAGAGACAAGTCTGGACTTTCGGGCTTCACCAATAGACTTCGCCTACAAACTCGTTCCCACATGAATGATGTCCGGTTATCTCATGTCCGCCCGTTGCCACAAAAATCCAGACTTTGTCACCTAGTCATTGATTTGGACGGGGGCTAAGAAGTCAGGTTGATAAGCATCACCACTCGATTCAGAAAACAGGATAATCCGTATTTTTTCTTGTCATTTATCATCATCTATAGTTCTGTACCATGATTTTGACACAACAAAGTTTGTACGTAGTTAAAGTTTACAATTGCATCCATTCTACCCCATCTGGATTTCATAGTCACAACTCAAAACCACTTAATATTATGATAACAATAGTCACACACATTTGACACATTTCATATCCCTACTACTATAATTAAAAGATTCTACTAATAATAGAAAATTCTGCCATAAATTATTATTATAATCATATAACAGATTCCAATTTGGTTTCCAGAGCTTTCACGTCTTTGCACGAGATCATAACCACTTTGTCATGAGTCGAACTTTTAACTTCTTCAACAAAAGCCTTGAGATTCATATAAGAAGATCCACCTTCTTTCATAACCTCTCTAGCCAAATCCTTCCACTTCTTTGCATTCTTTCTCATTGTCACTCCTCTTTCATGTCCTCCCATCACCATTTCTACGCACCTTCGAATCTCCTCACCTTCGACAACTCCGTCTTCATTACTCGTCACCCGAACTCCTGTTCCCCATACGTCTTCAATAAGCTTCGCATTCGTCGACTGATCTGTCCAATGAGGAAATGCCACCACCGGAACCCCACAAGTTATACTTTCAAGCGTCGAATTCCATCCACAATGCGTCACAAAACAACCTAAAGACGGGTGTGACAGCACCTCTAGTTGACTGCACCATGGAACTATCAAACCTAGCTGTTCGAGTTCGTCCATACAACTCAGTTCCTCTTCTTCTTCTCCATCTTTTTCTCTAATCACCCATAAAAACGGCCTCCGACTCTCTAACAAAGCATGTGCCATTGCTTCCTTTTGTTTCTTTGACAACATAATTATGCTACCAAACGATATATAAACAATAGATCCTTCTGGCTGTGTGTCCATCCATTCCACATAATCTTTGGTCTTTTCAAACAGATCTCCACCAAAAGACTTATCAGATGGATCCTTACCATCCAAGAAAGCCGAAGGAATCAACGGTCCAACCGCGATCATCTTTAGTTTGCCATCGATCTCTTGCAACGCCTCTTCTTCCAACGCGTCAAAGCTATTCACGAATATTGTAGGCTTCTCTTCCGAATCCAACGTGTCAAACTGCTCTTTGAACAAAGGCAGTGCAAAATCATAAATGTTTGAAGGGTTACAAAAGGAGGGGAGGTCACGAATTTTGAGCGTTGGTAACCCTGGTAAGTTGATGGACCATGAGGGTTCAGTACAGTCGTCCCCAATCAGTTCTTTGTACCTGTAAAAGTAATGAGAATATTTGAATAAATATATCAAAAGGGAACCCTAAATACATAAAAGAAAGAAACCATGTAAAACCTTATATCTAGCCAATGGGCGATAAACTAATAAACCAAAGAGGCATACTAATCCAACGCCACCTCCAAACTCAAACGGTCGTTTAAAGGTAGGGCTATGACGAAAACCCTAACGGTTGTTCGACAATCCTCAAACAACCGTTTTAAGATAGGGGGTTATGACGCAAGCTCTATCCTTCAAATGATTGTTCGAGAAACCCTCAAAGGATCGTTTAAAAGTAGGGGCTATCACACAAGCCCTAACATTTAAACGATTGTTTGATGAATCCTCAAACAGTCGTTTAAAAATAGGGGCTATGACACAAGCGCGAACCTTCAAACGGCACTATAAAAACGATGTAGGAATACTATATACAATTAAACATACCCATTGAAGTAATAGTAGTAGACTCGCAATACGGATGCGGGTTGGATCCAAAGCATCGCTGAACGCACGTTAAGAACCCGTGCCACCTCAGCAGCCCACGGAAGGAGGAGGGTGTAGACCAAACAAGTGACCGGAGTGCCATTTTCAGCATTAGAAAGAATGGTTTCTTTCAAGTTCTGTGTTCCCCGGCTCCTCAACTGAGTCAGGTATAGTGTGGTGTCATCCACCATCGGCTTGTACCCATATCAAACCCATCTGAAAAAACCGCAAAGTCGAAACCTTCCGGAAGCCGGCCAGCTTTGCGGATTTTGTTGTGGGCAGAGACAGTGGTGGCGAAGGTGACTTTGAATCCTAACCTGATGAGTCGTTTAGCAAACTGGAAAGCTGGGTTAATGTGACCTTGCGCTGGAAAGGTTACTACGAGGAAGTGAGGTTGAATTTGAGGAATAAGCTTGGTCATTGTTGCTTAGGTTTTGAATCAAGTTGAGCCACTTATGGACTGTTAGCTGTTTCAATGGGGTTATATATAGTGTGGAGCTTGTGGCCAATCACATGACGTTTGAGGTGACGAAGTGGAGAATTTTTATTTAATTAGTAATTTAATGAGTACCATATATTTTTTGTGCACTTGACATAGCTAAAAATATGGATAACTGAAAGTAACATGGGGCCCACAAGAGAACCAACTGTCTTTAACTTTTCTTGCTAGTATCTTTTTACACAGCAGCCGTCATACAACCA
This sequence comes from Scalesia atractyloides, assembly GCA_947069175.1. Classification (NCBI taxonomy): domain Eukaryota; kingdom Viridiplantae; phylum Streptophyta; class Magnoliopsida; order Asterales; family Asteraceae; genus Scalesia; species Scalesia atractyloides. The sequence continues at coordinate 49,113,158 of CAMTDV010000116.1, forward strand.
GTTTGAATGGACAAACTTTACTTAGAGCATACAATGGAATAACTAAGTCACCCAAAGAGTGTTATCAAGGCGCATCTAAGAAAAGAGCAATAATTAAATTACTTAATACCTAGGTGCACTGAATTAACTATAAAATAAAATTAAAGAAAAAGAATTGTGACTGGTGAAGAGAGATTTAGCACTACCTTCTTTTTCATTCACTTCCGCCATTCAAATGATGATGGTAGCCATTGGTGCTCTCGTTAACAATGAAAATGCTGTTTAACACCTTCTCATTTGGGAAAGGGGCGTTAATCCATTATAATTAGCCTTATACAGGTTTAAAAAAGGATAACAAATATGTTTTACATCTTATATGTGTCGTATAGTTCATATACGCATCTTATTAAGAGTCTTCTTAGCTATTGTTTAAATAATTAATACAAAGCTAGTCAAATTAGTAAGGATGCATTAAGTTATTTGTTTCCGCTTATTTATTTATTTTTTTAACGGTTTAAATTACACTAAAACTGTTTTTTATAGGGATCTAACCCTTAACCTTAAATAAAGGAACACTTTAACGGCAACGGCTTTGTCAATTGGACCCAAACCCCCAACCCGCTTATTCTTCTTTTTATAACTAAAGATGAATTTTGATATTATATTATATACATGTTAAGGCTTTACTTAATCATTTTCTTTTGTTTTTTTCTTCTACTGTTTGAGTAACATTTATTTGAATTTTGAGTAATAACGCTTTAAAGTTGAAATGAAAATTTGAAAAATACATTTGTTTTTTTAACCTCCAATGTTAATTGCCTTGTAAACTCAAAAAGGGTATTTACTAAAGTTATTTGTTAAATGTTTATATCTAAACGTGTCAAAGCCAAAGTAATTAAAAAGAAAGTTAAATATTGTAAGACCCTGTTTTATATCATTGAAATTTCTATAAAAATTTCCATTTAAACGAGTAAATGTGATTACACGTCATTTCAAATCTTGGCGTTTATTAAAATTTCATTTACGTTAAACACTTCGACGTGTCCTTACTATTTTGTTTCTAACATTGAAACCCAAATGAGCAACTTGATCTTTGATTGTGTTCGATTCTTCATAGGGCTTGATCGTCCTTCGGAGGTATTGCGAATCCCCTGAACTAGAAATTTGCAAAATATTAGTATTATAGCAAATAACCGAAAGCATAACGTAATAACTTGGTAACATATTCAAATTAGAAAAACACTGTTTCTGAGGTGGCGTCGGCGACGGCTGAAAGTCTCGTCGGCGACGCCTTCTTAAAACATGCGTCGTGGCTTTACTGTAAAAGGCAGTAACTTAAGACGTCGGAACAATATGGATGCGTCGGTGACGGCAAGTTGTACCATCGGCGACGGTATCTACTGCAGCAGATTTGTTGCAGCTTTATTTAGTTACCCGCTTGACCCGTTTCAAGTCCCGAACATTAAAACACGACTCGGGGCTTTCGGTGACACATCAATAAAACACTATTGACTGCTTTCATTCAACGGTTGCTAGCCGTAGGCTACAGCTGGCCATCGTAGCTTGATATGGCTGTCGTAAGAACTTTTCTAGTTTTTGCCGTTTTTGTTACGAAACTTTCGTGACTTATTAAATCTATATCTGTTTCGCATGAAACTTGTTTTAAATAACCATAAAATGTTTTCATACATATTTAATCCGAAATCCTTAACCCGGATACTTATTTCTTTATGAATTATGCATTTATTCCGATTTATCCTCAGCATTTCTGATTTTGCCCTTTAACCCCATAAACTAAACTATACATTTACACATCCATTTCGGTATGCATTAACACTCCATTAGTACCCGTATAGTTTCCTTAGCGAAAATATATCGCTTTATTCAACTAAACTTTATATATTAACTATTTTGACCCGTTTGGTTGTTTTAGCGTAATCCAACGCTTATTTCAACCAAACCTTCTATCTTATCATTTCTTCACTAAGATATCTATCTAATTCCCATCACAACATTATTTGTGGCGGATTTATTATCAAAAATTCATTTTATCCAATATCCACCATTTAGTTCGATAGTTTACGGAAAAGACCGTTTAAAAAGGCATTAAACGAAAACGGGTTATGCTTTTATCTTTTACTTTACCGAAAGGATCTATTATATTATAAAACTCAATTTAAACTAATATTAGAGTCGGTTACTTATTTTCATCACTCAATGTCATTTTGGTCAACTTAGTCTCTTCTTTTACGACAAATGACTTATCATAACATGTTTTGACCAAATGAACATTTAACCATAATTTATGTAAAATCATTATGTTCTTAAGGACATAATGTTTACAGATTAGATTATTGGATTTACCTTACCTTAGGTAATCCATTATTCTTTTATGACTCATTTAACTCTCATCGGACCTTTAAGTCCTTGTTGAGAGTTTTGACCCGTTACACATACCTGGCTCGCCTCATACATTGATTTGTTCAAATATCATGCTATGTTCTTTCTAAGAACACAAAAATTCAACAAGCGATATTAGTCATCATTGTCAAATGGTGATACTATCACCATTTGCCCAATTTGATCTAAATAACCATTTGTCATTATGAGATGGCACTTTTTGCCATCTCATCTATTTAACCCATTTCGTTTTACACTATATGATCGTATTGTTTAAAAATTTTCTCTTAATTCGCTTAACCCATTATGGCTTACGCCATATGGTATCCTTTTCAAAACTCCTTAGTTAGTCGTCATCACATGACTAATTTACCGTTTTACCCTTTTACCATAAATCATGGTTTAATACCACATTCACTTGTTCCAACCCGTATCTGTCCGTACTGGAACTTTTATATTTCGGAATCTCGTTCCGAATACCCAAAACGTTTTATTCAACTACATAAGTAATTCTATTATTTTAAAGATGTAAGCTTTACTTACCTTGAAATCCAATTATGCCCTTTTCCGCGTACTTGTTTTGTTTACCCGTTTCTTCTCAAGCCTCCGCCTAGCTTGTCAAGCGTCAAACTATCATTTATCATTTGTAAGATGGTTAGATTAGTCATCATCTAACACGACTATTCCACCTTACTGATTTTATATCAAATGTATCATTCGATCTTAGTGTAGGTCAGTTTGACTTTTAAAAGTCAACTGCCTATTTAAATCGAATGATACACTAAGATCGAATGATACATTAGAATAAAATGTTCTGAATACACTTATCGGAATTTTAATACAAATCCCATTGCAGACAATCCAATAACTTTCAAGTCATTAAATCTGGGTATAATCGAGATTCTGTTAAATAAAACTTTATTCAGTTAATCAGTTATACTTTAGTTGCCCCATTAATTAACCCACACTAGTCAAATTAGGACATTGAAAAAAAGAGAAACTGAAATTTTAGATGTATAAATCCTTTGAGGAGTTTTTTTTATCCAAAAGAGTATTTGAAAGAATATTTATGTACCAAAATAGTGTATTTGGAAAACTATATACTAAAGTGATCGTATTTTTTAAACATGTTTCTTTCTTTCCTACCTATGTTTAATAAAAGAAACATATTTTAGAAGGAAAAAAAAGAGTTTTATAACATTAATATTTTGATCTTTCGAAGATATAAATGTTGTTTTGTTTATTTTGAAATTAGGTTTTATTTGTTTACAATAAACTGATCATATGTTCTTTTTATTATACGTAACTTATAAATTTTATCTTACTTTTCAATCTTTATCTGATTTCTCACCAACATTTAACTTTTAAAATTTTCTTTCACTATTACAATTTGGATGCAGTAACTGAATGAAGGAATGAGTCAAATCATATAAACTAATGAATGTAAATAAACAAATAAATGAATATAAATGAATGAACGTGAAATATGACTATGTAACTAAACAAATATAAATGAATATATACTTATTTGAAGCTTAATTTCTAAAGTTCTAGCTCAACCCATAAGTAGTGTTTCAAGCTTAAGTTTGACTCTATATTATTTATTAATTAGTTTACGTTAAATACATCGGATGAAGTTTTTAGAGTGAATACTAGTGTATTTGTGAATAGAGTGAACAAATACTAACCATTGATTTAAATCATCAAATCATAAAATACACTAGCTTATTTTTATCATCAAATCCTACCCATTTATTTACACTTGTATATACACTTGTATAATGATGATCAAGTGCTAGTATTAGTTCACAGAGCTTTTTACTAATTAACCTAACCCTATTTTTTAATTATTGTATCTATTTACAATTAAAATTTATACATACAACATAATATATAATATATTATAAAGTTATTTTTCACCTTAGTTTATCTATAAAAACTATTAAATTAAATTTTAAAAAATATTAGATAAAACTATACAATAACATGCTCGTTTAGATTTACTAAACAATTGAGCTAGTGTTTGTAAATGAAGGTGGGAGACACATAAGATTGAAAAAGAAAAATGAAATTAAAAATTATTTCAATAAACTAACAAGATACGATTAAATTCATTCTATATAAAAAGAATAAAACCTATTTTTAAAACAAAAAAAAACAACTATTTTCCAAAGTATCATAATACTAATGTTTTATATAATATATATTTTTTGCAGAAATCGTTTGTTTTCTTTAATAATATAGGTTATCTAATGAGATTCGAAGAGAGACAAATAACTTTTAGGAAAACACTACTTTAGTATTTACTTTTTTCAACTACATTCATTTTAGTAAATAAAAATTTTCCATAAATTTTAGAAAAACCAACATTCTGAGTTTCAAATTAACCGGGAAGACAAATAAATAGCTTATAATAAATCCTGAACTACTCAACTTTCTTATATATGACAAAAGAATATAGTAAGATTTAGATAACTTTAATAAAACTCTAAATATTTAGTCAAATATCCTAAGAGCATGTCAAAATTATTATTCACATCAACTGAGATAACAATTTTTAGTTTCCAATAAACCAGATATTATAAAAAATTTAGTTGAAGATAATATTCTTTTAAATAACTGAAAGAGTACATTGTATCGTTCTTAAGTTTCGAAAATTTTGTCTCTTAGATTCAAAATAATAGTATTTTGTAATTGGACCCCTGATATTTCATTTTTGCGGTTATTTTCATCCAAAACACAAAGACGGTTAAAATGTATCATTAGCTAAGCGAAAATTTTAGCAATTTCATTAAGTCTAGGAAGATTTTGGCTAATTACCTATTTATTTTTGTGTTTTTTTTTTATTTTTTCATCTTTAAATAAAATTAATAAAAACAATTATAAATACAATATATACACATTTACACACACATTTATATGTACACACTTATTTTTTTAATTTTCTTTTTTACCTTTAAATAGTAAGATAATATATTAAATAAAATACATACACATATACATACGTATTTATAATTATATATATACACACACCATACACACACACTCTCACTCTTTCTTCTATTCTCAACACTTGCATCTCATCTCCACTTATTGATCCGTCGTACCAAATATTAGTATCACCCATCTTTCTTTGCGTACTAAACATTATTAATTTATTATAATTTTTTATTTAAAGATAAAAAATAAATAAATTTGTATATATACATACATATATATGTGTGTGTATATAAATTAAAAAGAAAACAATAATAATACTATACTCAAATAAAAAAATAATATATGCTCATTTTTATGATGTAGTTTTTTTTAAATATTGATATATGAAAAAGTTAAGAATTTAAAAAAGTTGGAGGCAATGCTGAAAAGAATATGTTTTGAATCATTTTACATATATTTAAAGAGTTGTAATTATTTGTTTTTTGAAACTATAAAATTACATTATTTTTGTCCACCTTATGTCTATTATTATAAAATATTATCGATATATTAACGGTTAAAACAAATTTGATAGTTTGAGCGTTTTATGGTTAATTATTTTAATATAAAATTTTAAAAGATGTTTCTGTTATTTTAAAATAAACGTTTAGTATGCATATAAAATACACGTTGTTTTATAATTTTTAAGATTAGTGCATATCAAATAATTGTCTATTAGCCAAACTCTTTACATGTTTCTCCAAAGAAAAAATTTACGTCGTTAGTCCTTGTGTTTTACTAGAAATTTCAATGTTGGGTATTAGCAAAAAGTTGTTGTGCAATAGGGTACTAAATTTTAAAAACGTTACAATGTCGGGTACTAAGCAATAACCCAGTTACAAACTAACTGAAGTCACCCTCACGTGCATCAATATGCAGGGGAGATGAGTTTTATAAGAGAATTCGCTGTTTGGATGAAAATACCCTCACGTTTTATGCATGTGAGGGTGACTTCAGTTAGTTTGTAACTGGGTTATTGCTTAGTACCCGACATTGAAACGTTTTTAAAACTTGGTACCCTATTGCGCAAAAACTTTTTGCTAGTACCCAACATTGAAATTTCTAGTAAAACACAAGGACTACGGTGAAATTTTTTCTTCTCCAAATTAAATAAAAAAACATGTTATGTGGTCTAAATCCAATAGGTTGTCATTTTTACAAAAGTAGCGTGTCATGTGTAAAGCTAAGCAAATTTGTTCAGTATTACGTTCTTTATATCCACTCAAAACGACGAGTTATCGAACGTTTGCAATGACGTTATAAAGGTGTTTAATATTTTGTCTCTTTATCAATGATTGCAAGTTAGATCCACCGCCATTTAGAGCACACCACATGCTCCATCTTGGTTAGTTGTCCAAGGTAATATACGTGAAATTGTTTAAATCAAATCGCACGAATATATATATATATATATAAATATATATTATATATAATGAAAGTTTATTTAAGAAGAAATTTATATAAGAAAAAAAGGTATAATGGTAAAATATTAAATAGTTTATAACTTCTCTTATTAATTAAGTTATTTCTCATTAATAAACTAAAAACATTTTATCCTACACATTTCAAAAATTATCGTACATATGTTTTGCATTTACCGGAATTTACCCTATACACATGTAAATTTACCCTACACATTTCAAAATTTATCTTGATATACTAAAATTTATCCTACATTTCGAAAATTGTCCTACACTATAAATTATTTTATCTTGAAAGAGTATATGAAAAAAAATGAGTTACAAGTTTAATGAATTAGCTATTTAATGAAAATTATAGATTTACTTATATGTCCTTTTTCATAACATTAAATACGCACATTAAATGAAGTTTCTATTGGTTTAAAAATTATTCTTTTTATTCTTACAAAATTTTTCTTCTCATTTGAACTCTCCACTATATATATTTTGATAGGGTTCATACGAGAACCATTCTTATTGCAAGATCCATAAGAAATAATATAAACACACAAAATAAACCTACATACCATCACCAAAAACATAAAAACCCACCCTTACTAACGTGGTCAGAGCGTGAGTAGTGTTTTTAGATATATTTATAAAACACAATATAACGTTATCACTCTCTACAACATGCTAGGGCAAGTGTACCCATCGTTGGCGTAGTATACTGATGGTAAGATACCGAGGTCGTCCAAGTACACAAGAGCTTTTAATACCGGATTAGCTTCAACGTCTAATCGACCCAAACTTTGAGAAAAGGTTTTAAAAAAAGTAAACTAAATAAGTAAAATAACGTAATAGAGAAACAAATAAACAAGATAGAATTACTTGCTTTCGACTCATCTTCCATGTATCCTTTAATAATTTCCACACTTATAGTCACACCTGGATTTCCAATCCAAACACCGGTGGGCCCGGGTGGGGAATATCGTGACGTAAGTTGATATCATCATAGTCAATTAAACATAGTAAAATGGAAGTCTTAGAGTTAAATTACAATTACAAACCAAATGTTCAAAATACAAAAAATAATATACAGCCGACTTATAATGAAGATCCACAGGCGGATCATAAAATGTATAAAAAGTGTATAACAGACTTTGGGCAGATCTAAGGATTTACAAGATCCTCTTATAATACTACCGAGCAGCTTCCAGCCTATTTCGTATTGTACATGCATCTTGTCTTTTGAAAATACGTCAGCTTTCGCTGGTAAATACACCCAGCTGACTCATTTTGAAACATTTTAAAAATTAGATTTAAGTGCACAAGGCACAATCTTTTATAACTTGGGAAAGTCAGCCTTATAACTGTTAACAGATTCACATGTTTGTCCATACATACGAGGCCCAGTATAGAGATAGAGACATGATTAATGTACACACCACTTTAAGAACCCACAAAAGAGTTATCCCCAACTAGTGGGTAAAAATAATTTAGCATGAGCATTTTCACGTGTATGCCTACACCCCGCGCTTTGGTCGTGGCCATTAACTAATGTAATGAGCTGATGAATATAAGGTCGTTAAACCCCGATGTTTATGTTATCAAACAAAACTGATTAAAACGGAATATGCGGATTTACTAGCCACAATCCGATATTCAATTGATCCCATTTTCGACCAAGCGGCAATAGTTTACCGTAACCCAAGCCCGTATAGGGAAAATAAGTCGAGAGTATTTACTTGAGCTACTCTTGAATAAAATGAAAGATTTAATATTCAACTGTATCCAAAATGAACTAAGTGCAGATAGCATTTACCAGAAGGTTGTAGTTTAGATTATGGCATAAGCTAACCAATTAAAAACCTAACGGTCTTAACTAAGTCATAGACTTAGACCGTCTAACGTACAGGATCAAAATGTATAATATGCTAGATTAAGCGATGATCGGATAGAATGTAGTTTAAACCCAATAAGTACTATGACTTGTATAATATGGGTAAACCATAAGCATTCTGGATTTTGAGATTAAAATGATAAGGTTAAACCCGTTTCGGTTAATTTCCGTAAACTAGTTACATATACTTAACCGTGCGCATAAAAGCGATATCAGGTAACCACATAAGTCTTGGACAAGTTCTATATGCCATTATACTTTAAATAAGTTGTAATATCTGTAGGAAATCAACTTACATGCCCGTTAAGGTTTTAAAATGATATTATGCCTCATAAGGGCGTTTTGGTAATTATCTACCGTATAAAAGAACTTGAATATATTTTAATGTTAAAATAATAAGTATTCTACAAAAACATTTAATTTATGATATAATATCAGTAAGATAATGATCATATGTGTATTTTACCATTTATGGCCAAACTATGCACCGAAGGGGCATTTTGGTCATTCTACACATAGTTTCATAATTTGTTTGGGATTCTGAGTTTATATTATCTATCTACTGTAAAATATTTCAAATAATTTTAGAATCAGTAGGTAACAAGTCTTGGTCGTTAAATATGGTTTGAAACCATACTATGCGCCGAAACGGCGTTTATGTCGTAAAATGGCGATTTGTGCGAAGTTAGTAAAAAAATGATGTAAGATCAAGTTTAATTATTTTAGATATGTTATTTAATATGACACATCAGTAGGTAAAAGGTTTGATATGAAAAATTATAATTAAAACCATTTTATGAGCCACAAGGGCTTTATCGTCATTTATCGACATAACACAAGAACTTGTATGTAAACTCAGTATATAATCTGACTTGACATCCCAAATAATCTTACTTATGATATTACATCAGTAGGAAATTCATTTTCAAGTTCGTTATGGATTAAACCTTATTTTATGTAAAAATGACATTTTAGTCAAAATGGCATAATAACGGAACTTGTGCATAAACTCGGATTCTGATTATGATCATGTAATATAACCTCAGGGGGTTGTGCTACATTATATTACATTCATAATGCAACCTTAGATCAGTAGCTAACTAACCTAAATCGGGTCAGAATCGAAAGTCAAAGCAGAAATCCAACTTTGCGACTTTCGGTTGTGAACCGACCCTAGAACTGAAATTGACGAGCCGAACATGTTCTCATATGTTCTAATAATTATTACCAACTTGTATGAGTGCCAAAACATGTTTCATAACATATATAAGCTCAGATTATAATAATTTCAAAAACTGGCCTGTTTGACTTTTAATAATAAAACTTTGACCCATCAATTGGTCTAGCAAACGTGATCTTTAGGACGTGCCCTTAATAGGAATTAACACCTACCTTATTACGATCACTTAGCCATGTTTGTTACGAACAATGGCTGGACCATAATGGTATTAACCGAAAGTCAAGGCGTTTTCCGTAAAACGCTTGACTTTTTGCAATAAAAGCCAATAAACAAAAATGCAAGAAAAAGGAACAATTACAAGTGATTCCTATGATGAAATACAACTAAGTTTGATGTCCTTTCAGTTAGAAACTTCTAGAGGAGGGAGATAGAGTGATAAATGAGAATTGTGCAAGTTCAAATGGTGAACTAATGCACCTATTTATAGTTGGGGAGCTTGAATGAGGTGATTCCAGGTGTTAGAGAGTGTTAGAGGGAGCTTACAAGTGTCCTAAAACATGACATAGCAGTTGGAAGTCCCTAGTTTCGAATCAAATGGTTTTTGGCAACATGTGTGGACGCCAAGCAAACTTTCTGCAGACACTGGTCTCTGGCGGTCCGCGAGAGACATGTCCAGGGTCTCTCGCGCCCCGCGAGCGCCTCATGGGAACTTTCAATCTTTGTCACATTTAGCCCCTCAACTTATAAAACCTCTGAAACATCTTTATCAGCATAATTAGCCTTCCATAGCCAACACTTGGCGTACCCGGGAGAATGCTTGGACATTGTTAAGCTCTCGGTTCGTTAAAAGGTCACTCAGCGGTATAAATTAACATGTTGACACTTTTAACCCATTCATTGTCCAACTTTTACATATTTATAGAATTAGTCCATCTCGTCCAACTAGTGGTCACTCAGAGGCTTGATTTAAGCATGTTGACACTTATGGTCACTCAGAGGCTTGATTTAAGCATTTTGACACTTATGGTAACTCAAAGGCTTGATTTAAGCATGTTGACACTAATGGTCACTCAGAGGCTCGGTTTATGCATGCTGACATTAGAGGGTCACTCAGAGGCTTAGTTTGAGCATGTTGATGCCTTTAGTCCTTATTAGTCTTTAATAGACTTAATACAAAAATAATGGCATGTGTCACTATACTACGGACACGATTTTCACGAGGTGTTACAACTTTGGGTTCTTTTAAGAGATTATCTTGATTATAGTGGCATGTCTCTCTTTTGGAGGCAACGTTACCCTTGGCCATATTGGTCTGAGTCAGTAGGGAGACAGTCCCGCAAGGCCGGAATATTAAAATATAATTAAGTGAGCTATAATGCAAAATGTGGCATGTCCCTCTTTTGGAGGCAATGCTACCCTCGGTCATATTGGTCTGAGTCAGCAGGGATACAGTCCGGCAAGGCCGGATTAAAGTTTAATAGTAGTTTATTTATAAGGGTTTCAAGCTTTTCTTACTCTCCACGATTTGATGCTATCTGCCTCAAATGAAGTCCTAATAAACTTGAATCAAATCTTCGCAGGATCTATACACTAAACGATGCAAGAACTTTACCCAAACCACCTTCTAACCCACTTCCAGACAGTTAGCATGCTTAATATAACCGTAAAAACACGAATGAGTGAATCAACAAAACATGAAGGAATGATAGGATAAAACTCACTTTTAATATAAAAACTAGTTATTAACGTCATTAATACAAACTCAATTAAAAACTTAACCAAAGATTGGAAATCAAAAGTAATACATAAAAGATTCGTCTTCACCAAGTGATGTAAAAGATTAGTCAAGCATGACCATTGTTTGACAAAGACTCTTACGATCGATCTTGGAACCCGAACTACTAAACAATCTAAACTCTAAAGATTGTCGTGGATGATGATAATAGAATGGTGGCAGGTGTGGGAGTAATGGTTTGCAAAGGGATTAGATGGAATGAAACCAAACACCCCTATTTATAGTTGGAAACATGCATTTCCCATGGCCCCGTGCCTTGCGGGCACGATCCCGTGTCTTTCTTCTTCTCCGTCTTCATTTAATCAGAGTGTCAGATCAGATGTTTGCACGACCCCGTGTGTCAACGGCACGGTCTCGTGGCCATACTTGCTGTACTATCCAAGATATGCAAATCAAGAAGTTGAACATGACCCGTGTCCATGGGACACAACCCCGTATCTCTTGTCTGCTTTTGTTTACCTTATCTAATCCGGAACTTAAGAGGATTACGCCTCTTGTCAGCATAGCTCTTCTGCCTATCGCAGGCAGCTTTGAGACGATCATGGATTTGCACAATTTTATCCGTGGTCTCCAGGACAATCTCTGGTCCTGATAGTTGGGCTTCCCCAACTTCAGCCCAACACACGGGCGTTCGACATTTTCTCCCATACAAGGCCTCAAAAGGAGCAGCTTGATGCTTGTATAATAACTATTATTATAGGAGAATTCTATTAGGGGTAAGTGGTCATCCCAACTTCCACCTAAATCAATCACACATGCTCTAAGCATGTCTTCTAAAGTCTGAATAATACGCTCACTTTGTCCATCCGTCCGCGGGTGGTAAGCCGTACTAAAATTTAATCTTGTGCCTAATGATTGTTGGGAACTTTTCCAAAAGTGAGATGTATATCTAGTATCTCTATCAGATACAATAGGTACCGGCACACCATGTAGGGCCACACTCTTGTCCACGTACAACTTAGCCAATTTATCAGAATTATAAGTCTCTTTAATTGGCAAGAAATGTGCTGACTTAGTCAGCCTATCTACAATGACCCAAATCGTGTCATTACCATGTTTGGTCTTAGGTAACTTGGTAATCAAATCCATAGTTACCATTTCCCATTTCCAAGTGGGAATTTCAAGTGTTGTAGAAGTCTTGAAGGTTTCTGATGTTCGACTTTAACTTGTGAACATGTCAAACATTTTGCAACATAAGTGGCTATGGATTTCTTCAAACCCATCCACCAATAATTCTTTTTCAAATCCTGGTACATCTTATCACCACTAGGATGAACTGAGTATCTCGTATTATGCGCTTCCTGGAGGATTAGATCTCTAAGTCCTCCAAAGATTGGAACCCGGATTCTACCATTAAATCTAAGGATTCCATCCTTTCCAGGCATTAACTGATCAACAGTTCTACCTAATCCTTCATTAGAAACATTAGTCTCTAATAGGGCTTGCCTTTGAATGTCTCACAGCCTTTCATTCAAACTATTTCTGAGCTCAATGCTCTTAGCGTTAATCCTTATAGGCTTAACTCTTTCCTTGCGACTTAAGGCGTCTGCAACGACATTTGCTTTGCCGGGATGATAGCGAATTTCACATTCATAATCATTAATTGTTTCCATCCAGCGGTCTTGTCGCATGTTCAAATCCTTTTGATCGAACATATGTTGGAGACACTTATGGTCAGTGTATATAATACAGTTCATGCCATATAGGTAATGTCTCCACACTTAAGTGCAAATACAACGACACCCAATTCCAATTCATGGGTGGTGTAATTCCTTCCGTGCACCTTTAATTATCATGATGCATAAGCAATTACCTTGCCTTTTTGCATTAGCACACAACCCATGCCAGTGTGCGAGGCATCACAATAAACGACAAAATGTTCAATACAATCAAGTAGGGATAACACAGGAGCATTGCTCAACTTGTGTTTTAGAACCTCAAAAGATTCTTGTTGTTTTGGACCCCAGTCAAACTTGACATTCTTACGGGTCAAGGTAGTTAAAGGAGTGGCTATCCTGGAAAATTTCTCAATGAACCTCCTATAATAACCAGCCAATCCTAAGAAACTACGAATCTCCGATGGAGTTTTGGGTACTTCCTAATTCAATATGGCTTCTATTTTGGCGGGATCCACTTGGATACCATGTTCACTTACAACATGTCCAAGAAACTAGACTTCTCTAAGCCAAAATTACACTTAGAGAACTTAGCATAAAGTTTCTCTTGTCTTAGCAATTCTAGGATGCACCGAAGATGTTTCTCGTGATCAACTTGATTACGAGAGTAGATAAGTATGTCGTCTATGAAGACAATAACAAACTTATCTAGGTACGGTTTACAGACTCTATTCATGAGTTCCATGAATGTTGTGGGTGCATTTGTGGGCCCAAATGGTATCACCAGAAATTCATAATGTCCATAACGGGTCCTGAAGGCAGTTTTAGGTACATCTTCATTCCTAACCTTCAGTTGATGATATCATGATCTTAAGTCGATCTTAGATAAGTAACTAGCCCCTTGAAGTTGATCGAACAAGTCATCGATCCTGGGCAGAGGGTAACGATTTTTTATCGTTATCTTATTTATCTCACGGTAATCAATGCACATCCGCATTGAACCTCCTTTTTCTTAACAAAAAGGATAGGAGCTCCCCACGGTGAGGAACTAGGCTGAATAAAGCCTTTCTCTACAAGTTCATCTAATTGTATCCTTAATTCCTTCATTTTCGTCGGTGCTAGCCTATACGGAGCTCTAGCAACGGGTGCTGATCCTGGTAGGATATCAATTCTAAACTCCACTTGCCTATCTAGAGGTAGACCTGGTAGTTCTACAGGAAAGACATCGAAATACTCCGAGATAATTGGAAGGTCTTCAATGTTTGGCTTATGCTCGTTGATACTGACTTGTGCCATGTAAATGACACATCAAACACTTATATGCCTTGAATGACGACACCTTGTCTGGCAATCCATAATGTGAATCTCCAGGGATGATGATCATTTCACTAGATGGGGTTTTAATCTCAATGAGTTCCTTATCACAGGCAATACGAGCTTGGTTATGAGATAGCCAATCCATGCCTAAGACTGTAACATCCGTCAAAAACGGATTTACCAAACCCGCTCCGTTTATTAACCAAAAAATCAGTTAAAAATTTCGTTGCGAATTTAATGCCCAAAATAATTTTAAACGATACATAATTAATTATTATATTGGAATATATAATTTGTTTTTGAAAAACTGTTAAAAATAAGAAAATAAAAATAATTTGGCCCTGCCGGGTTTCGAACCCGGGTCAGTCGCCGGGTCAAACAACAGACTTAACACTCAACACTTAAACCACTGCGCCACTTGTATTCTTTGTTAATTATTAGAATCATTTAATTCATAACATGTTTTTCCGAATTCAAAATCGGCGCCCAAATCGCAGTCGTCGGAAATCCCGACTAACTCGCCAAAAATCGACGGTTACTTCAGTTATAACGTAAGCCTTAAACACTACATTGGTTATAACCGATGTCTGAGTCCGCGACACAAGTTATAACCGCCGGAGAAATTCTAACCGACGAATCAAGTCGGAAATCGGACCAAATTCATCGACGACTTGCCTTATAAATACCCCCTCGAACCTCTGCAAACTTTTTCGCTCAAAACCGCACCCTTTCTCGGCGAAAACTCACTCGCCGGAAATCTTCTGCTCGTCGCCGGAAAACCGAACCCTCCACTTCTAAGCCTTACTGAACCCCCTGAGCTTATACCGAAGTCACCCACATCCTTTTCAAGCTTTCTGAAGACTCGCTGCTGCAAGACACACGACGCCGGAACCTGTTGCTGTCGCCGGAGTTCTACCGGAAAAACAGAGGAGTCCAGTCGGTATACCTTACGCCTAATTTCTCTTTCTTTTTATTCATATCTCATCTGTAATTAACCTCAAAACACTAAAGAACACGATTAAAACATCGAACCAGTCGGACTTCCGATTCTGGTTAAAATCAACGAAGAAGACGAAGTTTTCTGTAATGTTTAAGTATAATTAAAATCAAGTTATAACTCGGGTTAGACACACAGTCCAGCGGTGGACTGTGTGCACATTAAACACACTAACGTCTCGAGTTCGAATCTTGTCCCACGCATGCTGCCTTAATAAAAATGCCTTTTTTTGTTAACCGAACCGGAGTCACCACTGTTATATGTTAAGTTTATTAATAATCGGAATGATAACCAATTTAGACACACAGTCCAGTGGTGGACTGTGTGTATGTTTAATCACAAGACACGAGTTCGAGTCCGGTCTACTGCACCGATCCGGACAATTGTCTAACTTTTTAATAAGTCAGAAATGAAAATACTTAGTTTGTATTAAGTATAATAAAAATCGGTTTATATAACAAGTTAAACACACAGTCCAGCGGTGGACTGTGTGTTAACTCAACCCACAGGTCACGGGTTCAAGACCTGTGGAGCGCACCGAGTCACGGATTAAAATCGTTTTTAAGAAATCAAGGATTTTCTGTTTAATCTAATTAGTATATAAATATAATTAAAAACATAAATATTTCGGATTAGACACGTAGCTCAGTTGGTAGAGCTGCGTGCACGCGTACGGGAGGTCTCGGGTTCGAGCCTCACTCAGCGCACATATACACGCATACGAACCGGTCAACGGTCAAGGTTAACGGTCAACGGTCAACGGTCAAAAAAGTCAAATTTTTTTATTATTTTTATTTATTTATTTTAATTAAAAATCAATTAAAAATACTTAAAAATAACATTTTTAAGGTTAGAAAATAGCCTTAAACTCACAAAAATACACCCAACAATCCTACTAAAATGGATTAATAAAATCCGTTTACTTACCGAACCATAATGCTATTTATCTAGGTTAATTTCTCTCGTGGTTAAAACCACTTCGCGTGCATTCAACATCATCAACCGAACGCACCCACTGTGAATGAATCTTACAACTCCCCTTTTTAATTACACGTTTTGGGGTGTGTCATGTGTCACAAAATAATTAACTCATTTATTTAAACTTGTGCCATACCATATCGTGATCTAAACTTAGATTGTTTATATTGTTGTGATTACGTATTTCATTTTGTCAAATTATATGAAATTTTCATTTAGCCCATCAGTTCCTCGTGGGAGACGAGTTGAACAACGCGTGCCTCAAAACCAATCCATTATTGTTCATGTGTGTATCATTGAGTTTATATTGTTTGTAGGTATGTCTTTCATATTATCATGTTTATGCAATTCATTCATTAGGCCCATCAGTTCCTCGTGAGAGACGAGTAGAGCAACGTGTGCCTCTAAACGTTCCATTATTGTTCATGTGTGCTTTATTTAATATCTAATGATTGTTGAATAAGTTTACATCTATTTTTACTCATGTGTGGTTGTGCACTCATTTCATAATCAATTAAATAAACTTGTTCAAATGTTTTCCATAGGATTCACTCGCCAACTTTTTGTTGATCCAAAAACCCTTTTACACATGATACAGGTGAACAGGATGAAGCAAGGAAAACATAGGGAATGCCTTAGAAGAAAACAAAGAAGATTAGATTGATGTTAGGTCATGATGTAATTATAGTTGTAAATTTCCTATTAAATTGTATTAATGAATATGAAACGTATGATAAATGTCATGAGCTTTGATGATAACCCAATCATGCCCCGGTCACCTTTTCCGCTGCGGGTCGGGGTGTGACAGATTGGTATCCTAGCCATGACTATAGGGATATAGGTTAGGTTATTAGACCCTTAGAGCCTATACTATAGTCTGCCTAAATTTTAATTGATTAGGTGGTTACATACAAACTTGTGATATTTATCTGTTTCATATTTGTTTTATATTTACAGTCAAACATACATGCTTATATACATATTCATATATCAATGTTCATATATTCAATTCATTTTCATACTCTCATTATTCAAAGATTTTGTTGCAATTTTCAAATCTCATCAAAGTAAGTTCTGCGACGGGCATGTAGTAACTGGAAGGGTACAAGTACCGGTAGTCGGAACGTCCTGTCTAGGTTGGCATTCGTATAAATCCAATATAACGGACCAGTTTGCCTACCTGGGGACTAACGATGAGAGTACGAAGGACCTATTAGGCCAAAGCATGCCACACCAAACGTCGTTCGAACTAACCCCACTTTGAGGTGTCACCGTGTCTACACCTGGACACATTCCGAATATCACACGTTGTATACATATTTCTCGATTTTCTCTGGGTTTTAGTGTATGCAACCAGGCAAACCCATGCGAACCATATGAAAAACCCGGTATTCATGGGGCCCACATGATTACGAAGGTGAAGTATGGCGGCATGTAGGGCCTAATGGCAAGCAAAGCCCAAGACATCCTATGGATGTAGTAGACTTATTTTTCTATAATTATTTTATGAATGTTCATTCCTAGTGCGACCCATGAACCCAAAAACATCCAACTCATATTCTTGACATGTATTCCTTGTAGATGTCTTCTAACCACGCCCGTAGGAAGATGAGAGCAGGAAAAGCTCGCGAGCGCATGGCTGCCCTAATCGCTTAACAAATGGCTGCCGTAATACCCAACATTGTAATCCAAGTCCAACAAGCACTTACTGCTAATTCTGTCAATCAAGAAGATCAACACGTTATCAACCCTCCCCCAAATACCACTAAATGCACCTACAAGCATTTCAAATCATGCGACCCTCCAAAATACAAAGGGACTGAAGGCGTGACCGCTCTCCTCCATTGGTTTGAAGATATGGAGAACACTTTTCTAAATTGCGATTGCCCCGATGATCGCAAGGTGCGATATGCTACCGGTCGATTATATGGGATAGCACTTACTTGGTGGAATACAGAGAAGGCCAAACGAGGTGTGGAAGATGCTATGACCTTAACTTGGAACGAATTGAAGGAAATCATGACCAGACGATTTTGCCCAAGGAGCGAAATCAAGAAATTAGAAGATGAATTTTATTCGTTGAAGCAAAAGGAAGGAGACCACACCACATACAACAAAAGATTCCTCGAATTACATCAAATGGTTCCCAACATGTTCACTCCCCTCTACCGTTTGATCGAGCACTACATTCGTGGTCTTCCGTCAAAGATTCAAGACTCTGTAATAAGTACCTCGCCTGATACTTTGGAAGCAGCAATGGAGCTAGCAACAACGCTCACCGAGAACCGAATCCGGAACAAAGATTTCAAGGAGGAGAAGAAGAAGGATAACGCATCGACTGAAACCTCCGATTACACCCAGACCGAATCCCCTTCTCCCCCACTTTTAAGAGAAAAAGAGACGGGCAACTTTTCGCTACTACCAAACGTAATCAACCAATTTCACACGCCATACCCATCCAAGCTATCCCAATCACTCAAGTGGCACCCAACTCAACCTACCCAAATAAGAAACCATATCTTGGACCTCACCCTCGATGCAACAACTGTTTTTATCACCATCCCCTTACCTTACCTTGTCGACTATGTGCAACTTGTGGACGCTATGGTCATTTGAGCAAGGTTTGCCGCACCTTTCAAAACCAAATCTCTTCCCCTACTCAAAACATGGCCCAAACCTATCAACAACCCCAATACCCCATGTTCCCATATGCTCGAGCTTGTTTCAATTGTGGCGACCCTACCCACTTTAGAAACACGTGCCCTCGATTGGTTAACATCATAAACGCTCAAGCCCAATCAAACCCTGTTAACCAAGTAAACCAAGAAAACCCAACCGCTAGGCCACCAGCAAGAGGAGGAGTCTTCAACATCAACGCCAATCTTGTCGAAGATAATGACGGCCCAAACGAAGATACCCAACTAGTCCTCTTCACCGAGGATCCAGATTCAACTCCAATCTTTTAGTTTTATGTTTTTCTTTATGTTTTAGAATCACATAGAACCAATCATATCTTAAGGATAAAGCCAATGAAACTTTGACGAGAATACGGTGGATACGCCGCTGGTACTTCCTATATATAAGTATTCTTGTCAAATGATCGGAGGCATTATCAGGCGGTTATGAGAGGTTCCATGTATAGGCTGTTTGCGTGATTGTTGTTTAGATTAAGTTTATTATTTTCAGTACATGCAATACGATCGGCTCCGTTTGATTGAGCCTTGATCGCACAGACATTTTCATTTTCAGTACATGCAATACGATCGGCTCCATTTGATTGAGCCTTGATCGCACAGACATTTTCATTATCAGTATCTTGTGGTTGTTGTGTTTGTTGTAGAGTCGCATAGAATTAATCATAACTTGCGGATAAAGTCAATGAGAATTTGACAAGAATATGGTGGATACGCCGCTGGTACTTCCTATATATAAATATTCTTGTCAAATGATCGGAGGCATTATCAGGCAGTTATGAGAGGTTCCATGTATAGGCTGTTTGTGTGATTGTTGTTTAGATTAAGTTTATTATTTTCAGTACATGCAATACGATCGGCTCCGCTTGATTGAGCCTTGATCGCACAAACATTTTCATTTTCAGTACATGCAATACGATCGGCTCCGTTTGATTGGGCCTTGATCGCACAGACATTTTTCATTTTCAGTATCTTGTGTTTGTTGTATTGGTTGTAGAGTCACATAGGACTAATCATAATACACTGATAAAACCAATGATAATTTGACAAGAATATGGTGGATACACCGCTGGTACTTCCTATATATAAGTATTCTTGTCAAAGGATCAGAGGCGTTGTCAGACGGTTATGAGAAGTTCTATGTAGGATTTAGTAGTTTCTTGGTAACTAATCATAATTTGCGGATAAAACCAACGAAAATTTGACAAGAATATGGTGGATACGCCGCTGGTACTTCCTATATATAAGTATTCTTGCCAAAGGATCAGAGGCATTATCAGGCGGTTATGAGAAGTTCCATGTAGGATTTAGTATTGTCTTGATTGAAATTTGTGTTACATTTATATCATCTCGCTATTTAAAGAAATTGGATTGTGATCCATTTCTACATAAACTAACCTCTCCATCATAACAAACGAGAGAAGAACTGTCACCATTCAAACATATATGCTATCAGAATGTGGATTCAAATATTAGCTGTTGTGTTTATTTATGTTCTATAGTCATAGAACCAATCATAACTTACTGATAAAACCAATGAGAATTTGACAAGAATATGGTGGATACGCCGCTGGTACTTCCTATATATAAGTATTCTTGTCAAAGGATCAGAGGTATTGTTAGATGGTTATGAGAAGTTCCATGTAGGTTGTAGTATTAGAAGTTTTGCCTTAGGATATAACCATATCCTTCCAAAGATATCCAAACTCTTATGCATGATATCATATGTAGCGAATCAATTCTGCTTATCAATACTTTTACAGTAGGCAACAAAAAGCGATTCCTGTAATAGGGTACTTAACCCTTACAAGGGACGTTACCGCCTCAAACAAAAACTTAAACCCTTACTTCTTCTAAGCATGTAACTGTCAAACTAAACACCATCATTCTTTTAGTCAAATATATCACAATTTAAATTTCGGGACGAAATTTCTAAAAAGCAGGGGATACTGTAACATCCGTCAAAAACGGATTTACCAAACCCGCTCCGTTTATTAACCAAACAATCAGTTAAAAATTTCGTTGCGAATTTAATGCCCAAAATAATTTTAAACGATACATAATTAATTATTATATTGGAATATATAATTTGTTTTTGAAAAACTGTTAAAAATAAGAAAATAAAAAGAATTTGGCCCTGCCGGGTTTCGAACCCGGGTCAGTCGCCGGGTCAAACAACAGACTTAACACTCAACACTTAAACCACTGCGCCACTTGTATTCTTTGTTAATTATTAGAATCATTTAATTCATAACATGTTTTTCCGAATTCAAAACCGGCGCCCAAATCGCAGTTGTCGGAAATCCCGACTAACTCGCCAAAAATCGACGGTTACTTCAGTTCTTAAACACTACATCGGTTATAACCGATGTCTGAGTCTGCGACACAAGTTATAACCGCCGGAGAAATTCTAACCGACGAATCAAGTCGGAAATCGGACCAAATTCATCGACGACTTGCCTTATAACTACCCCTCGAACCTCTGCAAACTTTTTCGCTCAAAACCGCACCCTTTCTCGGCGAAAACTCACTCGCCTGAAATCTTCTGCTCATCGCCGGAAAACCGAACCCTCCACTTCTAAGCCTTACTGAACCCCCTGAGCTTATACCGAAGTCACCCACATCCTTTTCAAGCTTTCTGAAGACTCGCTGCTGCAAGACACACGACGCCGGAACCTGTTGCTGTCGCCGGAGTTCTGCCGGAAAAACAGAGGAGTCCAGTCGGTATGCCTTACGCCTAATTTCTCTTTCTTTTTATTCATATCTCATCTGTAATTAACCTCAAAACACTAAAGAAGACGATTAAAACATCGAACCAGTCGGACTTCCGATTCTGGTTAAAATCAACGAAGAAGACGAAGTTTTCTGTAATGTTTAAGTATAATTAAAATCAAGTTATAACTCGGGTTAGACACACAGTCCAGCGGTGGACTGTGTGCACATTAAACACACTAACGTCTCGAGTTCGAATCTTGTCCCACGCATGCTGCCTTAATAAAAATGCCTTTTTTTGTTAACCGAACCGGAGTCACCACTGTTATATGTTAAGTTTATTAATAATCGGAATGATAACCAAGTTAGACACACAGTCCAGTGGTGGACTGTGTGTATGTTTAATCACAGGACACGAGTTCGAGTCCGGTCTACTGCACCGATCCGGACAATTATCTAACTTTTTAAGTCAGAAATGAAAATACTTAGTTTGTATTTAAGTATAATAAAAATCGGTTTATATAACAAGTTAAACACACAGTCCAGCGGTGGACTGTGTGTTAACTCAACCCACAGGTCCCGGGTTCGAGACCTGTGGAGCGCACCGAGTCACGGATTAAAATCGTTTTTAAGAAATAAAGGATTTTCTGTTAAATCTAATTAGTATATAAATATAATTAAAAACAGAAATATTTCGGGTTAGACACGTAGCTCAGTTGGTAGAGCTGCGTGCACGCGTACGGGAGGTCTCGGGTTCGAGCCTCACTCAGCGCACATATACACGCATACGAACCGGTCAACGGTCAAGGTCAACGGTCAACGGTCAAAAAAGTCAAATTTTTTTATTATTTTTATTTATTTATTTTAATTAAAAATCAATTAAAAATACTTAAAAATAACATTTTTAAGGTTAGAAAATAGCCTTAAACTCACAAAAAAACACCCAACAATCCTACTAAAATGGATTAATAAAAATCCGTTTACTTACCGAACCATAATGCTATTTATCTAGGTTAATTTCACTCGTGGTTAAAACCACTTCGCGTGCATTCAACATCATCAACCGAACGCACCCACTGTGAGTGAATCTTACAACTCCCCTTTTTAATTACACGTTTTGGGGTGTGTCATGTGTCACAAAATAATTAACTCGTTTATTTAAACTTGTGCCATACCATATCGTGATCTAAACTTAGATTGTTTATATTGTTGTGATTACGTATTTCATTTTGTCAAATTATATGAAATTCATTCATTAAGCCCATCAGTTCCTCGTGGGAGACGAGTTGAACAACGCGTGCCTCAAAACCAATCCATTATTGTTCATGTGTGTATCATTGAGTTTATATTGTTTGTAGGTATGTCTTTCATATTATCATGTTTATGCAATTCATTCATTAGGCCCACCAGTTCCTCGTGAGAGACGAGTAGAGCAACGTGTGCCTCTAAACGTTCCATTATTGTTCATGTGTGCTTTATTTAATATCTAATGATTGTTGAATAAGTTTACATCTATTTTTACTCATGTGTGGTTGTGCACTCATTTCATAATCAATTAAATAAACTTGTTCAAATGTTTTCCATAGGATTCACTCGCCAACTTTTTGTTGATCCAAAAACCCTTTTACACATGATACAGGTGAACAGGATGAAGCAAGGAAAACATAGGGAATGCCTTAGAAGAACACAAAGAAGCTTAGATTGATGTTAGGTCATGATGTAATTATAGTTGTAAATTTCCTATTAAATTGTATTAATGAATATGAAACGTATAATAAATGTCATGAGCTTTGATGATAACCCAATCATGCCCCGGTCACCTTTTCCGCTGCGGGTCGGGGTGTGACAAAGACTACATCGAACCCGGCCAATTTCATTGGCAGGAGAGAGATAGGAATAAAATGATTTTTAATGGATATAGAACATCCATCAATAATGGAAGATGCTGTTTCTATAGTTTCATCAGTAAGTTCTACCTCATAAGTTATGTCTAAAGTTCTTATGGTTAAATTTAATAGTTTACTAAACTTATGGTCAACAAAAGACTTATCTGCACCCGAATAAAAAAGAACTCTAGCATATATTGTAACCCCTCGCTTTTTCATACTTTCCTTAATTAGAAAGTATAATCATATTTCTATTTATGGAACTCGTATTCGTATTTTTTCCCAGTTTTGTAATCCGAGACTTGAATTGTAATAAAAATTCATACTTGTTATATATACATGTCTTACATGCATTCAATCGTTTAAACTGATACTTGTTATACGTGCAAAGACTCATACATTCGCACTCGATACTCAAATCATACTTATATGCGTTATACATGCAAAAATGACAAGTTATAGCCTACAATGAAAGATAAACTAAGTTCATGGACTAAAAATGGCATAATCTCGAGAAAGTGGTTTCTAGCCCATGGATTTGTCCAATTTGTGTTTTCTGCACTAAATGCACTCAACAAGCCCTCTAACCTCAACTATAAGTACCCACCTCCTCCCACTCTCATTTCACACCTCAAACACTTCTCTCTTTCTCTCTAAAGCTCTCTCCAACTGAAAGTTCAAGACTTTCAAAGTGAGTTCTAACTCACCCTTACCTCCCTTCTTTGATTTTTCTTCCTTTCTTAACACTTGAATCACCTCTAGGAACGTTTCTATAGGTTTTCCATGGAAAACCAACTTGGAATATCACCATATTTAAGGTCTTAAGTGTAAGAGCTTTTCGTTTTAATAGGGTTTCAACCCACAAGTGTTTATCCTTCTAAGCTTGTTCTTGAAACAAGACTTGAGTTGGTGGTGTGTGATTACTTGGAAGCCTTGGCTATCGTACCTTCAATCCACCACCTCACTTGATGATTTTGATTATTTTTCGTCTTTTACTTTTATGCTTAACTTATTCATGACTATCCTTGTTGTCCTTGTGACGACTTGTGCATTGGTGAACTATACGAAAGAGGTTAAAGGAAGGTTATCCTCCTACCTCCATGCATGACTTCTATGAACTTCCATGATGTTTATGATCCACTGTTTATATATACAATATAATATATGAATATATATCCACTTACCGAACCCATGATGATAATCGAATGATTGTCCGTCATGGTACTAGGTTACATCACCTAAGTACTTAATCTCTCGTTACGATTCTAATGGGTATCCTAACCCATGAAAACACATCAATGAATGGGATTATAGTGTCAAGAACGAGTATTAAGTCTAGATGATTATTTTATCGTATACATACTTTAGTGTATTTAAATTTCCTAATCTTCCGTTATCGTTCGAATACTTACCAACCTACGTTTCCTCATGTAGGATAACTCAATGCTCCATCCTCCAAACTCCTCAACACCTTAAGGAAATACTAAGTGGAAGCTTGCAAAATCATGAGTACACGGAACACCCTTTTTATGCTTTACACCTTTGGGTGCAACATGTTAGTCTATCAAAATACACGCAATCACACTTATACTTTTATGCAATCACACAAACAATCTATCATACATGCTATAGTTATGTGATACACAATTTGTATACTTGGAACATTCTTATGTGATTCTATCTGTCATTAGCTACGTACGAGCCTCCCCCTTAACATGTATCGCGTTATGTATAGCGCTATAGGAGTAACGCACCACCCGTATTCTTGAGGTCATATTTAAGTTTATTCTATTTTGCGGTGACACGCGAGGGTTGACTTATAGATCGCATGCCATGTTTACATTAATCTAGTATGCTAGCTTAACATGTGGATTCGTTTAAATCTTTTCATACTTATGCTATATCAAACCTGTGTACTCGCCAATACTTTTGGTATTGAACTATACTTTTAACATTTTGCAGGTTAAGGATGTTGATCATGACGAACTTAGTAGGGACGACGTAGAAACACATCTAGAATGTTAGGATTTATGTTGCTGAACTTATTGTATATGACTTCCTTGTTGTAATTGAGAATCTTGTTATAAAATGAAATTGGTTTGATTTAAATATTGTCGCAAATAGTGTTATGATGCCTTAAACAATCTATTTCGTCTCACTCTGATGTTTTTGCCATCGGTTGGGGTGTGACAGTTGGTATCAGAGCCATAACTATAGGGAATTAGGTAGAATTGCCATGTTCGACCTAGTCTATAGTTTAAGTGACCAAACTTGACCATTCTTGTTTCTTGCTTAAAATATTAATTCTTTCTACCTTGCTTCTTCCTGTTTCTTTTGGTCTTAATGTATAGAATATGTCTTTCCTAAGACATTTACACAATATACACACTTAGAGACTTGAAGACACTCATACTAACGAGATGATCTCGCCAAAATAGGGGTGAAACCCGTACTTTGGTGATCACTCTCAATCCGCGCATTCGATTTTTCACGAAGTTAGGTGTGATATCCATACCTTGATGGAAAATTTCCATTTCATACTCTAGTGGACCCTTATCAACGAGTCGGAATTCGCTCCTCATTTGCTAAGTACTAACCACGCTTAGGTACGATGTTCTCAAGTTAGGAGTGAAACCCGCACCTTGTCAACTAGTCCCACTCCTCGATTTTTGGATGTTGCCAAGGTTTCGATTTTTGATCAATTAGATACGTGTAGTAACTGGAAGGGTAATATGCCGTTAATCGCTTCTCGATGAGAGCATTTTACCTATAGGCCAAAGCACGTTCCTCTAATTTGAAAGGATCTTCGATTCACTTCGGAATAGTCGACGCTTCTCAACCCAAAGCACTCCAATATTTTACTAAGCCTATCTTTTATGCTCTCTCAATTTCTATGTGTTTTAATACTTATTACGTCGTTCATTTCGAACCCGATGCACAATTCGCACATCTTTCGCAATCAAAAACAATAATAATTATCGCAAACCAACTCAATTCATACTCCTTACGCAATCATACGTGTTTATACTATTGAATACTTGTTATGCTTATGTCACCTATGTGAACTCATACATGTTATACAATACTTACATGATCAAACGTGATTTTATTATCGATCACCTAGATGTCTTTTTTTCGCAAAACTCAAGTTGGAGAAATGAGTCGAAGTCCAACTCCAACTAGACTATTTTCATAACAATCATTATATCAAAACTTATACCTAAACCTTTTATCATTGTTTCAATCTCATCAAGCCATCTCAAGGCTTTTACTGCTCCCCTTTCTCCATTAAAATCTCGGTGCTTGCAGGAGAGAAACTATTTATATGTACATCCGTCTTTAGAAGAACGGTACCTATCATTAAATTCTAGTTTCTTTGGTTCACTCTTCGCATTTGAAGAGTGAACAGAGCTCTCCTTTCGAGCTGATGATGGTGGAATAGACAAAGGTTTGGAGCTAGTAGCGCTCATTTCTTTAAATTTCTCCATGGCCTTTCCAACAGCTGCATCTATGCGAGCTTGGAAATCATTATTATCAATGGCTACGTTTTCGGCATTGTTAGAGTTAACATCTCGCTGGCTACTTTGCGCCTCGTCCGAGTTAACCATTCTTGAAGCTTTGGTTCTAAACACCAAATTAAACTTCTCTTAGTCATGGTATTAATAACCATATTGGCTTTAAAATTTGATATATAATCCCATTGCCTAATCAACTAGTGTGAGTATAATCACAACTCTTAGGCTTAACATTTCCACGAATGTTATCTATTTTTGGCCTAGGTCTCAAAAGGACCATCAAAGGCAAATTACAATTTAGACATATTCCATATACTATTAGATATTGGATTATAATGTCACAACTATCATTGTCATTAGACAATTTATAAATAGCTCATAGGCTTGTCACAAAGGACATTAAAATATGGCTCATAGGCCTGTCACTAAGGACATATAAATACGGCACATAGGCCTGTCACTAATAGACATAAAAGTACGACACATAAGCCTGTCACTAATGGACATAAAATACGGTACATGGGCCGGTCACTAATGGACATAAAATACGACACATAGGTCAGTCACTAATGAACAAAAAATACGGCACATAGGCATGTCACTAATGGACAAAAATACGGCACATAGGCGTGTCACTAATGGAAAAAAATACGACACATAGGCCTGTCACTAATGGAAAAAAATATGGCACATAGCCCTGTCACTAATGGACAAAAATACGGGACATAGGCCTTACATCACTAATGGATGTCAATTATGGCTCATAGGCACTACATCACTAATAGATGTCAATTATGGCCTGTAGGCACTACATAGCTAATGGATGTTTAATTATTATCACCACATTGATGATATTAACCGGGATCATATTGATCACATAGGCTATATAATAGGTTAGGACGTAGTCCATTTACCTGGACGGCTAGTGTGGTTCCTCAAGTCACACTACCAAGAGTATGAACATTCCTGAATGTTAACATAGGAGTATCTTAATGGTCGATTAATAGTCACGGTCGCATTGACCTTAACAACTTGGAGGCTTGAACATAGTCCACCACCTCTGGATAAAAGGATAACTCTCCTTAATTATCATAATAGAAGGCTATTCATCCTTAACTATCATTTATAAGCTGGCCAAATGATGTGGTCTGTGCAACTTGGCTAATCAAAACCATTAAGATCTTTTGGAATTATATAGCAGAGCATAAGTTTCGAGTAAAATCGAGACGTTCGTTTGAAGAGTATGAATACATATATATAATTCCAAAATATTTCATTAAATGCCAATATGAAATTACAATACTAGAAATAAATAAATAAAACTAATTGTCCATGTAAGGACTAAAAAAATAACTTGTCCACACAGGGACTAAGGAAATAACAATGTCCTCGCAGGGACTATATAATAAGAGACTTCACTCGTCCTTCTTTCCCTTAACCAACTTGGAGAGCTTCTTGAAAAACTTATTCGTCTTCTCTGCTTGTTGTTGCATTTCCTTCATTCATTCCAAGGCCTCATTAATGGCCTCAAGTGGTGCGGAGGTTATGGTTGTGGTTGGGGTACAACAGGATACTGGTACCCATAATTTGAATATCCGACAGGTGGATAAGCAGGTGGGAAAGGAGATGGGTAAAGTGCATTATGCATGACTGCTTGCATATAAGGGTCATGCGATAGTGTCTGGTAATTTACCGGCATAGATGGGTTAAAAGGATCATATCCAGATATTTCCAGATATGTGGGAATAGGGTTATTAAAACCCGATGGTGGTGGTTGAACCACAGGTGGTGGTGTTGGTTCCACCACATATGAAGCATTGGAGGGTCCACCCATTTGTGGGGTCTCGTGAATGATAGGGTAAGGTTTGGGCAATGGTGGCAGTGATCCCGATCGTTCACCCGCACGTACCTACATACGTGCTCCACGTTTCCTTCTTGGTGACTCAGGTGGCGGCTGAGGTTGTTCCACCGGTTCCATATGAACATCTTCTTGTATAAGGAGGTGTTGGGGAGTGGTGGGAAGGAGTATTAGCAAAAGTGAATTGGTTCCAATATTGGTCCCATTCATTAGGACCTTGGTATGGCGATATGGCATAAGAGTTTGAATCGCTGGAGATTTCGATGGGATGTGTGTGTGATCCTGACGACGGCGTTTCTGGATCGGAGTCCTCGTCCATTGGGTTGGGTTGATCCAACTGATTCTGATCAGCTGGGGGTGTGTTGAAGTAGTGGTTAGGGTTAAACTCATCATGATATGAATGATGAGAGTAGTGTGATTTGTGAGAATGATATGAGTGGTACATGTTTTATGTGTGAGTAGGTGAAAGTCTTGCTAGCAGCCTGAAATCCCCCGAATCCTCATAGGGATTCGAGTGATGGGGTTGTGAAGCGATATATCCTGATGGTCCTCCCCTCATAGGTCCTTACCTCTTCCTCGTACTCTTGGCGGCATTTTCTTGTTGAAATCAAATTAAAAACAATATTAATAACTTAATAATGAGATGAGTAATCCTAGGTCAAAGCCTAGACTCGGAAGTCTAAGGAATATGCTTTTCTGTAAGCTTGAGATTAAACACAAGAAGGCTAGTGTTTAATTCTCTCAAACGTTGGCTCCGATACCAACCTGTCAGACCCCTGGATTTCCAATCCAAACACCGGTGGGCCCGGGTGGGGAGTATCATGACGTAAGTTGATCTCATCATAGTCAATTAAAACAGCACAACGGAAGTCTTGGAGTTAAATTACTATTACAAACCAAATGTTCAAAATACGAAAAATAATATACAGACGGCTTGTAATGAGGATCCATAGGTGGATCATAAAATGTACAAAAAGTGTAGAATAGACTTTGGGCAGATCTAAGGATTTACAAGATCCTCTTATAATACTACCGAACAGCTTCCAGCCTATTTTGTATTGTACCTGCTTCTTAGTCTTTTTAAAATACGTCAGCTTTGACTGTTAAATACACCCAACTTACTCATTTTGAAAACATTTTAAAATTAGATTTAAGTGCACAAGACACAAATCTCTTATAACTTGGGAAAGTCAGTCTTCTAGCCTTGTTAAGAGATTCACATGTTTGTCCATACATACGGAGCCCAGTACAGTGACCGAGACATGATTAACGTACAGACCACTTTAAGAACCCACAAAGGAGTTATCCCTAACTAGTGGGTTAAAATAATTTAGCATGAGCATCTATCAGGTGTATGCCTACACCCGTGCTTTGGTCGTGGCCATTAACTAATGTCATGAGCCGAGGATATCCAGGACACCGTCGTTAACCCCCGATATTTAAGTTATCAAACAAAACTGATTAAAACGGAATATGTGGATTTACTAGCCACAGTCTGGCGTTCGATTGATCCCATTTCTGACCAAGCGGTAATAGTTCACCGTAACCCAAGCCCGTATTGGGAAAATAAGTCGAGAGTATTTACCTGAGCTAGTCTTAATTAAAATGCAAAATTTAATATATCAGCCGTATCTAAAATGAATTAAGTGCAGATAGTATTTACCGAAAGGCTCTAGTCTGGATTATGGCATAAGCTAACCAATTAAAATGCTAACGGTCTTGATTAAGTCATAGACTTAGACCGTCTAGCGTACAACATCAAAATGTATAATACGCTACATTAACCGATGATCGGATAGAATGTAGTTTAAACCTAACAAGTACTATGACTTGTATAATGTGGGTAAACCATAAGCATTCTGTATTTTGAGATTAAAATGATAGGGTTAAACCCGTTTCGGTTAATTTCCGTAAACAAGTTACATATACTTAACCATGCACGTAAAAGCGATATCGGGTAACCACAGAAGTCTTGGATAAGTTCTATATGCCATTATACTTTAAATAAGTTGTAATATCAGTAGGATATCAACTTCCATTCCCGTTAAGGTTTTAAAATGATATTATGCCTCATAAGGGCGTTTTGGTAATTATATACCGTATAAAAGGAACTTGAATATATTTAATGTTAAAATCATAATTATTCTGCAAAAACATTTAATTTATGATATAATATCCGTAAGATAATGATCATATGTGTATTTTACCATTTATGACCAAACCATGCACCGAAGGGGCATTTTGGACATTTTACACGTAATTTCATAATTTTTTTGGGATTCCGAGTTTATATTATGTATCTACTGTAAAATATTTTAAATAAGTTTTAGAATCTGCAGGTAACAAGTCTTGGTCGTTAAATGTGGTTTGAAACCATACTATGCGCCGAAACGTCGTTTATGTCGTAAAATGACGATTTGTGCGAATTTTAGTAAAAACTAGTGTTAAGATCAAGTTTAGTTGTTTTAGATATGTTATTTAATATAACACGTTAGTAGGTAAAATGTTTGATATGAAAAAGTATGATTAAAACCATTTTATGAGCCACAAAGGCTTTATCGTCATTTATGGACAAATCACAAGAACTTGTATGCAAACTCAGTATATAATCTGACTTGACATCCTAAATAATCTTAATTATGATATTAAATTAGTAGGAAATTCATTTTACAGTTCGTTATCGATTAAACCTTATTTTATATAAAAAGGTCATTTTAGTCAAAATGGCATAATAACGGAACTTGTGCATAAACTCAGATTCTGATTATGATCATGTAATATAACCTTAGGAGGTTATGCTACATTATATTACGATCATAATGAAACCTTAGATCAGTAGCTAACTAATCTAAATCAGGTCAGAATCGAAAGTCAAAGCAGAAGTCAAACTTTGCGACTTTCGGTTGTGAACCGAACCAAGAACTGAAATTGACGAGCCGAACATGTTCTCATATCATCTAAAAATTATTACCAACTTGTTTAAGTGCCAAGGCATGTTTCATATCATATATAAGCTCAGATTATAATAATTTCAAAAACTGGCCTGTTTGACTTTTTAATAATAAAACTTTGACCTGTCAATTGGTCTAGCAAACGTGATCTTTAGGAGGTGCCCGTAATAGGGATTAACACATCCCTTATTACGATCCCTTAGCCATGTTCGTTACGAACAATGGCTGGACCATAATGTTTTTAACCGAAAGTCAAGGCGTTTTCTGTAAAACGCTTGACTTTTTGCAATAAAAGCCTATAAACGAAAATGCAAGAAAAAGGAACACTTACAAGTGATTCCTAGGATGAAATAGAACTAAGTTGGATGCTCCTTTCAGTTAGAAACTTCTAGAGGAGGGAGATAGAGTGAAAATGAGAATGGAGCAAGTTCAAATGGTGAACTAATGCTCCTATTTATAGTTGGGGAGCGTGAATGAGGTGATGCCAGGTGTTAGGGAGTGTTAGAGGGAGCTTACAAGTGTCCTAAAATGTGACATAGCAGTTTGGAAGTCCCTAGTTTCGAATCAAATGGTTTTGGCTACATGTGTGGAGGCCAAGCAAACCTTTTTGTAGACACAGGTCTCTGGCGGGCCGCGAGAGACATGGCTAGGGTCTCTCGTGCCCCTTGAGCGCCTCATTGAAACTTCAAACCTTTTAACCTTTAGCCCCTCAACTTATAAAACCTCTAAAACACCATTATAAGCATAATTAGCCCTCCGTAGCCAACACTTGGTGTACCCGGGAGTATGCCCGGACATTGTCAAGCTCTCAGTTCGTTAAAAGGTCTCTAAGAGGTATAAATTAACATGTTGACACTTTTAACCCCTCCATTGTCTAACTTTTACATATTTACATAATTTGTCCCTCTCGTCCAACCAGTGGCTGATATGAGAGTTAGAACTTCGTAAAGGATCACTCAAAGGATCAGTATAAGCATGTTGACTCTGATGGTCACTCAGAGGCTAAGCATGTTGACACTAGTAGTCACTTAGAGGCTAAGTTTAATCATGTTGACAATAATGGTCACTCAGAGGCTCAATTTAAGCATGTTGACACTAATGGTCACT
This sequence comes from Scalesia atractyloides, assembly GCA_947069175.1. Taxonomy (NCBI): domain Eukaryota; kingdom Viridiplantae; phylum Streptophyta; class Magnoliopsida; order Asterales; family Asteraceae; genus Scalesia; species Scalesia atractyloides. The sequence continues at coordinate 49,146,424 of CAMTDV010000116.1, forward strand.
CAGAGGCTTGATTTAAGCATGTTGACACTTATGGTCACTCAAAGGCTTGATTTAAGCATGTTGACACTAATGGTCACTCAGAGGCTCGGTTTATGCATGCTGACATTAGAGGGTCACTCAGAGGCTTAGTTTGAGCATGTTGACGCCTTTAGTCCTTATTAGTCTTTAATAGACTTAAAACAAAAATAATGGCACCTGTCACTATACTATTGGACACGATTTTCACGAGGTGTTACAACTTTAGGTTCTTTTAAGAGATTATCTTGATTATAGTGGCATGTCTCTCTTTTGGAGGCAACGTTACCCTTGGCCATATTGGTCTGAGTCAGTAGGGAGACAGTCCCGCAAGGCCGGAATATTAAAATATAATTAAGTGAGCTATTAATGCAAAATGTGGCATGTCCCTCTTTTGGAGGCAATGCTACCCTCGGCCATATTGGTCTGAGTCAGCATGGATACAGTCCGGCAAGGCCTAATTAAAGTTTTAATAGTAGTTTATTTATAAGGGTTTCAAGCGTTTCTTACTCTCCATGATTTGATGCTATCTGCCTCAAATGAAGTCCTATAAACTTGAATCAAATCTTCGCAGGATCTATACACTAAACGATGCAAGAACTTTACCAAACCACCCTTCTAACCCCCTTCCAGACAGTTAGCGTGCTTAATATAGACCGTAAAAACACGAATGAGTGAATCAACAAAACATGAAGGAATGATAGGATAAAACTCACTTTTAATATAAAAAACTAGTTATTAGCGTCATTAATACAAACTCAACTAAAATTTAACCAAAGATTGGAAATCAAAAGTAATACATAAAAAAATTCGTCTTCACGAAGTGATGTAAAAGGTTAGTCAAGCATGGCCATAGTTTGACAAAGACTCTTACGATCGATCTTGGAACCCGAGACTACTACACAATCTAAACTCTAAAGGTTGTCGTGGATTATGATAATGGAATGGTGGCAGGTGTGGGTGAAATGGTTTGCCAAGGATGAGTTAGAATGAAACCAAACACCCCTATTTATAGCTGGAAACATGCCTTTCCCACGGCCCCGTGCCTTGCGGGCACGATCCGTGTCTTTCTTCTTCTTTTTCTTCATTTAATTGGAGTGTCAGATCAGATGTTTGCACCACCACGTGTGTCAACGGCACGGTCTCGTGGCCATTATACTTGCTGTACTATCCAAGATATGCAAATCTAGAAGTTGAACATGACCCGTGTCCATGGGACACAGCCCCGTATCTCTTGTCTTCTTCTGTTTGTCTTTTCTGATCCTGAATCTTGAAGGGGCACTGCCCCATGCCGAGCAGCCACGACCCCGTGCTTGACTTTTGATATGTTGTTTTGGGTCTTTGGGTAAAGCTTGGAGGGTTGGTATAGTGTGTCATCTATCGTTCTTCTATACTTATGCTGGTTTTTGTCGTTAATTTGTTTCTGTTGTACATTTAAGCTCGTTTAATCCTGAAAATCAAAAGTATAAAAAGGAACACACTTTTTCCAACATTATTAATAAAAAAGGGTCAATTTTATACCGTGTTTGACATAGTTTATATGTTGCATTTGGTGCATATCAAATACCCCCACACTTGAATCTTTGAATGTACTCAAGCAAAACACTTTAATATTGCTTAAACACCCAAATGGAATAGGTAGAAAAGAATTTTTGTTTGTTTTTGTTTGTAGAGTGTCGGGAATCCAAGTTCTTTTTATTCTCGTTTTTATTTTATTTACAATCCTATTCGACATGTCTTATTTAGAACATTTTTTAAGAAAAATGAATATTTTTGGGCATAACATGCCTTTTAAAATTTCATTTAGCTATATGCAAATTCACACACATCACAAGTAATCATTCAACACTCAGCTGAAGATGTATAAGTGAAACGCTCGATATTGGTATGGGACTTACTTCTACCATATGCTTGATAAGTAATCATACATGCTCCTTTTTAACAAAATCTTCGTAAATATCAGGGGTACTTTTGAGGGTAGGTTTTGACAAGGGTTATGTAGTTTTATTTGAAAAGTAGCTAAAAGTGTAAAATATCGGTTTTCTTTTGAAAATTTATTTATTTGTGACTTAAGTGTAAACTAAAGGCTTATAAGCAATAACTTTGATTATTTTATTTCAAACAACTAGAGATTCTTTTTATAAATTAAGTCCCTTCTTTTTATAAGTTTCAAACGAATCGAATTTTACTAAAATAAAAGGGTGAAAAAATAAAGATTAGTTTTGGGTGATGGGTGGTTTGTGCATAACGATGTTTTACGGGTTTTGAAATGAAAGGTTTAGACTCAAAGGGGTCAACTAGGGGGAATTTTTTTCTTTTTAGTGGGTAGATAAATAGAAAATAAAGTTGAAAATGAATATCCTAATGCCTCCTCCATCATATACTTACTAGGATTAGTTACTAAGGACCAGCAATGTATTGTCTTCTCAAGTTCTAGACTTGTAAGAACCATACAGCTATTCACATAAGAAATGAAAATGAGCATTTTAGTAAAGATTTGATATTGAATGCTCGGTAAAGGCTCAAAACTCACATTTTTGTGGGAAAGGGGTAAAAGTGTGAAATTATATATACAATCAAATTTTAAAAATAATCATTATGCCTTTTATAATTTTTCTTATATGGTTCTTTTTATCACGGCATTATCGATTGTAAATTTATAAAAACTTGAACTTTTAAATCTTGGTTTCTAGCTTAAACTTTAAACAAAACAAAGCAAATAATAAAAAAAAGTATTTTGAATAAGATTTAGGGTGTTTTAGCGGTTTCAAGTAGAGCTTTGTGTAAGACTTGGATTAGCACAAACAACTTCAAGTTAAGTTCCTACCCCCCCCCCCCCCACACACACACACTTAAACTACACATTGTCCTCAATGTGTCCAAAGTTGGTTAGAAGTGATTAAATGTGTAAATGTGGGGTTAAAAACAACAAAATTTTCAAAAACTAGGCACGGGACACGGGAGCGTGCTTACCTCATACGGCCCCGTGGTGCACTTTCTATGATGAAGATTCTGATTTGGGGGACTTTTATTTACGTGCATGGGATTTGGTTTCAACGTCCTTTCGCTAGTTCCAACCCTCTTTTTAGTGTATCTTATTCTTGCAAAGAGAAAACTTGAAAATAAAAGCATTAACTAAGAGCTAAACTAAATCTTAAACGTTATTATCCTTTCAAAGAGAAAGCCATACTTTTGAAAGTTGAACAAGTATATTTAAGTAAACTACTGTAATACCCTATCTTATTTTATTGAATTTCTATAAAAAAATTCGCCTTTAAATGTGTAAATATGAACGCACGTCCATACATATTTTCGAAAAAGATTAAAACTTCATAAACATTTAACATTTTAACATGTTATCATTGATTAGTTTCGTAACAACAAAACTAAGTGCGGAAGCTTGAGCTTAGATCGTGTTCGGTTCTTCGGCATGCTTGATCATCATCCGTGATATTTGGTTAACGATCCCCTTTCACCTAAGATTTTAAAAATCTATTAGAATCATGTTGGATGTGTATATACAACATAAATAACTACACAATAGATAAAATTCAGAAAAATTTACAATTTCTGTATAGCGTCGGTGATGCCTCCTCTAAAACACCGTCGGAACTGAACTACCGTAGGCAGTAGCTTAGGTCGTTAGGCCATGTTGCTACGTCGGTGACGGCCGGTTGTACCGTCAGCGACGGTACCTTCTACAGCAGTTTTGCTGCAGATTTGTTTAATTGTCCGTTCGACCCGTTTCAAGTCCTGTACATAAATACACGACTCGGGACTTACAGAGACACTTCCGTAAAACACTATTTCCTATTTTTTTATTCAACAATTGCAAGGCGTAAGCAACGGCTATTCTCCGTGGTTTAAGGTGGGCTGCCACATAAATTTTTGTATTGCTGTTTTTAATACGAAACTTCTATAACGTGTTCCAGTCTTACCCATTTCCCTTGAAACTTTCTTCCAATGTTTGTAAAATGTTTTCCTACATATTTAACCCGAAATCCTTAACCCGGATTCCTAACTTTTGTGAATTACGCGACCATTACCCGGTTTATTTGCATATTCATTTTCTCTCGTTAAGGGAATTAAGCACTTAGGCTTAAATCTCTTTCTTTCTTCTCTTATATCTTATTTCCACCCTAATATTTATCTTTATCTTCCACCACAACTATACTTGTGGTGGATTTGTTATCGTAAAATCATTTAATCCAATTTCTACCATTCTGTTCAACAATTTAATGAAAAGACCCATTAAGAGGCATTAAACCAAAAAGGTTTATGCTTTTCACTTTTACACTACCGAAAGAGTTTTCTAAATTATAAAACTCATGTTTGAACTACCCTTAGGGTCGTTTGCTTATTTTATCATTCGAGGGCATTTTGGTCAACTTAGATCCCTCTTTTACGACAAAGGACTTTATATAGCAAGTTTTGAACAAAAGAGCACATTTTAACCATAATCTTATTTAAATTCATTATGTTCCTAAGAACCTAATGTCTACAATTTAGGTTATGAAATTTATCTTTCTTTAAATAATCTGGTGTTCATTCATGACTCGCTTAACTCTCATCAGACTTTAAATCCTTAGTGGGAGTTTGACCCATTACACGTACTTGACCCGAGTCATAGCATTGACCCGTTTAAATACCTTGCACCATTAATTACTAATCAATAGCAACGCGAATCGTACGCTATTTTCCTGTGAGCACAAAACTCGACAAGCGGTCGTTAGTTATTATTGTCAAATGGTGATAACAACACCATCTGACCCGTTTGGCCTAAATGACCATTTTGTCATTATGAGATGGTATTTATTTACCATCTTACCATTTAATCTATTTCAGTTTACGTCATATGATCATATTACTTAAGGTCGTTTCTTAATTCGTTCGACCCATTACGACTTTCACCATAAAGTGTCTTTTTCAAAGTTTAATATTTATTTGTCATTACATAACTAAATTATTGTTTTACCATTTATAGCTTCAATTATGGTTTATTACCATTTTTCACTTATTCCGAACTATATCATTTCATTTCGGAACCTCATGTTTCGATTACTAGTTTACATTGTTCACAACTCTTACAACAAGTAGATGTTCTACTAGAAAGATGTAAGCTTTTCTTACCTTAAGTCCGTTCATGCTTTTTCGCACCTTTGACCCGTTTGACCCATTCTTCTCTAAGCTTTCACCTAGCTCCTCAAGAGTCAAACTATAATACAATATCCATAAGATAGTTAGATTGGTCATCAATACCAAGACCATCATCTTTATGGATTTTTCTACCATATTTCGTATTCGATTCAATTATAGGTCGTTTTGAATTTTAAAAGTCAAACTGCCTGTAACATCCGTCGAAAAAAGGGTTTCAAAACCCGCTTCGTTTATTAATCGAATAGTCAGTTACAATTATCGTTGCTTATTTAATGCTCTTTTTAATTTTAAACAGTACATAATTAATAAATATATCAGAATTTATAAACTATAATTTATAAAAAATAAAAACGTCGAAGAAAAAAATAAATGTCGCTGTCGGGTTTCGAACCCAGGTCAGCCGGTTTAGCAAACAAGTGTTTCACCACTCCGCCACTTGACTCGTTTGTGTAATCAATGAATCAAATAAAACTTAAGTTTCACCCGTGAATCTATCTGTTTGCGTCAAGAACTGAAACCGCTCACCGGCTTTCAAATATCCAGAGACTTTTGGTGTGGTCGCGAGTTCCTAAGTAAAACCGATGATTCAATGCCAACCCACGTTCTAATCAATTCAATCTTCAATGCATCGATTCATATGATTGTTGAGAGTTAAAACCGAAATGAAATTCATTTTCAATTTACACTAATAATACCATCGCCTCACATCTCGGAAACACTCGCAACACCCTCAATTTCATTTTCACTCTAACTTCTGTTCGTCGGAAATGTTATCTGCTATCGCCGGACTTTCGCCGGAAAACCGAGACATACATCAAATCGGTAATTTTCTCGACTCTTTCGTTTTCAATCCATTGTTAGACTTATACTAACTTAAATCCTTCAACCAGAATCGGTCCCAGACGACGTTACCGGATATTCTACACTCGCCGGAAAATCTCTCGACATTTCCGAAATCACACGGTAAAGCGGTACAATCATCTAAACCTCCTGATATCTCTTGTTTAGTCATTTAATTTCACAACTCATCGATCAAAATTGTTAATTGATTCAATCAGACGGAATTCACAAATCAGAGCCGACGACCATTGCCGGAATTCTGAGAAAAACAGTCTGTTCGGTACATTCAATTCCGTAACCCTCTTTATCCATTACATTTCAATCATTTATATGTTAAACGAACGATTTAAGCAAGAACAGTCGGACATCTTTGTCTGTGTCGTTATAAATGAAGAAGACGAATGCGATATGTGTATAAGTAATTAAAACCGAATATTATACCGGGTTAGACACACAGTCCAGTGGTGGACTGTGTGCAAATTTAATATCATGGTCCCGAGTTCGATCCTAACACGCTGCCCGGTTCTTACAAATTCCCAACCATTTTTAATACTGATATATATATTAAGGCGCAGATAGTAAATAAATGTAATTAAAATCGCATATCATTCAGGTTAGTCACACAGCCCAGTTGGTCGGGTTGTGTGCGATACAAGGCTATGGACGTGGGTTCGAGTCCAGGCCCTCACACCAGTTCAATGATTTAAAAACCTTTTTAAATTAAATAGAATTCTGAATAATCTAAATAGTATATAAGTATAATTAAAATCAGAAATATTTCGGGTTAGACACGTAGCTCAGTTGGTAAAGCTGCGTGCACGCGTACGAGAGGTCTCGGGTTCGAGCCTCACCCAGCGCACACATAAGTCACAGTCCGACCGGTCAACGGTCAACGGACCGGTCAACGGTTAAAAAGTCAAAAATTTTTAATTCTTTTTATTTATTTATTTAATTTAAAAATCAATTAAAAATACTTAAAAATAATATTTTTAAAGTTAGAAAATGACCTTAAAGTCACAAAAATAAATCTAAAAATCTTATTAAAATTGTTCATAAAATCCACTTATTTACCGTACCATTTCGTTATTATTTTAGGTTAGTCTTTCCTCGTCGATCAAATCCCAAAACTCGTGCGCATTCAACATCACCAAAAGAACGCACCCAAGGTGAGTGAATCTCTACCAATTCCCCGTTTTAATCACATTTTGGGGTGTATCATGTGTCGCTTATTATTTATTACATTTAAACACTTGTGCATCCTTCATATCCATGATCAAATGTGTATCCAATATGTATCAATTGTTTGTGTGGTTAATGTTTAGATTAAATTTATCATTTTCAGTACATACATCATCCTAGGCTCGTCTGTTCCCCATTACCTATGAGCGGAACTGTTCCCATTACCTATGAGCGGAATGTGACGTTGCCAACATACGATCGGCTCCGTTTGATTGAGCCTTGATCTCACATACATCATCATAGGCTCGTATGTTTCCCCATTACCTATGAGCGGAACGTGACGTTGCCAACATATACATTATCATTCATGTCATATACTCATGCAAGGTGGTTTGTGATTGTTTGTTTATTTACGTTTGCTCACATATGATTATTGCACAATTTTTCCATATAAATACAACAAGAAATCAATAACAACGGTCTTTAACAAGGTTCACTCGCCAACTTTTGTTGACCCAAAATTCCCCATTTTTACACATGATACAGGTGATCCAGTTGAAGCAAGAAACATATAGGACGGCCTAGAAGAATAAATCAGCTTAGATTTTGGATTGTTTATTTAATTTTCCTTTCCTTGTATTGTATGAATTTGGCTTGAACATTTAAGTTGTAATTTGAATTTATTAATATGAAACATTTTAGTAAACATCATGAGCTTTGGTGATAACCCAATTATGCCCCGACTCTTATTCGGCTGCGGTTCGGGGTGTGACAGATTGGTATCAGAGCCTTGACTATAGGGATATAGGATAGACCCTTAGAGCCTATACTATAGTTGATTAGAAATATTTTAATTGTCTATGTGTTACATACAAAATTCGTGATGTTCATATGCTTTATGTTTATTATACATTCAATGTTATGCAAGCATGTTCATAAGTACATATTATTATACAATGCTTATCATGAATCATGTCCTCATAACATACCATATCCATGAGAGCACACACCTCACAATTCCTATGATTTTGCAACGATTTTTGTATTTTCAAATCACATCAAAGTGAGTTCTCATGACGGGCATGTAGTAACTGGAAGGGTACGAGTACCGGTAGTCGGAACGTCCTGTCTAGGCTTGGCATTCGTATAAATCCAAAATAAAGGACCAGTTTGCCTACCTGGGGACTAACGATGAGAGTATGAAGGACCTATTAGGCCAAAGCATGCTATACCAAACGTCGTGTGAGCTAACCCCACTTTGAGTTGTCATTGTGTCTATACCTGGACACCCTCCTACCATACATCTCGCAAACATATTTCATGGTTTTCATTCGGGTGATGCGAGTGTTAAACCGCCAACACCAATGTGAATCCTACTAAGCCAATAGTCATGGGGGCCCACATGACTATACAGGCGATGGTATGGTAGTGACCATGACACCTAAAAAAGAACTCCTTAAAACTCACCATCTTCTTATGTATGTTCCTGTAGATGTCGGCTAGGCAGCAACGTGGAGGTAGAAAGTCAGGAAGGTCAAACGAACGCTTGGCCACCCAAATCGCAAAACAAATGGCCGCGGTGCTTCCAGACATCGTAATTCAAGTCCAACAAGCTCTCGCCGCAAATCCCATCAACCCTCCCAATCAAGAAGACCAGAACGTCGACAACCCTCCCTCCAAAAAGTGCTCTTACAAACACTTCAAGTCTTGCGATCCCCCAAAATATGAAGGGACCGAAGGTGTCACTGCTCTCCTCCACTGGTTTGAGGAAATGGAAAACACCTTCCTCAATTGCGATTGTCCCGAGAATCGCAAGGTACGTTACGCAACCGGGAGACTATTTGGAGAAGCTCTTACCTGGTGGAATACAGAAAAAGGTAAGAGAGGAATCGAAGATGCAATGGCCTTAACATGGGAGGAGTTAAGGGAAATCATGACGAGATGCTTCTGTCTAAGAAGCGAGATCAAAAAGTTAGAGGATGAATTCCACTCGTTAAAGCAAAAGGAAGGAGATCATACTTCCTACAACAAAAGGTTTCTAGAGTTGAACCAAATGATCCCCAACTTGTTCACCCCAGTATACCGCTTAGTTGACGACTATATTCGAGGCCTCCCCTAAAAAATTCAAGACTTAGTTCTAAGCACTTCGCCTGCAACACTTGAAGCTGCTATGGAACTAGCTACCGAGCTTACCGAGAATCGCATCCGAAACGGAAAATTTAAGGATGAGAAAAAGAAAGTCCCCATTGAGGGCCAAACTTCAAACCATTCCACCTCCTCCTCAAAGTTTGCTAGTAAGAAGAAACGAAACAGCATAAACTTTGCTGTCACACAAACAAACCCCCCTATTACTGCTGCACCCATCACCCAAGTTGCCCCCTCAGCTGCACCATATAAAAAGCCATACTCTGGCCCATACCCAAAATGCAACCGTTGCCAATACCATCACTTTCCCGAACATCCCTGCCAACATTGCACCGGCTGTGGCCGCGCAGGTCACACCATCCAAACCTGTCGCACACTTCAGCGAACGAACCACAATCAGCCCTCAACCCAAACCCACCATCAGATAGTGGGTCAAGTCTAACAACCTTTACTCCTACCACCTGCCCAACATGTAGCCCAATCCTACTACCAATCCAACTATCCCATGATGCAACCTATGCGGGCTTGTTACAACTGTGGAGACCCGAACCACTTCAGGAACAACTGTCCACGCTTGGGGAACATCATCCATGCCCAAGCTCAAGCAAATCCAGTAAACCAGGCTAACCAAGCTCCTCCACCTGCTAGGGGAAGAGCTTTCAACATCAACGCCAATCAAGCTAGGGCTGACAATAACGTGGTTAACGGTACGTTTCTCATCAATGGTAGTTATGCATCCATGTTATTTGATACTGGCGCGGATAAGAGTTTTGTGTCCTTAGAATTTGAACCCATCCTCAATCAAACTCGTGATAAACTCATGGAATCCATAACGGTAGAAGTTGTTGACGGAAAACCGGTCTCATTAAACTCTATTATACGCAATTGTACTCTCACCCTAAACGATCACGATTTTCCAGTTGACCTCATTCCTATGAAGTTGGGAAGTTTCGACATTATAATTGGTATGGACTGGCTCAGCCGACACCATGCTGAAATTCGAAAGGACTCAAATTAATTTCCTGTTTTCAAGCCCGAAAATATCTCCGCAAGAATTATGTCGCATTCCTAACTCATGTTATCAAAAAGGGAACCAAGGAGAAGAAACTCGAAGACATCCCAGTAGTAAAAGATTTTTCGTAAGTTTTTCCTGACGACATTTCAGGACTTCCTCCCGTGAGAGAAGTCGAATTCCGCATTGATCTTATACCTGGAGCTACACCAGTTGCAAAATCTCCTTATAGATTAGCCCCATTCGAAATGCAAGAGCTGGCCAGTCAACTGCAAGAGCTGACTGACAAAGGATTCATACGTCCTAGCTCATCGCCTTGGGGTGCACATGTTCTTTTTGTGGAGAAGAAAGATGGAACGTTTCGCATGTGTATCGACTATAGAGAACTCAACAAGTTAACGGTCAAGAACCGCTACCCATTACCTCGCATCGATGACCTTCTAGATCAACTTCAGGGCGCCACCTGTTTTTCAAAAATCGACCTTCGTTCTGGATATCATCAACTCAGAGTACATGAAGAAGACGTTCCAAAGACCGCCTTCCGAACTCGTTATGGTCATTACGAATTCATGGTCATGCCATTTGGTTTAACCAACGCCCCAGCTGTCTTCATGGATCTAATGAACAGAGTCTGCAAACCTATCTCGACCATTTTGTCATAGTCTTCATCGACGACATCCTCATCTACTCAAAGTCTAAGTCTGATCATGAACAACACCTTCGACTCATCCTTACACTCTTAAGGACAGAAAAGTTGTACGCTAAGTTTTCGAAATGTGAATTCTGGTTAAGGGAAGTACAATTCCTTGGACACGTCGTCAATGACAAGGGAATTCATGTTGATCCCTCAAAAATCAAGGTAGTACAGAATGTCAAGCGCCACGAACCCCTACCGAAGTAAGATCATTTCTTGGTTTGGCTGGTTACTATCACCGTTTCATTACAAATTTCTCCCGTATTGCTGTACCACTCACGGCTTTGACTCATAAAGGAAAGCCCTTCATATGGGGACCCAAACAAGAAGAAGCCTTCCAAACTCTAAAGCAAAAACTCTGTGACGCACCTATCCTCACACTTCCTGAGGGTTGTGATGACTTCGTGGTTTATTGCGACACGTCAGGGCAAGGACTAGGCTGTGTACTGATGCAAAGAGGAAAAGTGATAGCTTATGCTTCTAGGCAACTCAAAATTCATGAGAAGAACTACACCACCCACAACCTGGAACTTGGAGCCGTTGTGTTCGCTCTTAAGATATGGAGACATTACCTCTACGGTACTAAGTGTGAAATATACACTGACCACAAGAGCCTCCAACATATCTTCAACCAAAAGGAGTTGAACATGAGGCAACGAAGATGGGTCGAACTTCTTAACGACTACGACTGTGAAATTCGGTATCATCCTGGCAAGGCAAACGTGGTGGCCGATGCACTCAGTCGAAAAGGTTATGCGAACTCCATTCGTCTTCTATGTTCGCAAATCATAACTGACATCAAAGATCGCATCCGGGAAGCACAACATGTTTCTGTAACAGAACACGACGTACGCAATGAGCTGTCTTGTGGAGCAGAACTTAAAATCGAAACCAAATCCGACGGTATTCTGTACTATCTAGATCGCATATGGATTCCCGATCACAATAACCTTCGTGATTTCCTTATGAACGAGGCGCACAAGACACGGTACTCTGTACACCCAGGAGCCGACAAGATGTATCAAGACCTTCGATACACCTACTGGTGGCCTGGCATGAAGAAGGATATCGCTGTTTTTGTTTCCAAGTGCCTTACATGTTCCAAAGTAAAAGCTGAACACCAAAGACCCTCAGGACTTCTAGTCCAACCTGAAACCTGTATGGAAGTGGGAAAACATAACCATGGACTTCATTACCGGGTTACCTCGCACCTCCAGTGGGTATGACACTATATGGGTAATCATTGATCGTCTTACAAAATCAGCTCACTTCATTCCGATTCGCGAGGACTTCAAGAACGAGAAGTTAGCTCGTATCTACATCAGCGAGATCGTAAGCCGTCATGGTGTACCTTTAAGCATCATTTCAGACCGTGATGGTCGTTTCACTTCACGAACATGGCAAGCCGTTCAAGACGCCTTGGGTACACGATTTGACCTCAGTACCGCTTATCATCCTCAAACTGATGGAAAATCTGAACGCACCATCCAAACACTTGAAGACATGCTTCGAGCATGTGTCATAGACTTCAAGGGAAATTGGGACGCTCATCTACCATTAGTTGAATTTTCGTACAACAACAGCTATCATTCAAGTATCGGCATGGCACCTTTCGAAGCTTTATATGGTAGTAAGTGCCAATCACCAATATGTCAGCACAAAATTGGGGAAGCTCAAATCACCGGTCCAGAATTGATTCAAGAAACAACAGACAAGATCCATCAAATTCGAAACAATCTTCTAGCGGCACAAAGTCGTCAAAAGAGTTATGCAGACAAACGACGAAAGCCCTTGGAGTTTAACATTGGTGATCAAGTACTTTTAAAAGTATCACCGTGGAAGGGAGTAGTTCGTTTTGGCCAGAAGGGCAAGCTAGCACCACGCTACGTAGGACCTTTCAAGATACTCGAAAGAGTAGGACCTGTAGCATACAAGCTTGACTTACCGGAAGAACTCAACAGAATTCACCCCATGTTCCACGTATCAAACTTAAAGAAGTGCCTCGCCGATGAAAACCTCCATATTCCCCTAGAAGATATTAAGATCGATGAATCTATGCACTTCATTGAAAGACCAGTAGAGATCATGGACTTCAGAGAAAAACGTTTAAGACGGAGTCGTATTCCAATTGTTAGGGTACGCTGGGAGTCGAAACGAGGACCTGAGTTTACTTGGGAACGTGAAGACTCAATGCGTGAAAAATACCCGCATCTTTTTCCTGTTACCACTACAACTTAAATATCGGGACGAAATTTCTAAAAGTAGGGGATACTGTAACATCCGTCGAAAAACGTGTTCAAAACCCGCTTCGTTTATTAATCGAATAGTCAGTTACAATTATCGTTGCTTATTTAATGCTCTTTTTAATTTTAAACAATACATAATTAATAAATATATTAGAATTTATAAACTATAACTTATAAACAATAAAAACGTCGAAGAAAAAAATAAATGTCGCTGCCGGGTTTCGAACCCGGGTCAGCCGGTTTAGCAAACAAGTGTTTCACCACTCCGCCACTTGACTCGTTTGTGTAATCAATGAATCAAATAAAACTTAAGTTTCACCCGTGAATCTATCTATTTGCGTCAAGAACTGAAACCGCTCATCGGCTTTCAAATATCCAGAGACTTTTGGTGTGGTCGCGAGTTCCTGAGTATAACCGATGATTCAATGCCAACCCACGTTCTAATCAATTCAATTTTCAATGCCTCGATTCATATGATTGTTGAGAGTTAAAACCGAAATGAAATTCATTTTCAATTTACACTAATAATACCATCGCCTCACATCTCGGAAACACTCGCAACACCCTCAATTTCATTTTCACTCTAACTTCTGTTCGTCGGAAACGTTATCTGCTATCGCCGGACTTTCGCCGGAAAACCGAGACATACATCAAATCGGTAATTTTCTCGACTCTTTCGTTTTCAATCCATTGTTAGACTTATACTAACTTAAATCCTTCAACCAGAATCGGTCCCAGACGACGTTACCGGATATTCTACACTCGCCGGAAAATCTCTCGACATTTCCGAAATCACACTGTAAAGCGGTACAATCATCTAAACCTCCTGATATCTCTTGTTTAGTCATTTAATTTCACAACTCATCGATCAAAATTGTTAATTGATTCAATCAGACGGAATTCACAAATCAGAGCCGACGACCATTGTCGGAATTCTGAGAAAAACAGTCTGTTCGGTACATTCAATTCCGTAACCCTCTTTATCCATTACATTTCAATCATTTATATGTTAGACTAACGATTTAAGCAAGAACAGTCGGACATCTTTGTCTGTGTCGTTATAAATGAAGAAGACGAAGGCGATATGTGTATAAGTAATTAAAACCGAATATTATACTGGGTTAGACACACAGTCCAGTGGTGGACTGTGTGCAAATTTAATATCATGGTCCCGAGTTCGAGTCCTAACACGCTGCCCGGTTCTTACAAATTCCCAACCATATATTAAGGCACAGATAGTAAATAAATGTAATTAAAATCGCATATCATTCGGGTTAGTCACACAGCCCAGTTGGTCGGGTTATGTGCGATACAAGGCTATGGACGCGGGTTCGAGTCCAGGCCCTCACACCGGTTCAATGATTTAAAAACCTTTTTTAATTAAATAGAATTCTGAATAATCTAAATAGTATATAAGTATAATTAAAATCAGAAATATTTCGGGTTAGACACGTAGCTCAGTTGGTAGAGCTGCGTGCACGCGTACGAGAGGTCTCGGGTTCGAGCCTCACCCAGCGCACACATAAGTCACAGTCCGACCGGTCAACGGTCAACGGACCGGTCAACGGTCAAAAAGTCAAAAATTTTTAATTCTTTTTATTTATTTATTTAATTTAAAAATCAATTAAAAATACTTAAAAATAATATTTTTAAAGTTAGAAAATGACCTTAAACTCACAAAAATAAATCTAAAAATCCTATTAAAATTGTTAATAAAATCCACTTATTTACCGTACCATTTCGTTATTATTTTAGGTTAGTCTTTCCTCGTCGATCAAATCCCAAAACTCGGGCGCATTCAACATCACCAAAAGAACGCACCCAAGGTGAGTGAATCTCTACCAATTCCCCGTTTTAATCACATTTTGGGGTGTATCATGTGTCGCTTATTATTTATTACATTTAAACACTTGTGCATCCTTCATATCCATGATCAAATGTGTATCCAATATGTATCAATTGTTTGTGTGGTTAATGTTTAGATTAAATTTATCATTTTCAGTACATACATCATCATAGGCTCGTCTGTTCCCATTACCTATGAGCAGAACTGTTCCCCATTACCTATGAGCGGAATGTGACGTTGCCAACATACGATCGGCTCCGTTTGATTGAGCCTTGATCTCACATACATCATCATAGGCTCGTATGTTTCCCCATTACCTATGAGCGGAACGTGACGTTACATTATCATTCATGTCATATACTCATGCAAGGTGGTTTGTGATTGTTTGTTTATTTACGTTTGCTCACATATGATTATTGCAAAATTTTTCCATATAAATACAACAAGAAATCAATATCAACGGTTTTTAACAAGGTTCACTCGCCAACTTTTGTTGACCCAAAATTCCCCATTTTCACACATGATACAGGTGATCCAGTTGAAGCAAGAAACATATAGGACGGCCTAGAAGAATAAATCAGTTTAGATTTTGGATTGTTTATTTAAATTTCCTTTCCTTGTATTGTATGAATTTAGCTTGAACATTTAAGTTGTAATTTGAATTTAATAAATATGAAACATTTTAGTAAACATCATGAGCTTTGGTGATAACCCAATTATGCCCCGACTCTTATTCCGTTGCGGGTCGGGGGTGTGACAGATTGGTATCAGAGCCTTGACTATAGGGATATAGGATAGGTTATTAGACCCTTAGAGCCTATACTATAGTTGATTAGAATTATTTTAATTGTCTATGTGTTACATACAAAATTCATGATGTTTATATGCTTTATGTTATTATATATTCAATGTTATGCAAGTATGTTCATAAGTACATATTATTATACAATGCTTATCATGAATCATGTCCTCATAACATACCATATCCATGAGAGCACACACCTCACAATTCCTATGATTTTTGCAACGATTTTTGTATTTTCAAATCACATCAAAGTGAGTTCTCATGACGGGCATGTAGTAACTGGAAGGGTACGAGTACCGGTAGTCGGAACGTCCTGTCTAGGCTTGGCATTCGTATAAATCCAAAATAAAGGACCAGTTTGCCTACCTGGGGACTAACGATGAGAGTATGAAGGACCTATTAGGCCAAAGCATGCTATACCAAACGTCGTGTGAGCTACCCCACTTTGAGTTGTCATTGTGTCTATACCTGGACACCCTCCTACCATACATCTCGCAAACATATTTCATGGTTTTCATTCGGGTGATGCGAGTGTTAAACCGCCAACACCAATGTGAATCCTACTAAGCCAATAGTCATGGGGGCCCACATGACTATACAGGCGATGGTATGGTAGTGACTTTCGGGCTCCAAGGTGTATGCGCCTTTCATGTGTAAGGCCTCATGTGCCATTACTTTCATCTTGCATCTTTTTTCTTTCATCATTACTTGATCGAGTCGCCATTTGCCCACTCGGTCATATGTATCTGTCAACATGATTATTTCACGTAAATCTTTTACTGATAAACACATTCTCCAAGTTTTAAATTTAATTTTGATCTTGACCGATCTTACCGGTTAGACTTATCAGTCACCGGTTACCTTATACCTCATAGTTTGGTTACGCTCATATTACTTTCGCAAGGCTTTTTACAAACCTTCGAGACCCCAGTCCCATAGCTCGTGTTAAAAGGTAATCATATACCATGTTATTTTGTTATTGGCCGTGATTGCATCACAACATGTTTAAGTTTATATCAGTCTTTTCGTTTTCGAAGATTTACTTTTCGAATTTATCATCTTGCACCTATTGGTGTCAAGACTATTTCTTTTGATACTAATCATTTTCCAATTTCTCTCATTCTATTTATATTTGTTGAAACGTTGTTTCTCACTAATACTGAATTTTAGTTTAATGTTTTCTCTTTAACTCATGTCAATTACTCGTATCAAGTAATTGGTAACCAAATATTTCTTCTTTACTGTTCTTATTTTATGCGGGGAATTGTAACCAGTTCCCTTGCTTGGTCTAAATATCCTATAAGCCCCTTTTACTTAGCCTCGTAGGCTATTTCTTTAGGCTTTTACCCTCTTCTTTTCTTTTACTTAGCCTCCTAAGGTGACGCCTTTAATGCATCATTCCTCTTGATTCGTGACCCTAAGGTCAATTTGACCCGTAGACCATTACGCTATTTATAAGCCGAAGGTCGTGGTGATCCCTTAGATTGTCGCTTTACCCGTGTCATTCTTTAAATACATATTTGGTGTCAATGCACCTCTTTTATATTTAAAAGAAAATCATTTACATTATCTTTTCCTTATCCGCCAATCATGGTTCTTCTTACAATGAAGGCTAAATTATTTTATTTCAACTATGGCCCTTAGACCATTTTTTATCCGAGTTGGTAACATTTTCGTTTTCTATGACTCCGCGAGTCATTTATGAGTCCATTCACTTGTCGTGTCTATTAGTCGTTTCACCTCTATTAAGTGATGATCACTTGCGTATATGCCTGGCGCAAAGTCTAATGCCATTGACCACTCGTCACCACCGAGTCACAACTACCATCTTTAGTGGTAACCACAACATTTTGTGTAAGTTGCCTAAAACACTTATTCTAATATGCAGATCAGGCACTGTCTGTTGGTATCCGCGCGCCCACGTGATCGTAGTCCACGACTAGATCGTTTTCTGCTCGGACGATTCTTCCGACTCTATGACTTCATATGTCATTTATACGTCGGTTTGTCCCACGCTTACCGTTATTCGGTTTATGCCTATATTCTTCACAACTCGTTACCAGGGTTCTTTATCTTTATAGTTTAACACTTCCGTTGTTCGTTTTACGTTTTCGTTTATATTCATTCACGACCCTTTACACTGGTTCATTAATATCTCACGCTCCCATTATTCAATTTGCGTCTACATCTATATTTAATCACGTCTCATTACCCGGGCTCATTATTCTTTTGTTTTTAACGCTCCCGTTACTCGGTTTACATTTACATTTAACTTCAATCGCTATACTCCATTTGACTTGTTCGTGTGAAATCCATCACTTATGAACAGTCAAACTTTATTCTTTTCTTTTTTTTTCTTTTGATCCATTTGACTTGTTCCTGTGAAATTCATCACTTATGAACAGTCAAATTTTATTCTTTATTTAACATGTTTGACTTGTTTATGAAATCCATCACTTATGAACAGTTAAACCTTATCCTTCATTTAACCCGTTTGACTTGTTCGCGTGAAATCCATCACCTATGAAGAGTCAAACCTTATCCTTTATTTAACCCGTTTGACTTGTTCACGTGAAATTCATCACTTATGAATAGTCAAACTTTATTCTCTCCTTTTTTTAACTCATCCCATTAGCCTCGTCTTTACTACATTGGATGTGTATGTGCTCATTATAAGAAGTTCACGGTATCATGTGTTTATTACTTACTTGTCGAGAGTAAGCGATCAACACATGGTAGGCATGACCTTATTATAATTATCACATTACTTCCCATGTAAATAAATCCCGGTTTATGTCCATATTTATGATTTTATTTGGCAAAACCTTGTTTAATTGATATTTAACAATTATTATTTTTTACCTTTACATCTCAAAACATATAGAATGTTTTCCTTTTTATATAACTTTTATGCAACCACATTTATCCATGTGATCGTTATTTTTTCTCAACAGAATCTTATTGAAAATTTCTACATGGATCGTCACCCCATCCAAGATTTTAGATTTGAACTCTTTTATATTTTTATTATTATTATTATTATTATTATTATTATTATTATTATTATTATTATTATTATTATTATTATTATTATTCACAATTGTGAATGATGCGTATTACCCGCCCAATTTCTCTTTGGAACATCATCATGGATGGGTATCCTGTCCAGTTTTCCCATGGTTCATTACGTATCTGTTGCATACTACTAGTTATACAATAATTTAAAGTGTGCACTTGAGCTATATTTTCCTTCATTGGCTTTCATTCTCGTTCCACCTTTATTTGGTATCAACATTTACTTTAAGTCCTTAATGAGTACGCTCTACTTGTCATACTTCAGACCAATCCGTCATCATGTCGGCAGGTCATCAGACTCCCGCCATCTTCGGGTGCAAGCATCCTTCAACCAAAACGTTTATATTGATTAGTAACATTGGAAATTAATAAGCACCCTTACTATACTACAAGGCTATCTACAATACTTGTTAACTCAAGTAATTCACTAGCTATATCGGTCTTTTAACATTTTATTTGGGGTAATGTGCGTTCACACGATAACCCTATGTGTTATTTACAACACTTTAACCATGCTAGACCGCTAAATTTATGATAACTTCCGGATCATGTGACTAAGCCTCGAACCGAACACATTTGATCATTAACCTTGAGCTCTGATTATCAACTTGTAATACCCTATCTTGTTTTATTGAATTTCTATAAATTTTTGCATTTAAATGTGTAAATGCGAATGCACGTCCATACATATTTTCGAAAAAGATTAAAGCTTCATAAACATTTAACATTTTAACATGTTATCATTGATTAGTTTTGTAACAACAAAACTAAGTGTAGAAGCTTAAGCTTAGATGTGTTTGGTTCTTCGCATGGGTTAATCATCTTCCATGATATTTGGTTAACGATCCCCTTTCACTTAAGATTTTGAAAATCTATTCGAATCATGTTGGATGTGTATATACAACATACCTAACTACACAATAGATAAAAATCAGAAAAAATTAAAATTTCCGTATAGCATCGGCGACGGCTGTAGGCCGCGTCGACGATGCCTCCTCTAAAACGCTATGGGAACTGAACTACCGTAGGCAGTAGCATAGGATGTTAGACCATGTTGCAGCATCGGCGACGGCCGGTTGTACCGAAAGTGACGGTACCTTCTGCAGAAGTTTTGCTGCATATTTGTTTAATTGTCCATTCGACCCGTTTCAAGTCCCGTACATAAATACACGACTCGGGACATACAGAGACACTTCCGTAAAACACTATTTCCTATTTTTTATTCAGCAATTTCCAGCCGTAAGCTACGGCTATTCTCCGTCACTTACGGTGGGCTGCCACAAAAATTTTTGTATTGTCGTTTTTAATACGAAAACTTCTGTAACTTGTTCAAGTTTTACCCATTTCCCTTGAAACTTACTTCAAATGTTCGTAAAATGTTTGCCTAAATATTTAACCCGAAATCCTTAACCCGGATTCCTAACTTTTGTGAATTACGCAACCATTACCTGGTTTGTATGCATATTCATTTTGTCTCGTTAAGGGAATTAAGCACTTAGGCTTAAATCTCATTCTTTCTTGTCTTATATCTTATTTCCACCCTAAGATTTATCTTTATCTTCCACCGCAACTATACTTGTGGTGGAGTTGTTATCGTAAAATCATTAATCCAATTTCTACATTCGGTTCAATAATTTACGGAAAGACCCATTAAGAGGCATTAAACCAAAAAGGTTT
The DNA here is from genome assembly GCA_947069175.1 of Scalesia atractyloides. NCBI lineage: Eukaryota > Viridiplantae > Streptophyta > Magnoliopsida > Asterales > Asteraceae > Scalesia > Scalesia atractyloides. Next base: position 49,167,115 of record CAMTDV010000116.1, read on the forward strand.
ATGCTTTTCACTTTTACACTACTGAAAGGGTTTTCTAAATTATAAAACTCATTTTTAAACTACCCTGAGGGTCGTTTGCTTATTTTATCATTCGAGGGTATTTTGGTCAACTTAGACCCCTCTTTTACGACAAAGGACTTTAATAACAAGTTTTGACCAAAAGAGCACATTTTAACCATAATCTTGTTTAAATTCATTATGTTCCTAAGAACCTAATGTCTACAATTTAGGTTATGAATTTATCTTGCTTTAAATAACCCTGGTGTTCATTCATGACTCGTTTAACTCTCATCAGACTTTAAATCCTTAATGGGAGTTTGACCCATTACACGTACCTGACTCGAGTCATATCATTGATCCATTAAAATGCCTTGCACTATAATTACTAATCAATAGCAACGCGAATGGTACGCTATTTTCCTGTTAGCATAAAACTCGACAAGCGATCGTTAATTATTATTGTCAAATGGTGATAACGACACCATTTGACCCGTTTGGCCTATATGACCATTTTATCATTATGAGATGGTATTTATTTACCATCTTACCATTTAATCTGTTTCGGGTGACGCCATATGATCATATTACTTAAGGTCGTTTCTTAATTCATTCGACCCATTACGACTTTCGCCATAAAGTGTCTTTTTCAAAGTTCAATATTTATTTGTCATTACATAACTAAATTACTGTTTTACCCTTTATAGCTTCAATTATGGTTTATTACCATTTTTCACTTGTTCCGAACCATGTTATTTCACTTCGGAACCTCATGTTTCCATTACAAGTTTACCTTGTTCACAACCCTTACTACAAGTAGATGTTCTACTAGAAAAGATGTAAGCTTTACTTTCCTTAAGTCCGTTCATGCTTTTCGCACCTTTGACCTGTTTGACCCATTCTTCTCCAAGCTTTAACCTAGCTCCTCAAGAGTCAAACTATAATACAATATCCATAAGATAGTTAGATTAGTCATCAATACCAAGACCATCATCCTTATGGATTTTTCTACCATATTTCGTATTCGATTCAATTATAGGCCGGTTTGAATTTTAAAAGTAAAACTGCCGTTCTACTTATATATGCAATAACAAGTTGAATAAAACTCATTATGCATTTTATCTAACATTGGTGGTCATCATTTTTAGGGCACCTATTTGGCTAAATTCCTTCACCAAATTTACCTTATTTCTTTCTATTCGTCATGTTTACACAATTATTAACCTCAAGTTAGGAAGACTTTCAATCATCATAACAAATCTCTCAAATTATCATAATAGAATTTGGGGATTTTAATGCTATCTTAAAAACCCATTTCACTACATACATGGACTTTAATCTAAACATCAATTTAGCCAAGTATCTCACATTTTCTTGTAAATATGAACACTATATGCATACTTAGACATCACTATAACATCAATCTCATTCTACCATCAAAACCAATCTATGTCATGTAAGAACACTTGACCTAGTCTCTAGATTGTTCAAATATTTAATGTACACTAGTAAGTATAATGATCATCAACATAAATGCATAATCAATTTCATCATACTAACAATAGTTTTGAACTCAAGGTTATCACCTTCAAGTTCTTCTTCACACAAAGTTGATGAAATCAAGTTTTACAACATACCTTATGATCCCCTAGTCTAGGTGATCAGCAATTTACATTCATAGAGAAATTTGAGGCTCGATTTCTCCTTGAACTTGATGATTTAGCTCATTAAGGGTTTACCCCCTTTTCTCCTGCTCAACTTTGACCAAACACACACAAGTGTGTGTTTCTTGGTGTTTATTTCATTTTAAAGATATTAGTTTCAGATTTTGCAATTTTAGTCCCTCCCCAATATTAGATCTTGTACATCATAGTTTATAACTAGGTTATATTCCTAGTTGTCAATCTCTTGTAAATTATCGACGGGCATGATAATTCTATTTTTCTAAGTTTGGGAATGCCACTAACCGATTTAAATTATGTCCTTGTAGCCCGTGCCTTTTATAGACTTTATTTACTAAAAAGCATTTGTTCGCCTTTTGTTAACATTAGTTTTATTTATTTAAATTCTAATGTTCACCGGGTTAACTTTTACCACCAACGGTATTTTACCCGTTCATTCCCGGTTATTTAATTTAAATAACAAAACCCGTTTTTGAGGTGTTACAACTACCTTTATCAATTCATAGTCTATGGAATGCCTCCATCGTGCGCCACGTTTATAAGGGTCCTTTGCTAGACCCACCGTATCGGATGGTTTTACCTTATCTTCCAACAAGGGGTCGTCATTGCTTATTGGATATTTCATATCCATATTAAACCTTCGTTTGTTGGCCCCAAATTTAATGGGAAGATTATGGTGTTTACGTTTGAGCACAGCTTGATGGATTTTTGTGAATGGTTGCTCAACACGAGTGGAGCATCATCCAGGATGATAAATTCGACTGGCACAACCGTTTGATGCTTTTGAATGAGAATGTCCTCAACCACTCCCGTGGTGTGTTTAGATTTTCGGTTAGCCAAGAGGATAGGAATTTTGATCGGAAAGAAATCACCAAAACCTAATCTTTAAAATACGTAGCTAGGCATTATATTAAAACAAAGATTTTTATCTATTAAAATGTTACTAATATAGATGTTTTGAATAAAACATGTTTCCGGTTTTATGTTTAATTCAATGTGTTCATCTTGTATTAGTGAAGTTTGATCTTTAGTTAAATTAACACTTGTCATTTCTGTCAACCCCAAAGCGCAGCGCATATGGCACATGGTATGATATTATCGTTTCATAGCTTTTGACATTTATTTAAAGTTCAAATATTTATTATCATCAATATTAATTTGTCTCACATAACCAAATAATTATTCTAAGGCACAATTCTATATGTCTTCTCAAGTAGCTATCAACCTTTTGTATCTGTTTCCTGTGTAAATGAAATTCGGGTCAACAATAGTTGGTGAATAGATCTTTATTTGTTTTTATTCAACTTTAAAAAGTTTAGTTAACTCTATTTAGTAGAAATTATTTAACATGCAATATTAAGTGTAATAGGTAACAAAATCAATTAATCCGAAAATCAACCAATCCATAAGTAAATAATGTAACATGACATAACGAAACATAAGAAATGAGCGATTTAAGCCCCGAAAGGCGAAAAGTGATACTAGGAAACAATATTGCGATTTAAGCCCCGAAAGGCAAAAAGCGAAACTATGAAATCCCAAGTGCTAAGAAATATATGTTGTAAGAGAAATTGATAGAAACATAAATTATGAAAATAATAAATAAATAAATAATGGAAAAGCAATTTATACCGACTACCATCCTTGAAGGAGGAATCAATATAAGAGGATGATCTAAGGGTGTTGGTAGAAATCCTTGCTTCTACATGGTGATTGAGAGAGTTTTGCACTATCTTGGATGGAGAAAAGAAAATGGTGATGGCTAGGATTTGAGAGAAAATGAGAGAGAGGGGGAAAGTGATAAACAAATAAGATATGACTTGTTTTTTTAAATTGAAAGGCATTAATCCCTTAATTGAGAGGATAAAACTTTGCCATTTAAGAGAGATTTGACAAAATGCATTTTACTTATAAAATTTAGTATATATATAAAAAAGTGATCCGTGTTATTAATAATATTTTTTAATATATATACATTACATTAATTCAGCTGCTTAACTCGTTATTCTCGTATAACTCAAAAAGTATAACGTTTTATAGAAATACGAATATACCGTTGGAACGAGTGTATTTTTCTCTACGATATGACCTAAGTTTCTTAAAAATCAGAGTAGGGTAAAAACATAATATATTTTGATATTAAATGAAATAAACAATAACAATTAATTACTACCAAACAATAACAAAAGAAATCAAATGTGCATTTATTATAGTTTGAGTTCGGGTTACAACGGGTCGAGTTTTAGGATCTGTTTTATGGCGGATGTTACAATCTCCCTTAGTTTTGAAAATTTCGTCCCGAAATTTGCGTAGAACCATTTCGTACAAAAAGGTAAGGGTACTTGTCTTGCATCTGGTCTTCACGTTCCCAAGTAAACTCTAGTCTACGTTTAGAATCCCAGCAGATTCTGACTAATGGAATCCGACTTCGCTTCAACCTTTTCTCACCATAATCCATGACTTCGATGGGTCTTTCAACAAAATGCATAGACTCGTCAATTTGAATATTTTCCAGTGGCACATGAAGGTGTCGTCTGCTAAACATTTCCTCAAGTTAGACACATGAAAGACCGGATGAATCCTACTGAGTTGTTCTTGTAACTCAAGCTTATAAGCTACCGTTCTGATTTTCTCGAGGATTTTGAAAGGCCAACATAACATGGTGCTAGTTTTCCTTTCTTTCCGAATCTAACCACGCCTTTCCATGGAGACACTTTCAAGAGCACGCAATCATCGACACTGAATTCGAGTGGTTTGCGACGTTTATCATCATAACTTTTTTAGCAACTTCAAGCTGCCAAAAGATTGTCACGAATTTGAAGTACTTTATCAGTTGTTTATTGAATCAATTCTGGTCCTGTTATATGAGCTTCTCCAACTTTGTGCCAACACACAGGAGATCGATACTTTTTTGTTATAAGGCTTCAATAGTGCCATGTTGATACTTGAGTGGTAACTGTTGTTGTAGGAAAATTCAATCAAAGGTAAATGGTATCCCAATTCCCTTTGAAATCAATGACACACGGACGTAGCGTGTTTTGTAGCGTTTGAATAGTACACTCAGACTGACCATCAGTCTGTGGCTGGTAAGCAGTACTGAGGTCAAGTCAAGCGCCCAACGCCGATTGCACAATTTGCCATGTGCGAGAGGTAAAACGTCCATCATGATCTAAAATAATACTTAAAGGTACACCATGTCGGCTCATGATTTCATCGATATAGATTCGAGCTAATTTCTCATCCTTGTAATCTATGCGGATTGGAATAAAATGTTCGGACTTTGTGAGACAATCCACAATAACCCAAATGGCATCATTTCCACTGGAGGTGCGAGGTAACCCGATTATTCCCACTTTCAAACTAGAGTTTCGGGTTGTACTAGCAAACCCGAGGGTCGTTGATGTTCTGCCTTTACTTTTGGAACTCGTAAGGCATTTTGAAACAAACTCTGCAATATCCTTATTCATTCTAGGCCACCAATATGTAATTTGAAGATCCTGATACATTTTTCGGCACCAGGATGAATTGAATATCGGGATTTATGAGCTTCGTTCATCAAGAAAACACGAAGGTCGTCACGATTAGGCATCCAAGCCCGATTTAAGAAATGGAGAATCCTATTAGCTTTAGATTCCAACTTTGTTTCTGCTACACAAGACAACTCACTGCGTAAATCATTCTCAGTAACAGATACATGTTGTGCTTCGTGAATCCGATTTTCAATATTAGACAAAATTTGAGAACAACGAGATGAACTGAATTCGCGTATTCTCTACGTTAGGGCCTCGACCACGACATTCGCCTTGCTAGGAAGATGACGAATCTCACATTTATAATCGTTTAAAAGTTCAACACATCGTCGTTGATGCATGTTCAATTCCTTTTGGTTAAAGATATGCTGGAGACTTTATAGTCATTGTAAATCTCACACTTAGTTCGAATAAAGATAATACATATAAATCTTTAGAGCAAAAACCACAACACCAAGCTCAAGGTCATGAGTGGTGTAGTTTTTTCATGAACCTTTAGCTGTCTTGAGGCATAAGCTATCACTTTGCCTTGTTACATCAAAATACAACCGAGTCCTTGACTCGATGCATCACAATAGACGAAAAAGTCATCACAGCCATCCGGTAGAGTGAGTATAGGTGCGTCACACAATTTACTTCAAGGTTTCAAAAGCTTCTTCCTATTTAGGCCCCCAATCAAATGGTTTGCCCTTATATGTCAAAGCTGTGAGTGGTAAATCGAATTTTGAAAAATTGGCGATAAAGCGTTGATAGTAACCTGTCAAGCCAAGTAATGATCTGATTTTGGTAGGAGTATGCGGAGTTTGCCAATTCTCGACAACTTCGATCTTGGCAAGGTCAACATGAATACCTTCATCGTTTGCTACGTGACCAAGAAATTGGACTTTGTTTAACCAGAACTCATAGTTAGAGAACTTTTTGTAAATTCTTTTTGTTTGCAATAGTTCCAGTATGAGACGAAGGTGTCATTCATGATCGTTCTTGGTCTTGGAATAAATCAAGATATCATCGATAAAAGCGATGATGAAATGATCCAAATATGGTTTGCAAACACGGTTGATCAAGTCCAATAATACCGCTGATGCATTAGTCATCCCATAAGGCGTGACCATGAACTCGTAGTGACCATAACGAGTATGAAGAGCGGTTTTGGGTATGTCTTCTTCTAGAACTCTCAAGTGATGACAACCTGAACTTATATCAATCTTCAAGAAACATGTAGCCCCTTGAAGTTGATCTACAAGGTCATCGATTCGAGGTAACGGGTAGAGATTTTTTATGGTTAACTTATTAAGCTCGCAGTAGTCGATGCACATTCGGAACGGACCATCTTTCTTCTTTACAAACAGAACAGGTGCAACCCATGGAGACGAGCTGGGACGTATGAAGCCCTTGTCAGTCAACTCTTGCAATTAACTTGCTAACTCTTGCATCTCTATGGAGCTAGTTGATAAGGTGCTTTTTCAACAAGAGTTGCTCGTGGAACGAGATCAATTCGAAATTCGACTTCTCACACAGGAGGAAGTCCGGAAATATCTTCAGGGAATACTTGAGGAAAGTCTCGAACTACGGGGATATCTTCTGTCTTCTTTTCCTTGCCCTTTTTTTCCACAATATGGGCTAAGAAAGCCACATATTCCTTTCGCAAGTACTTTTGGGCTTGAATACATGACATTAATTTGAGTCCCGTCAAGGGTGTTTCGCCAAAGACTCGAAAAACTTAACCGTTGGTAAGAGGGATTTGAATGTACTATGATCGCGTTGAAACTCCCTAGCTTTATCGGTGTGAGATCAATCAGGAAGTCGTACTCATTTAAACTGCGAGTGTAACCACGAATAACGGAATCATGAGTGACATGTTCCCATCAGCCACTTCAATAGTGTAGGACTTGCCCAAACTCTTCCTAGGCACTCCAAGAACAGACTCGAACTCCAAAGACATAAAGCTTTTATCTGCCCTCGAATCAAATACGACTGATGCATAAATACCATTAATAAGAAACGTACCATTCACCACATTATTGTTAGCATATGCTTGATTTGCTATCTGCCCCCAAATCAAATAAGACTGACACATAATTACCATTAATAAGAAACGTACCATTCACCACATTGTTGTCTCCCTGCGCCTGATTTGCATTAGCGTTGAAGACTTTGCCATGACAACGTGGATTGGCCTGTTGGCTGGGTTGGCTTGATTAACCGGGTTGCCTTGTGCTTGAGCGTTGATAATGTTGACCAACCTTGGACAAGTGTTACGAAAATGGGTTAGAGCACCACAATTATAACAGGGTCTAGCATAGGGCATCATAGGTGGCTTGTAAGGCTAGAGCATGTTTTGAGGAGGTGGGCCATGAATTGAGGTGGCTAGTACATGGGTTGAAATATTTGCCTGTTGTTGGGTTGAGGTCGGTTCAGGTTAGAGGCTTGACCACGACGACAAGCATGGATCAAATGACCGAAATGCCCACACTTGGTACATTGTTGACAAGGTGTGTGGGGCTGGTGATGGTAGAGGCAATGTCCACACAAAGGGTGAGGACTGGTGTAGGGCTTTTTGTTTGGGTGGTTAGTCGGTGCGACTTAGTTCAATGGCACAATTGGGATAGGAGGGTTTATGGTACCTGCATAGTTTCTTCCATTTGCCTTGCGTTTCTTCTTAAGGCCAGAGTGAGAAGATGACTCAGTGTTTGTTTATTTTACCTCCTTTGGCTTTTCAGCAGGATCCTTGTCTGGTGAACCCTGATCCACTTTGCTTTTAGGTCTTTTGACTGTACTCGATTTTCAGTGAGCTGGCCAGCTAGACGCATGGCCTCTTCGAGCATAGCCAGCTTGCTACCTTCCACCGTCTCCTTGATAACTGCCAGGAGAACCTTAATGTACTACCTAATGAGTCGGTATGAGTGAATAGATACGGAACCATCTTAGTAAGCTTGTGAAACCGCTTATTGTAAGCCCTATTCTCACTTCAACTTGTTTCAAATCCCAGAATTCATCTTCTAAGTTCTTGATTTCATATTGTGGATAAAACTGCTCCTTCATAATCTCCTTGAGCTGCTCCCAGGTTAAAGCCATAATAGCTTCCTCACCATGGGTATTTTTCTCGGCATTACACCAAGTTAATGCATTTCCTAGCAAACAGACTGTAGCATATCGAACCTTCCGAATTTTGGGGCATTCTGAATACAGAAACGTACTCTCCATTTCTTTGAACCAACGGAGAAAAGTAGTAGCACCACTTGTGCCTTCATAAGTAGGAGGGTCACAAGACTTGAAATGCTTGTACGAGCATTTGGAAGAGCCAGAACCGCCATGGTTCTCTTGCTCATCGGCTCCCTTGAGGGTTTGGTGGACTTGAGCCATGATGTTGGGAAGGATAGTGGCCATCTCTTTGGCAATATGAGACGCCATGCGACGTCCAGAATTTCCGACACGCTTTCCATTAAGGTTGCGTTTGGCAGACATCTATAGGGATTGAACGTAATAAGTTGTGAGTTTTAAGTATAAACAAGTGGATATAAAGTGTGTTCAACGTAATAAATAAGAAACTTATGATATATAGAGAAATTCGAAGTTAAGATATAAAATAGTGTGAAACATGACACCTCATTAATAAAATAAAATTAAGTAAACATTTCATCATGAAATCATATGAATCATGGAGTCAAATTAACCTTAGGATAAAATAATATTTCAAAATGATATACTAAAAGTTGTAGGGTTGGTATACTTAGAGTAGTATATTCCTTCCATGCATCACTTTTGTAATCACGTGGGCCCCTTTGATTAACGAGCGTTTGCATGACCCGCATATGTCTCCCTTTGACAAACAACTAGCCAAAAATAACTCATGAAATGACAGGATTTGGGTTGATATGGAACATTGTGGGAGGGCACCATGACTTAACGTGGGTACAACTTATCAAAGTGTTGTTGGTTTACGTGATGTTTGGTGTGACATGCTTTGGCCTAATAGGTATTAGTACTCTCGTCGAGGGTCCCTAGGTAGGTAAACTAGTCCTTAATGGATTTATACGAATTGCCAGCCTAGACAGGACGTCCCGACTACCGGTACCTAACCTTTCAGTTACTACATGTCCGTTACGTGAACCCACTTTGATGAGATAAGAAACTCAAATGAAATTCAAAACTTAAAATTAATGAAATCCAATAACATTAAAAAGAAAAATTCAAATTAAAACTTTAGATTCATCGATATTGAAATAATAAATTAAAGTATATAATAGTATATGGTATATAACATGTTTGAACGCAACATGAATAAAAGAGGAATGATAATACTTATTAACATGTACTGCTTATTAAACACATAACAATTTATACAGTGATCATGTGCATTTTTACTTTAAATATTTTAAAGTTATAAACAATTTAACAAGTAAGCACATAAGTACCTAAAAATAAAATGACCATAGTCTAAGTCAGGGGTCTAATAACCTATCTTAATTCCCTAGAGTCTCAAGCTTTGATACCAATCTGTCAGACCCCGACCCGCAGCGGGTATGGCACAGGGTATGATATGATTGATTCATAGTTTTGACATTTATTTAAAGTTCGAATATTTATTATCATCAATATTAATTTGTCTCACATAACCAAATAATTGTTTCAAATAAAACCATACAATATTCAAAATCTAAAAGATAATATAAGTCTTGATTTAATTATTCTAAGACACAATCTTATGTGTCTTCTCAAGTAACTATCAATCTTGTGTACCTGTTTTATGTGTAAAAGAAACTTGGGTCAACAATAGTTGGTTGAATATATCTATATTTGTTTTTATTTAACTTTAAAAGTTTAGTTAATTTCATTTAGTAAAAATTATTTAACATTCCGAAAATCAACCAATCCATAAGTAAATAATATAACATGACATAACAAAACATAAGAAATGAAACAATGATGCCATTCAAGCCCTGAAAGGCAAAAAGCGATACTAGGAAACAATGATGCGATTCAAGCCCTGAAAGGCGAAAAGCGAAACTATTAATGAAACAAGTAATGCAACATACGAAACAAACAGAAGTACTTATGACACTTAACTTGACATGTTATTCAAAAAGTATACGATCATATGAACCATGACACATGAAACACCCCAAAAAGTTAAAGTGACAAAAGGGGAAAAGTAAGATCTACTCACAGCTTGCCTTTCCGTTAATCTGTTAACTAAATCCGCACGAGTAAAGAGAGGAACGACCTGAATGACAAAATTATCCTAAGTAACCTGACACCAAACATATACTTAAACAAAATAACACTACAAATATAAACAATATAAGAAAATCAATGACTTGAGGTTTTTGTCTAACAAATTATAATTTTATTAAAAGTAAATTTTTTCATCTAAGAAATTAAATACTCCCAACTATATTGCTTATGTGACACTTTTAACCTACTAGTCATATATTTATTCTAAATTCATAAAAATATAATGAGTCGAATTTTATTACATATAAATGTCTTAATTTTATGAAACACTACCTACACATATATATAAATTTTATAGTTAGACTTGTAATATTAAAACTAAAGAAAATATGTCTTTTCATATTTTTATATATTCTTTTTTAGCATTCATTAAGTTATATAATTATATTTTATATTTTTCTAAAACGACTTATTTTATATTCTAGTAAAATTTCATCTATAACCATTTCATATACAATAAAACATTGCGGATTCCATCTTTTAATTAGGTCATCATTTTTGAGAAAACCATTTCTTATGTATTTATATTTTAAGAAGAATCAATTTTTTTTGTATAAAATTCTAATGAGAATAGAAATGAAATCTACAACCTAAGACAAAACACATGTGACATCTAAACTTGTAAATTAACCAAATAAAACCAAGTTTTGTATAAGTTTTAGTAAACTATGATTATGATACTAAAATTTTAAAAGAGCAAAACCATGATACTTAGAAAACTTTATGACATTTATCAGAATCTATTATTTAATTATCATCACAAAATATTATCGTAGATCAAAACAGAAGCTATATCTAAACAACCCCAAGTGCTAAGAAATATATGTTGTAGAGAAATTGATAGAAACATAAATTGTGAAAATAAATAAATAAATAATGAGAAATGCAATTTATAACGACTACCTTTCTTGCAGGAGGAATCAAGATAAGAGGATGATCTAAGGGTGTTGGTGTAGGTCCGGAATCCGGTGGTTCTAGACGGAAGTTTGGGCAAACTATAGTACTAGTTCGGTAGAATGTTATTAAGAATAGAGTAGAAACAGAATACGCGGAAGATTCATTCATTGGTACCAAAAGAGTATACATCTTGTTAAGCTTGCAAAATCCTAGAGAGATTTCACCAGCGTTTCCCCTCTAGGAACTCAAACTTACAAAACAATGAACACAAAACACCTATATATAGACATTGACCAACTCGTGCAAAGTGAGCATTTGGCTTTGTACGAAGTGGCTTCACTTCCTACGAAGTGACATAAATGCTCATCTCATGTTCGCTACTTCGTTCGTGTGTTCGTATCTAATCTATACAATATTCAAAACACGTTCTATCTAGCCTATTTGTACACCGACGGACATAAAATACATCAAAAATTTCCCCCATGGACGTCACTACCGAAGCTTGATCTTGATCTTTAGATATGAGAGCTGTGTTGAATATTCTACAACTTCAATCAAGTATCTTGAAATCTTCAATTAATTCCCCCTTGATTGATGATCCGGGTTTGGATTATAAATATTAAAGCACCAATTCCGCCTGAAATAATTCTCTCAAGAAATTAATCTTCAGGTCTTTGTTTGCACGGTTCCCAACCTCCTCTGATTTGTTTAATTGACAAATTCTGTTGAATAACCACCAATTCAAAATTAATCAATGCAGCATCTCCATTTCAACTTTAACCACATTCACGTTCGGTTTTAGCACACTCCTCCTATGCTTGATCCTCTGATCTTCAAAAACCTAACCGACAACTAATAGAAACTTTTAATTACCATAACGGTACACTTCAAATAAATGAATACCAGCGAAAATATGAAATCTCGATTTCCGTAATCAAGTTTAAGCATATTGCTGAATGACTAATTAGCAAATCGGTAATCTGTTCAATCAGCAAATCTTCATCGGAATCAGATAATCTGGTACCACATCAGATCTGAGAAACATTCTTCCTCAATCAAAATCACATTTATCCTCTTAAGTCATAATAACATATATATAGCTATTTGTGTTGAATCGGTCGCAACCAAATCCGCAAGCATCATCATTCAACGGGGTTAGTCTAAGAAGAACAATTCATCTGCTTGAAGAATGGCACCTAAGACTATCCTCAATCATTCGTGTATACAACATTCTTGAATGACCTCAGATTTTCTCGGTAGTTTTGAAGCCGCTAGCCATGTTAATACCTAAGACCATCACTAACTATTCGTGTACACACAACATATTTTGAATAATCTCAGATCCTCAGTAGTATCAGCGACTGCTTAACCTGCTAACCTGATCCCCATCGAAGATTAGGACTCTAACCCTTAAGCATCAATCTGTATCACGGTCTGAAATTCTGAACCTCTTATGATCACGAACTAGCGAAACAAGATTTTCTGCATCCCCAGATAATCTGGGGTCGGAACCACCCGAATACTGTTATAGAGTTACGAAGTTCAAAAGTGTTAGAATCTTCATATATATGTGAAAATTTTTATTCCCTCTCATTTTTGCAAATTCTGACCGTACCAAATTTTTCACTGAAATTCACCCTCAAATCTGGAATCTTCAGTTTTCAACAAATGCGGATTTAAGGTTACGTCCCGTTGATAATTACTATACCAAATAATCATCATTCAACATTGGTATCAGTGACTTCCCCAATATCTTCAATTAACTGTGATTGTATCATCAAATTTGTACTCTGAAGCTCTAGACGGTATCCCCGAACAACCTGAATTAGATGTTAAAATCTCGAAAAAAATTGCAATCACAAAATTCTTTCTGGACACTCGTCTCGTCAATACGATCAAAACTTGCCTTCCTTTTTTTAGGCATTCAGGTTCACTTCTCACAAGCTAAACTTAACTTTATGCGAAGTGCCTCTTCGTACAGCCTGATTACATTTTTCGATCCAAAATCTTTATTTCTGCGAATTTCATGATGATTCTAGCACAAACTTGGTCGAAAATCAGTTTCTAACAATCCTATAGATTCAATTTTACTTTTTGTCCGTGGATTGTCTATTTATATGATGTTTTACGTCTAAACCCACTCAAACATCCATAGTAAGTGATTCATCAACTGTTAGATTGATTGAATCGGTAGTGTAGCTCTGATACCAATTGAAGGTCTGGGATCTAGCGGTTCTAGACGGAAGTTTGGGCATATGATAGTACTAGTTCGGTAGAATGCCATTAAGAAAGGAGTAGAAACAGAATACACGAAAGCTTCATTCATTCATACCTAGAGAGTATACATCTTGTCAAGCTGGCGAAATCAGCACTTCCCCTCTAGGAACTCCAAAACTTGCAAAACAATGAACACACAACACTTATATATAGACATTGACCAACTCGTGCGAAGTGAGCATTTGGCTTCGTACGAAGTGGCTTCACTTCATACGAAGGACATAAATGCTCCTCTCATGTTCGCACTGTCACACCCCGACCCGTAGCAGAAAAGGTGATCGGGGCATGATTGGGTTTTCATCAAAGCTCATGACATTTATTATAACGTTTCATATTTATTATTACAATTTAAAGGGAAATCATACAATCATAATTACAACATGTTCTACACAACTTTCTAGACTTCATTATTTTCTTCTAAGGCATTTCCTATGTTTTCCTTGCTTCATCCTTTCACCTGTATCATGTGTAAAAATGGTTTTTGGATCAACAAAAAGTTGTCGAGTGAATCCTATGAAAAATATTTAAACAAGTTTATTGAATTGATTATAAATAAAGTGCGTAACCACATATGAGTAAATATAGATGTAAACTTATTCACAAATCACTTAATATTAAATAATGCACACATATACAATAATAGATTGTTTTGAGGCACGCGTTGCTCAACTCGTCTCCCACGAGGAACTGATGGGCCTAATGAATGAGTTTTGAGACACGCGTTGTTCTACGAACTGATGGGCCTAATGAATGAGTTTTAAGGCACGCGTTGTCCAACTCGTCTCCCACGAGGAACTGATGGGCCTAACAAATAATTTGCATACAACTTGACAATATGTAATACATAACTACAAACAATATTTACATTCTAAGTTTAAGTCATAATATGTATGGCACGAGTTTGAATAAACGAATTTGTTTTAGTGACACATGATACACCCCAAAACGTGTAATTAAAAAGGGGAGTTGTAAGATTCACTCACAGTGGGTGCGTTCGGTTGATGATGTTGAATGCGCACGAGTTTAGAGGATTGATTGACGAGGTAAAACTAACCTAATTAATAACGAAAAAGTAAGATAAATAAATGGATTTTATTAACAATTGTAATAGAATTTTTGGATATATTTTTGTGAGTTTAAGGCTATTTTCTAACTTTAAAAATGTTATTTTTAAGTATTTTTAATTGATTTTTAATTTAAATAAATAAATAAAAATAATAAAAAAAATGTTGACTTTTGACCGTTGACCATAAGCGTTGACTGTTTGACCGGTTTTATTGTGTGTATGTATGCGCCGGGCAGGACTCGAACCCGAGACCTCCCGTACGCGTGCACGCAGCTCTACCAACTGAGCTACGTGTCTAACCCGAAATATTTCTGTTTTTAATTATATTTATACACTAATTAAGTTAATCCGAAAATCATTTATTTTAAAAAGATTTTAATGTATCGACACGGTGCTCTCCACAGGTCTCGAACCCGGGACCTGTGGTTTAGTTTGGCACACAGTCCACCGCTGGACTGTGTGTCTAACTTGGTAAATATTCTGGATTTTATTATACTTAACATCTTACTGAGTTAACCCGGTTCGGTTTCTAAAAAAAACATTTTTATTACAGAGGTTATGGTTGTGATAGGAATCGAACTCGCGTCGTGTGCATATTGTTTGCACACAGTCCACCGCTGGACTGTGTGTCTAACCCGTTCAATATACTAATTTTAATTAATCTTATAATATATCTGAACTTCGTCTTCTTCGCTTAAGATTACTGGTTATGATAATTCAACTGATTTATGTCTAATTCGATTAACAAGCTTTATAAGTAATTGAAAGGTAATGAATGGAGAGAGTTTGGGGGAAGGATGTACCGATCAGCGTCTTTCACAGAACTCCGGCGAAGACTCGTCGGCTCTGTTTGTGAACTTCGGCTGTTAGAATCAATTAACAGTTCTGTTCGATTAGATATGATATTGAGGTACATAAACAAGGATTTACAGAAGTTTGGATGATTATACCGATTCCCAGCGTAAGATCAGAAATTTCAGAGGTTTTCCGGCGAGAGCTGAATATTCCGGCTACGTCGTCTGGGATTGATTCTGATGGTTGGATTGAAGTTAGTAACAGTCTAACAACGGATTGAAACGGAAAGAGTCGAGGTATTTACCGTGTAGATGAAATCTCGGTTTTCCAGCGACTTGCAGAGATTTTCTGGCGAGTGAAAATTCTTCGAGAAAATGTGCGATTTTGAGCGAAAAGGCTACCAGAGACTTGTGGGTGTATTTATAGGGAAAAATATCGATGAATTGAGTCCGATTACGTCTTGATTCGTCGATCAATAATTTTTCCGGCGGTTATGACTGATGTCGCGGACTGGACATCGGTTATAACCGATGCAATAGTTATTATACGCGTTAAGACAGAAGAAACCGACAGTGAAAGGCGAAATCGTCGGGATTTCCGACGACTGCGAATTGGGCGCGTCGATTTGAAATCGAGATTGTGATATTTGAATTAATTGTTTTGGTATATTACTAAAGAACACAAGTGGCGGAGTGGTTTGGTGAATGAGAGTTAAGACTTGGCTGACCCGGTTGACCCGGCTGACCCGGGTTCGAATCCCGGCAGCCTTGTTTTATTTTTATTTCACTATTTTTAATACATTTTCAAATGTAAATTTTATATTCTAATATACTTATTAATTATATATCGTTTTAAAATTAATTTGAGCATTAAATACGCAACGAAATTTTTAACTGGTTGTTCGGTTAATAAACGGAGCGGGTTTGGTAAATCTGGTTTTTGACGGATGTTACACGCACTTTGGTCGTATGTTCGTATCTAATCTATACAATATTCAACACACGCTCTATCTAGCCAATTTGTACAGTAACGGACATAAAATGCATCAACAGTTGGTAGAAATCTTTGCTTCCGCTTGGTGATTGAGAGAGTTTTGCAATATCTTGGATGGAGAAAAGAAAATGGTGATAACTAGGGTTTGAGAGGAAATGAGAAAGAGAGGGAAAATGATAAAGAAATGAGGTATGATTTGGTTTTGTTAATTGGGAGAATAAAACCTTGCCATTTAAAAGAGATTTGACAAAATTCATTTTACTTTATATATTATATTATATATATCACGAAAAAGTGATTCTTGTATTATTAATGTTTTTTCTTATTATATATATATATATATATATATATATATATATATATATATATAACGTTAATTCAGCTGCTTAACTCGTTATTTTCGTATAACTTGAAAAGTATAATGTTTGATAGAAATACGAATATGCTGTTGGAACGAGTGTATTTTTCTCTATGATATGACCTAAGTTTCATAAAAATCAGAGTAGGGTAAAAAATAATATATTTTGAAATAAAATGAAATAAAAAATAACAATTAATTACTACCAAACAATAACAAAAAGAATCAAATGTTCATTTATTATGGTTCGAGTTCGGGTTACAATAGGTCGAGTTCTAGGATCCGTTTATAGCGGATGTTCCAATTTCTTTGATGTTAGGATTAGTGTTTAACTCTTTTAAATACTTAGCATGAAATGGAACCAAACTTTGATTTTCAAAAGAAGCTTGTGAAATATGTATTTCTTGGAGGTCTTGTTGTTCCTCTTCTAAATTTACCTTTGTAGACTTACCTTCCATGTGATTGGTTTCAGTTTTTTCATCTTCATGTGTTGAGTTTTCTTTCTGTGGTTCCTCTTTCTTTGGCTCTTGAGGTTTTACCTCTTTGGTACAATTAGCCTCTTTGTATGCACGAGATTGCTTGATCAAGAATTCTAAGTTCTTGAGACTTAGTATGAGGCTTTCGGCTTCGGGGACGATTGTGGGTGGTGTTTCTTATGTTTCAAACGTTGTTGTGTCCCAATCAAAGCTTGATTTTGGAAGCTCAAACCATGGTTTATCATATGTTGTATATGAGGTTGATGGTTGAAAAAGGTAATAATCCATTTTGCACCGAATGGGATTCACCGCGTATGGTACAATATGGTTCCTCATAACCAGCATCATATTAGTAGTTATAATCTCCCATGTAATAATCCATTGTTTGGATAGTACCTAGAAGATTACGGCTTTTGGAAACAGAAAATGTTTACGAAAATATAAGGTTTACACGGCCCCGTGTAGTGTAAACATGGCCCCGAGTCTAGGACTGTGATTTATTCGGCACTGGGCGTTTTTACACGGCCCCGTGTCGAATAAGCAAGGCCCCATGTGAGCTTTCTGAGAAAAAAATTTTGTTGGGATTTAAGTTAGTGCAGATTGAACATGTCCCCGTGTTAGTACAACATAGCCCTGTGTTAAGCTACGTTAATTGAAATTTTGAGAAAAACTAACAGAAATTTGACCAGAAAAAATTAAAGAAAATGATTAGGCCATTGATTGTAAGCTTTCTTAAAATACTTGTGCCCCCGGCAATGACGCCAAAAACATAATGTGGTTGTAGCGTGAGTGGTTCTTTTAGTTAAGTACCCTTTAACTCGTTTATTCAAGTTTTATATTTATAAAACACGATATAACACTATCACTCTCTACAACACGCTAGGCCAAGTGCACCCATCATTGGCGTAGTATAGTCATGGTAAGATACCGATGTCGTCCAAGGATATAAGACCTTTTAATACCGGATTATCGTAAACGTCTAATCGACCCAAACTTTGAGAAAGGGTTTTAAAAAGTAAACTAAATAAATAACATAAAGTAAAAGAAGATACAAATAAACAAGATTGAATCACTTGGTTCCGACTCATCTGTAACACCTCGTAAAATCCACGTCTGGTATTATACCGACACGTGTAAGTACCCTTCGATGATGCCTCAAATAAGTTAGCCACTCAACTCCTCAAACGTGTCTAAAAAATGTTTTAAACCTGACCGTAGCTTACAGTCCAGGACCATAAGCTACGGTCCAGGCTCACTGGTTTGGTTTTAAAACTAACTGTAACCTACGGTCCGATGACCGTAGCCTACGGCGGGCCTCTAGAACTACTCTTTTTCATTATTTTAGCTTTCAACTAATAACCTGAAGGCCCCTAGACTTTATTATTTCAATAACCAAGCCATCTTTCGGCCCGAACGACTCCAGGTTGAAGTGATATCTTTTGATTCACCATCCTCGAGTATTCCATGCTATCACCGAACCTTTAACTTTAATAATTTAGGTAAATTAACCTTTAAAACCATAAGGATCCGTATTTATCATATCCTAAGCTAGTGACTACGAATAAGTCACAAAAGCACCTTGTGTGACACTCGTTAACGTTTGGTTATTCACACTCTTCTTCACATACATCACATGTTGAACGAAAGACTAAGTTGCATCATTATGTCATTAAATATAAGTCAAGGGACAATTCATGACAATCCATAAAACTATTTTGAGGGGCTAAAATTGTTAACAACCCCAAATTTTTGTCAAGATGCCACCTCTCCTGGAAATTGCCACACTCTTGCAGCTCTTGACACCTAATTAGATACTTGTGATGATCCTACAACACCTCTAACACCTGGCTTCATCCTCACACACCCTCTTGCACTATAAATAGCCGACTAAGTTCACTCATTCTTTGCTCATCTCCTCTTCTCCTCTCTTATTACACTCTTAGAAGTTCCTGGTCATCTCGGAGCATCCCTTTGAGTTCTAAACTTCTCTTCGGTCACTTGTAAGTGTTCCATCTCTGCTCTTTTCTTTTATAGGCTTTCAATAGCCAAAATTCAAGCATTTTCGACAAATGCCTTGATTTCCGGTTAAGACCATTATGGTTTAGTCATTGTTCAAATTGAACATGGCTAAGTGATCATATTCCATCTCTGCTCTTTCTTTTATAGGCTTTCAATAGCCAAAATTCAAGCATTTTCGACAAATGCCTTGATTTCCGGTTAAGACCATTATGGTTTAGTCATTGTTCAAATTGAACATGGCTAAGTGATCATAATTAGGTAGGTATTGAACCCTTTAAAAGGGCACCTCCTTAGGATCGGTTTACTAGACCAATTGATGGGTCAAAGTTTATGTTTTAAAAAGTTAAACGGGTCAGATTTTTTAATTATTATAATCCGATTTATGGTCACATTATGATCGTAATACAATGTAACATAACCCTCTGAGGTTATATTACATGATCATAAACATAGTCTGAGTTTATGCACAAGTTTCGTCAAATGTCAAACTTTGACTAAAATGCCCTTTATTACATAAAACAAGGTTTTAATCAACATCGAACTTGCAAATGAATTACCTACTGATATGTTAATATAATTAACATATTATTATTCTGATAAACTAAGTTTTAACATAATATCTTATATTTTGAAAAGATCAAAATGCCCATTCGGTGCATAGTTTGGTCCTACACCATAAATCACACTTATGTGTGCCATCTTACTGATAACATGTTCCAAATTAAGGATTTTTCCAAAGTGTTTATTATCATAACATCAGAATATATGTAAGTTCCTTTTATACGACATAAAAATGGTCAAAATGCCTTATAAGGCGTAGGTTCGTTTTAAAACTTCAACGGCATATAAGTTGATATACTACTGATTTTACAACTTATTTAAAGTATAATGACATATAGAACTTGTTCATGACTCATCCGATTACCCAATATCGTTTATATGTGTACGGTTAAGTATATATGTAACTAGTTTACCAAAATTAACCAAAACGGGTTTAACCTTATCATTTTAATCTCAAATTCCAAAATGTAAATTGTTTACCCATGACATACAAGTCTTAAGTACTTTTTGGGTTTATACTACATTCTATCCGGTCAACGCTTAGTCTAGCGTATTGTACTGTTTTGATCCTTTAAGCTAGTCGGTCTAAGTCTATGACTTAAATAGGACCGTTAGCATTGTAATTGGTTAGCTTATGCCATTATTCCAGACTAAAGCCTTCCAGTAAATGCTATCTGCACTTATCTAATTGATTAAATGGCTGAGTTAATATAAACTTGCATTTAAATCAAGTACTTGCTTAGGTAAATACTCTTAACTTATTTTCCCAATATGGGCTTGGGTTACGGTAAATTATTGTCGTTTGGTCGGAAATGGGATCCATCGAATGCCGGATTGTGGCTAGTAAATCCGTATATTCCGTTTTGATCAGTTTTGTTTGATAACTTAAACATTGGGGGTTAACGACTGTGTCCTGGACATCGTCAGCTCATTTAAGTTACTAACGGCCACGACCAAAGCATGTGGTGTAGGAATACACCCGACAGATGCGAATGCTAAAATATTTTTACCCACAAGTCGGGGATAACTCCTTCTTGGGTTCATAAGTGGTGTGTCAGTTAATCATGTCTTGGTCTCTGTACTGGGCCCCATATGTATTGACAAATAGGTGAATCTGTATACAAGGTTAAAAGCTTAACTTTCCCAAGTTATAAAAGATTTTTCATGCCCTGTGAACTTAAATCAACTAGTGAAATGTTTTCAAAACGAGTCAGTTATTTACCAGCGAAAGCTGACGTATTTTCAAAAGACTAAGTTGCAGGTACAATACGAAATAAGCTGGAAGCTGCTTGGTATTGATATAAGAGGATCTTGCAAATCCTTATATCTGCCCTAATGTCTGCTAATCATCTTTTGTATATTTTACAATCCACATGTGGATCTTTCATTACAAGCCGTCTGTATATTATTTTCGAAATTTAGACATTTTGGTTTGTAATAATATTTTAAACTACAAGACTTACGTTGTGTTGTGTTAATTGACTATGATAACATCAACTTACGTCACATTACTACCCACTAGGGCCAACCGAGGTTCGGTTGGAAATACGGGGTGTGATGGGTGGTATCATAGCCAACGTTTGAGAAACACTAGCCTGATGTGTTTAATCTCAAACTTACACAATAGCACATTCCTTAAGACTTCCGAGTCTAGGCATTGACCTAGGATTACTCATTTCATTATTAAGTTATTATTATTGTTTTCGTCTTATTTTAACAGGAAAATGCCGCCAAGATTCAGAGGACAAAGTGGAAGAGGAAAATATCCAATGAGGGGAAGACCATCGGGGCGTATCCCTTCACAACCTCACAACTCAAATTCCTACCAAGATTCAGGAGATTAATCTCCTTGGCAACCAGCGAGACACTCTGTCTCTCATAAATACTCGCCCCCACACTCCCAAAACTCTTACCATTCACACCAGTTTCACCACTCCCTTCACACTACTCTCACCATTCCTATCATTCCCATTCAAATTCATATCATGAAGAGTTTAACCCAGATCTTTATTTTAACCCACCTCCGGCTGATCAGAATCAGTTGGATCAACCAAATCCTATGGACGAGGACTCCGACCCGGAGATGCCACCGTCAGGATCGCATGGACACCCCATTGAAATATCTAGCAGTTCTAACTCTTATGCAGGATCAACTTATCAAGGTCCTAATGAGTAGGACCAATATTGGAGTCAATTCACTTTTGTTAACACTCCTTCGTACCACTCTCCAACATCGCCTCCGACATCGGAAGGCGTCCAAATGAAACCGGTGGAGCAACCTCAGCCACCACCCGAGCCACCAAGGAGGAAACGTGGAGCACGTATGTCGGTGCGTGCGGGACAACAGTCGGGTTTGCTACCACCATTACCCAAAACCTACCCTACCATTCCTGAGGACCCACAAATGGGTGGACCCTCAAATACTTCACCTGTGGTGGAACCAACACCACCACCTGTGGTTCAACCTCCACCGTTGGGTTTTAATAACCCTATCCCTACATACCCAGATACGTCTGAGTATAATCCTTTTAACCCAACTACGCCGACGAATATAAACTATCAGGCACTATCACATGACCCATTTATACAGCGGTCAAGCATAATGCACTTTATCCATCTCCTTACCACCTACTTATCCACCTACTGATACCCTAGTTATGGGTACCAATATCCTGTTGTGCCTCAACCACAACCTCCGCCATCTCTTGAGGCCATTAATGAAGCCTTGGAGCGGATGAAGGAAATGCAACAACATGCGGCGAAGCGGAGAAGAAGACGAATAAGTTCTTCAAAAAACTTTCCAAGTTAGTCAAGGGAAAGATGGACGAATGAAGTTTCTTCTATTTTTAAATTTTTTAATCTTTTCTTTAGTCCCTACGTGGACATGTTATTTCTTTAGTCCCTATGTGGACAAGTTGTTTCTTTTAGTCCTTGCAAGGATAATCAATTCAATTTATTTCAAGTGTTGTAGTTTTCTATTGTTATTTAAAGAAATATTTGGAATTATATATTTATGTAAGCGTTATATCCTCTTCAAGTGATCTTCTCGATTTTAATACGAAATTTATGATCCACTATATAATTCCAAAAGATCTTCTTAATGGTTTTGATTAGCCAAATTGCAAATTCCATATTAATTGGCAGATTATAAAAGATAGTTAAGGACAAATAGCCTTCTATCATAATAGTTAAGGATGATTATTCCTTCTCTCCAGAGGTGGTGAACTATGTTCAAGACTCCAAGTCATTAAGGTCAAATGCGACCATGACTATTATTAATCAACCATTAAGATAATTCCGTGTTAACATTCAAGTAATGTTAATACTCCAGATAGTGTGACTTGACAAACCACACTAACCGTCTAGGTAATGGACTACGTCCTAGCCTTATAACCTATGTGATCAAATTTAATCCCTGCTAATATCATCAATGCGATGATAATATTAAACAGCCATTAGTGATGAAGTGCCTACGGGCCATAATTAAACATGCATTGGTGATGAAGTGCCTAGGGATAATATTAAATATTCCATTAGTGATTAAGTGCCTACGATCCATAATTAAACATCCATTAGTGATGAAGTGCCTATAGGCCATAATTAAACATCCATTAGTGATGAAGTGCCTACGGGCTATAATTAAACATCCATTAGTGATGAAGTGCCTACGGGCTATAATAACCTACGCTATAATAACATCAATTAGTGATGAAGTGTCTACGGGCTATAATTAAACATCTATTAGTGATGTAATACCTACGGGCTATAATTAACATCCATTAGTGATGATTTTCCTACGACCAATACTATATTGTCAATTAAGACAATGACAGTTGTAACCTTATGGTTCCCTGTCCAAGGTGGTGAGTTATACTCAAGCCTCATAGTCATTATGATCAACGAGATCGCGACTAATATCATCAGTGCGATGATTATCTATCTTAACATCTTAGATAATGTTAATTGATTTGCCTACAAGCCATATTATATTGTCAAATATGACAATGACAGTTGTGACTTTATGGTCCACTGTCCAATAATATACGGACTATGTCCGAATTTAGAAAGCCTTTGATGGTCTCTTTGAGAACCAGGCCAATTATACCTAAATATCTCAAAGAATATTTATTTTAAATATTAAGCCTGACAGTTGTGACTCTAGCACACTGGTTCAAATAGGCAATGGATCTATTTATCCAAACTTTATAGCCTATATGGTTTATAATTCCATGGCTAATATATGTTTAATTGGTATTTAGTACCAAAACATTAGAGATGGCTAATTTAGATGAGGCACAAAGTATCGTTGTGATAATAATACAGACAATGCTGAAAACATAGACATCGATGCTGATGATTTTCAAGCTCGCATTGATGCATCTGTTTGAAAGTCCATGGAAAAATTTAAGGAATCGAGGGCTACTCGCTCCAGGCCTTTATCTATTCCACCATCTTCAGCTTGAAAGGAGAGCTCTTTTCACTCATCGTATGCAAAGAGTGAACCAAAGAAACTAGAATTTAATGATAGGTCCCGTTCTTCTAAAGATGGATGTACCTATAACTACTTTGTCTCCTGCAAGCCCCGAGACTTTAACAGAGAAAAAGGGGCTATAGAAGCCTTGAGATGGCTCGACGAAATGGAAACCATAGTAGATATCAATGGTTGTGCTAATAAGGATGTAGTTAAGTTTGTATCCCAATCCTTTAAGGGCGATGCCATTTTATGGTGGAAGGCTATGGTCCAATCAACAGGTAAGGTTCACCTGTATAACTTGGGATGGACCAAGTTTGCGGACCTTGTAAAGAAACATATTGTCCACCTCATGAGGTGGAGAAAATAGAGTCAGATTTTCTAACTCTTACAATGAAAAACCTGGATTGTCGGAAGTATGTTACCGACTTTAATTCCCTATCCAGATTAGTATCTTATTTAATTTCACCTGAACCCAAATGCATTGTACATTTCATAAATGGGTTAGCACCTGAGATTAAAGGCATGGTGAAGGCTGCTCAGCCTATAACTTATAGGTCTACTGTTGACCTATCTCTTTCTTTCTCTCACCTTGGATTTGGTGAGACAAAAGTCAGTTAAGACTAATATTGACGAGAAGAGGAAGAGAGAGGATGGTAACTCCAAAAGATTTAACAAGATGCATAAGGGGAGATTCGGGTTCAAAAGGAACCAAGATAGGTCGGGTGAGAAACCAACGTGCAAAACATGCAACCGCAGGCACTAGGGACAGTGCAATTCTGACCCACAGGCTAAGCCTTGTGGTATTTGCAAGAAAAAGGGACATAAGACACTAGAATGCAAGGATATTAAGGATTCTATTTGCTACGGCTTAATGAAAAGGGCATATCA
Source organism: Scalesia atractyloides (assembly GCA_947069175.1). NCBI lineage: Eukaryota > Viridiplantae > Streptophyta > Magnoliopsida > Asterales > Asteraceae > Scalesia > Scalesia atractyloides. The sequence continues at coordinate 49,192,363 of CAMTDV010000116.1, forward strand.
AGACTAACTGCCCTAAAAATCTCTAGAGCAATAATGCGAAGCCTAGAGAGCCAAGAAAGGAAATGCACGGGCCTTTCAGATGAATTCTAGGGAAGCTGTTAATGACAACAACGTCATAATAGGTACACTCCTCATCAATGATGTATATGCTACAGTCCTTTTTTATTGGGGCGCAGATAAGTCATTGTGGACCATAAGTTTAGCAAACTGTTAAACTTAACCATAAGAACACTAGACATAACTTATGAAGTAGAACTTGCTGACGGAACCTCAGAAATAGCGTCTTCTATTCTTCATGAATGTTATATATCCATAAGAATCATTCTATTCCTAACTCCCTTTTGCCAATGAAATTGGCGGGGTTCGATGTAGTTCTAGGCATGGATTGGTTATCTCATAACCACGCCCGCATTGCTTGTGATAAGAAACTCATCAAAATTAAAACCCCATCTGGTGAAATGCTCACCATTCTTGAGATTCACACTATGGATTGCCAGACAAGTGTCATTGCTTAAGGCATCCAAGTGTTTGAGGAGAGGTTGTGTCATCTATATGGCACAAGTAACTATTAACGAGCCAAACCAAAGATTGAAGACCTTTCAGTCATTTCAAAATATTCCGATGTTTTCCCTGAAGAAACTTGGTCTACATCCAGATAGGTAAGTGGAGTTTAGGATTGACATCCTACCAGGAGCGGCACCTGTTGCAAGAGCTCTGTGTCGGCTAGCACGCGCAGAAATGAAGGAATTGAGAATACAATTAGATGAACTCTTAGAGAAAGGCTTCATTCAATCTAGTTCCTCACCTTGGGGAGCTCCTATCCTTTTCGTTAAGAAAAAGGACGGTTCAATGCGGATGTACATTGATTACCGCGAACTAAACAAAATAACGATCAAGAATCTTATCCTCTGCCCAGGATCGATGACTTGTTCTATCAATTCCAAGGGGCTAGTTACTTCTCTAAAATCGACTTAAGATTAGGATATCATCAATTGAAGGTTAGAAGTGAGGATGTTCCCAAGACTGCCTTCAGGACTCGTTATGGCCATTATAAATTTCTTGTGATGCTTTTTAGGCTCACAAATGCACCTGCAGCATTCATGGATCTCATGAACAAAGTATGCAAACCCTATCTAGAAAAGTTCGTCATTGTCTTCATAGACGATACACTTATCTACTCTTGTAATCAAGTTGATCACGTAAAACATCTTCGATGCATCCTAGAATTGCTCAGACAAGAAAAACTTTATGCTAAGTTCTCTAAGTGTGAGTTTTGGCTTAGGAAATTCCAGTTTCTTGGACATGTTGTAAGTGAGCATGGTATCTAAGTGGATCCCGCCAAGATTGAGGCCATAATGAAATGGGAAGTACCCAAAACTCCATCGGAGATTCGTAGTTTCTTAGGATTTGCCAGTTACTAGAGGAGGTTCATTGAGAACTTTTCGAGGATAGCCACTCCTTTAACTACCTTGACCCATAAGAATGCCAAGTTTGACTGGGGTCCAAAACAACAAGAATCTTTTGAAATTCTAAAACACAAGTTGAGCAATGCTCCAGTGTTATCTCTACCTGAGGGTATTGAGGATTTTATCGTTTATTGTGATGTCTCGCACACTGGGATGGGCTGTGTGCTAATGCAAAAAGGCAAAGTAATTGCTTATGCATCACGACAATTAAAGGTGCACAAAAGGAATTACACCACCTATGATTTTGAATTGGGCGTTGTTGTATTTGCACTTAAGTTATGGAGATTACTTATATGGCACAAAGTGTATTATATACACTAATTATAAGAGTCTTCAACATTTGTTCAATTAAAAAGATTTGAACATGCGACAACGCCGCTGGATGGAAACACTTAGTGATTATGATTGTGAAATTCGCTATCATCCAGGCAAGGCAAATGTCACTGCTGACGACTTGAGTCGTAAAGAAAGAGTTAAGCCTATTAGGATTAACGCCAAGAGCATTAAGCTCAAAATAACTTGAATGAGAAGCTATTAGATACACAAAAGCAAGCCCAATTAGAGGCTAATATTCCTAATGAAGGATTAGGCAGAATTGTTGATCAGTTAAAGCCTAGAAAAAATGGAATCCTTAGATTTATGGCAGATTCTAGGTTCCAATCTTTGGCGGACTTAGGGATCTAATCCTCCAGGAAGCGCATAATTCAAGATACTCAGTTCACCCGGGTGGTGACAAGATGTATCAAGATTTGGAAAAGAATTGTTGGTGGATGGGTTTGAAGAAATCCATAGCCACTTATGTAGCTAAGTGTATGACGTGTTCGCAAGTTAAAGCCGAACATCAGAAATCGTCAGGACTTCTACAACAACTTGAGATTCCCACTTGGAAATGGGAAATGGTAACTATGGATTTAATTATCAAGTTACCTAAGACCAAATCTGGTAATGGCACAATTTGGGTCAATGTGGATAGGCTGACTAAGTCAGCACATTTCTTGCCAATTAAGGAAACTTATAATTCTGACAAGTTGGCAAAGCTATATGTGGACAAGATTGTGTCCCTACATGGTGTGCGGGTATCTATTGTATCTGATAGAGATACTAGATATACATCTCACTTTTGGAAAAGTTTCCAAGAATCTCTAGGCTCCAGATTAAACTTTAGTACGGCTTACCACCCATAGACAAATGGACAAAGTGAGCATATTATTCAGACTTTGGAAGACATGTTTAGAGTATGTGTCATTGATTTAGGTGGAAGTTGGGATGACCACTTACCCCTAATAGAAATATCCTATAATAATAGTTATCATACAAGCATCAAGGCTGCTCCTTTTGAAGCCTTGTATGGGAGAAAATGTAGAACGCCTGTGTGTTGGGCTGAAGTTGGGGAAGCCCAACTGTCTGGACCTGAAATTTTCCTAGAGACCACAGATAAAATAATACAAATCCGTGATCGTCTCAAAGCTGCCCGTGATAGGCAAAAAAGTTATGCAGACAAGAGGCGAAAACCTCTTAATTTCCAAATAGGGGAGAAAGTTATTTTGAAGGTATCACCATGGAAAGTTGTGATGCGCTTCGAAAAGAAGGGCAAGTTGAGCGCGAGATATATTGGACCATTTGAGGTAATCCAATGTGTTGGTTTTGTAGCTTATAAGCTTAAGCTGCCTGAGGAGCTTAGTGGAATCCATGATGTGTTCCACATATCTAATCTAAAGAAATATCTAGCCGACGAGTCGCTAGCAATGTCACTCAAGATGTGCAAATTGATAAAACTCTGAGGTTCATTGAGAAACGAATTTCAATTGAGGATCGACGGGTTAAAAAGTTCCGAAGGAAGTTTATACCTATTGTAAAGGTTAAATGGGATGCCCGTCGCGGCCCCGAGTATACATGGGAGGTTGAGTCCACTATGTGACAAAAATACCCCCATCTTTTTGAATAAAAATCTTGAGGTCGAGATTTCTTTTAAGGGGGTGAGGATGTAACGCCTCGTAAAATTCACGTTCAGTATTATACCGACACATGTAAGTACCCTTGGATGATATCTCAAATAAGTTAGCTACTCAACTCCTCAAACGTGTCAAAAACATATTTTAAACCTGACCGTAGCTTACGATCCAGGACCATAAGCTACGGTCCAGGCTCAATGGTTTGATTTTAAAACTAACTGTAAGCTACTGTTTGATGACCGTAGCCTACGGCAGGCCTCTAGAACTACTCATTTTCATTATTTTAACTTTCAACTAATAACCCAAAGGCCCTTAGACTTTATTATTTCGTTTTCTTGCATAACCAAGCCATATTTCGGCCCGAATGACTCCCAGTTGAAGTGATATCTTTTGATTCACCATCCTCGAGTATTCCTCGCTATCACCGAACCTTTAACTTTACTAATTAGGTAAATTAACCTTTAAAACCACAAGTATCCGTATTTATCGTATCCTAAGCTAGTGACTACGAATAATGTCACACCCTCAATTTCCAATTGCGGAGTTTTACCGCGAGGCGTGTGAACAAACCAGAATCTGAAACACTAGTACGTCGAACGACTCTACATGGTTTGATAATACGTTTTCCAAAATCGTTCATTGTAGATTTTATATCAATTACCAATATTTAGCAGAGCATTATTTTTAAGTTTGAGCGGAAGCATAAATAAGTAGTGATGCGGGCGCCAACACAAACGCCAAAACAAATGAAAAATCCCAAAACAATATTAATAAATATGACTCGATAATGATGTCTTGTTCATTGCATGTGCGTGCACCTAGAGCTCCTAGCGTCCTGAGAAACATGTAAAGAAACAAGTGTCAACATTTAAGATGAGTGAGTTCACAGGTTTTCATAAATTCGTTTGTTCGGTTATAGTTTGATTACTCCGTTATCCCCAACCCGGGATAACGTATCCGTTCCATTATTCCAACCCCGGAATAATAAGTTGTTGCTTCCAATATTCCCATCCCGGAATATTAAGTTGTTAATTCCATTATCCCCAACCCGGGATAATAAGTTGATGTTTCCAATATTCCAAACCCGGAATATTAAGTTGATTCGTAATTAAGTTCAATATTAATGTATATAGGTAGCTAGCCTAAAGTCATGTCACGTAAGAGTTCGCGATCGAAGCTGACTGTTGTGCCTCCATTTTGCCAGGCCTATCACATGACCATGGCGGTGTTAGGCCAATTATTCACCCGTTGACCATATCAGGTCGGCTAGCGCGACTAGCTCGGATGGGGCTTGTCGGGCCCAGTAGTACTACTTATAATTCCCCCGCTATTTAACCCAAATACTAACGATCCGAGGAGATTGTCGAGGACTTAAGTGATAAAGCTGCTTAGTGACCATAACATTACATTAACATTAACTTAGTTACCGTATAGTTATGTGACGTTAGATTCGTATAACGTAAAGAGATTGAGTTTGAGAGTGTATACATGTTTCTCCCCCTGTTGTTTAAAAACCGGATAAAGTTAGGGGCCGTGAACTCACATTTATTTGCTCGGTTAGTGTAGTAAAGATGTTATAAGAGATGGGACCGCTAGTTGCGTCCTAACAAACCAATTAATTACACGTCAGTGTGAAATCACACCAATACAAATTCAACACGCAATTTACTCACAAATTGATACACACAAACAACATCTCTAACACTCAAACATGCATGCAAGTATTCTCATGTGATCATAGTAATCAAACAACTTATCATGAACATATTCCAAATCCATGCAATACTTTAATGCATAAAATCACAAGTTATCAGCTTTCTGCTCAACACTCAATTATTCAGCTGTTTTCTAGGATTTTTATAAAATAGTTCTAGCATTCCAAAAATTCCCATATTTTTACAGTAGGTGACATTTATACCATAGAAATTTATATAATTTTTCCAAGTCCTAAATCTTTACCAATTAACCATAAATATTAATTCATTAAGCTGCAGTCAGATTTACTGCTTTCTGACTGCAGTCCACGGAAGAATTTATTTAAAAATCACTGATTGTCCGATTAACAAAATTCCAGTTGGAGTTGCCCGGAAATTTCTATACCTAGTTGCTGTACAAAAATCATGACTCAACTCTCTACTGATTTTAAAATCTAGCTTGATAAACAACCAACAAAATTTCAGAATTTTTCACAGCTTTAGTTACTGAACTTGTTTAGCCCTTTAAAAATATCAAACGACTTCAGAAAATTATGAATCCAGCGCCATTAGATTCCTTATTCAAATCTCCACGTTCTAGACATCAGAAATTTCGTTTTTCGACAACTAACGACCAAGTTACAGCCAGATGAAATCGGCTGTAACTTTCACTCAGCATCCTGTTTCAGCATGTTATTATTATAAACTCGTGTAATCCTGTTCATGCGATTAATCTAGGCGATCAAGAACTGATTTTTAATCATAGACTAATACTAATAACCTATCCATGCAAACCCTAGTGCTTACTTCTAGTTATTACAAACAAAACACAGCCTATACGTATTCAACTTTCAAACAACATTCAATCTAGTATACCAAATCCGAAACAATACAATCATCTAATGTAAACATCATTAACCAATCAGCTAGTCTAACATTCGTTCAATCATGCTTGTCAAGCTTATATGTTCCGACAACTATCATACATATAAACAAAGATTAACAAAGTCGATTTCATTCAGCAATTGTCGTCCGAAACAACTAACCATTCAAGCATAGATATATCCGAAAACAACACACTCAATACACGTATATCCGACTATGATCTAGCTACATATGATAAATTCTAGACTTTTAATGATAAGGTAATCGAACCGTGAGTATGTTAAGGAACCGGTGATCCTGGATAATTGCGACCGAGACTGAAGATGGCGATGGTTGCTGCTGCGACCGGAAGAAAAGAGCAGGAAAGCTGTTGCTTGCTGCGACCGAAAGAAAAGAGCAGGAAAGCTGTTGCTTGCTGCAACCGAGATGATGATGAGGATAAGGCAGCTGACGGCAATGAAACTCTAGGGTTTTGTGTTGTGTATAGAGCATGCATGAGTGTTAGTATATATATGCGCAAGGAGGGTGAGGGTTAAAAGGGAAGGGTTACGGTTTGGGTTTGTATGCGGCCGCAAGGGAGCTTGGGTGATTTGGTTTGGGTCTTGATCATGTGGCCGAGGACTAAAGTTGCATGCTATGGGTTTCGGTTTGGTTTTTGATCTTATTGCCGAGACATGTTTGCGCTTGTTCTCGGTTTAAGTTTGTGGTTTGAACTCAATATATCCGCGGTTTTGAACTTGATCTCGGCCGAGAGTGTTTTGGTTTAGGGTTTAGGTTTTGATGTGTGTTGGATTTGATCTTGGCCGAGGACTTGAGTTAATGTTTAAAACTTGTTAACTCCTAGAGTCACAAAGAATCACTTTGGTTCGTGTCGCGGTTCGGTTCAGTTCGTGTACGTATCTACTCTAATGATTCAATTACTCAAACAATCACACAACACACAACACGTATTCATTTAATTCGTACACGTTCGTACACATAGCACGTAATTAGATTGACAAGTATTATGTTCCAGTTATCCGAAAAACCCGGGATATCACATTATCCCCATGTTGAAAGAATTTTCGTCCCGAAAATTGAGTAAACGCAGTTTAGCATGTAGCGTACATGTTCAGAGTGCCACGCACAAAGAGTTAGTTCGTTAATGATAGTACACAACGTTACAAGAAGTTCCCAAGTGTCATACACAAAGATTTCCAAGTGCCATGCACAAGAATTTAGTCAACAATAGTACACGAAAGTATGAGAAATTTCCAGGTTGTCACAAATAAGTCACAAAAGCACCTTGTGTGACACTCGTTAACGTTTGGTTATTCACACTCTTCTTCAATACATCACGCGTTGAACTAAAAGGACTAAGTTGCGTCATTTTGTCATTGATTATAAGTCAAGGGACAATTCATGACAATCCATAAAACTATTCTAAGGGGCTAAATGTGGCAAACCCTAAATTTTTGTCAAGATGCCACCTCCCCTACAAATTGCCATACTCTTGCAGCTCTTGACACCTAATTAGACACTTGTGATTATCCTACAACACCTCTAACACTTGGATTCATCCTCACACACCCTCTTGCACTATAAATAGCCCACCAAGTTCAGTCATTCTTTGCTCATCTCCTTTTCTCCTCTCTTATTACACTCTTGGAAGTTCCTGATCATCTAGGAGCATCCCTTTGAGTTCTAAACTTCTCTTGAATCACTTGTAAGTGTTCTATCTCTGCTTTTTTTCTTTTTATAGGCTTTCAGTAGACAAAAGTTAAGCATTTTCGACAAATGCCTTGACTTTCGGTTAAGACCATTATGGAGTCTTTGTAAAAATTGAACATGGCTAAATGATCATAATTAGGTAGGTATTAATCCCTTAAAAGGGCACCTCACAAGGATCACGTTTACTAGGACAATTGACGGGTCAGATTTTATAAATACTATAATCTGAGTTTATAAATGTTATATACATGTTTTTGACACTTAAACAAGTTGGTAATAATTATTAGAACACGTGGGAACATGTTTGATCCGTCAATTTCATTCCTAGGGTCGGTTCGCAACTGAAAGTCACAAAGTTTGACTTCTGCTTTGACCTTTGATTCTGACTCGACTTAGATTAATTTATTACTGATTTATGGTCACATTATGATCTTAATACAATGTAACATAACCCCCTGAGGTTATATTACATGATCATAATCATAGTCTGAGTTTATGCACAAGTTTCGTTAAATGTCAAACTTTGACTAAAATGCCCTTTTTTTACATAAAACAAGGTTTTAATCAACAACGAGCTTAATGAATTACCTACTGATATGTTAATATAATTAACATATTATTATTCTGATAAACTAAGTTTTAATACAATATCATAAATTATATTTTTAAAAGATCAAAATGCCCTTTCAGTGCATAGTTTGGTCCTACACCATAAATCACACTTATGTGTGCCATCTTACTAATAACATGTTCCAAATTAAGTATTTTCCAAAGTGTTTATGATCATACATCAGAATATATGCAAGTTCCTTTTATACGACATATAATGGTCAAAACGCCTTATAAGGCGTAGTTTTGTTTTAAAACCTCAACGGGAATATAGGTTGATATACTACTCATATTACAACTTATTTAAAGTATAATGACATATAGAACTTGTTCATGATCATCCAATTACCCTATTTCGCTTATATGTATACGATTAATTATATGTAACTAGTTTACGAAAATTGACCAAAACGGGTTTAACCTTATCATTTTAATCTCAAATTCTAGAATGTTAATTGTTTACCCATAACATACAAATCTTAAGTACTTGTTGGGTTTAAACTACATTTTATCCGGTCATCGCTTAATCCAGCGTATTGTACCGTTTTGATCCTTTAAGCTAGTCGGTCTAAGTCTATGACTTAAATAGGACTGTTAGCATTCTTATTAGCTAGCTTATGCCATTATTCCAGACTAAAGCCTTCTTGTAAATGCTATCTGCACTTATCTAATTGATTAAACGGCTGAGTTAATATAAACTTGCATTAAAATCAAGTACTTGCTCAGGTAAATACTCTTAACTTATTTTCCCTATAAGGGCTTGGTTACGGTAAATTATTACTGCTTTGTCGAAAATGGGATCAATCGAATGCCGGATTATGGCTAGTAAATCCGCATATTCCATTTTGATCAGTTTTGTTTGATAACTAAAACATTGGGGGTTAACGACCGTGTCCTTTATATCCTCGGCTCATTTAAGTTGCTAATGGCCACGACCAAAGCACGGGGTGTAGGAATACACCCGACAGATGCGAATGCAAAAATATTTTTACCCACAAGTTGGGGATAACTCCTTCGTGGGATCATAAGTGGTGTGTCGTTAATCAATGTTGTCTCTGTATTGGGCCCATATGTATTGACAAATAGGTGAATCTGTAACAAGGTAAAGCTTAACTTTCGCAGTTATAAAAGATTTTTCGTGCCCTGTGCACTTAAATAAACTTTGAAATGTTTTCAAGACGAGTCAGTTATTTACCAGCGAAAGCTTATGTATTTTCAAAAGATTAAGTTGCAGGTATTGTACCAAATAGGCTGGAATCTGCTTGTTCTTGATATAATAGGATCTTGCAAATCCTTAGATCTGCCCTAAAGTCTGCTAATCATCTTTTGTATATTTTACGATCCAACCATCTGTATATTATTTTCGAATTTTGGAAATTTTGGTTTGTAATAGTATTTTAAACTCTAAGACTTCCACTGTGCTTTGTTAATTGACTATGATAACATCAACTTACGTCACATTACTCCCCACTTGGGCCCACCGAGGTTTGGTTGGAAATACGGGTGTGACATCATCTTCCATGTATCGTTTGATAATTTGCGCACTTTGGGTTTTTTTAGATATCTTCTTGATTATAGTGGCATGCCCTCTTTTGGAGGCAACGCTACCAAGCCATATTGGTATGGGTCAGCAGGGATATAGTCCCGTAAGGCTGGAATATTGAAAGATAATTAAGCGAGTTATTAATGCAAAATGTGGCATTCCCCTCTTTTGGAGGCAACGCTAACGTTAGCCATATTGGTCTGATTCAGCAGGGATACAGTCACGCAAGGCCAGGTTAAACCTTTAATAGTAATTTATTTATAAGGATTCAATTTGTTATTACTTCCCCAAATTTGATGTTATCTGCCTCAAACCACACTTCTAACCCCTTTCCAAGTAGTTAACGTGCTTTACATAGACCGTAAAGACATTAATGATTGGATAAAACTCACTTTCAATTTAAAAAACTAGTTATTAAAGTCATTAATACAAACCCAATTAAAAACTTAACAAAAGATTAGAAATCAAAAGTAATACATACAAGATTTGTCTTCACCAAGTGATGTAAGAGATTAGCCAAGCATGGCCATAGTTTGACAAAGACTCTTACGATCGATCTTGGATCCCGAGACTACTACACACTCTAAACTCTATGGATTGTGGTGGATGATGATAGTGGATTGGTGTCAGGTGTGAGAAAAATGGTTTGTTATGGATGAATTGGAATGAAACCAAGCACCCCTATTTATAGCTGGAAACATGCCATTCACACGGCCCCGTGTCTTCCTTCTTCTATGTCTTCATTTAATGAGAGTGTCAGATCATATGCTTGCACAGCCTTGTGTGTCGCTGACACGGCCTCGTGGCCATTGTACTGTTGTACTATCTAAGATATGCAAATTTGGAAGTTGACCACGGTCCGTATCTCTTGTTTACTTCTGTTTGTCTTTTCTGATCCGGAATCTTGAGTGGGCACGGACCCATGACAAGCATGCACCTACCCACCACCAAAAACCTAAACTGCCCCCCGCCCACATACACACCCCAAAAACCTAAGAAAACCTAACCCCTCACCCCCCCCTCAAAAAAAAAACCTAACCCCCACCCTAAATGCTAAAGTAAACCATAAAGCTAAGCTCAACAACTAAATCTCAGAAAAGTCTTTTTAGTTAAATCGCGACTTTAACAAAAAAAATGACCAACATTTACTGTATGCACATGTGCAATAGTAATTGTTGTTCATTTTTTAGTGACAGGATTTAGCAATAAAGGGTTGTATTCACACTAGTTCTCGCAATAAAGGGTTAGCTTCGTTAGTGAACAGCCCCCTTCGTTATGAGCATATTAATTAACTAATTTTAGCCCTTAATTATCAGTATACAAGTGTAAATCAATGGCCAAGATTTGATGATGATAAGACACTATTGTATTTTATGATTTGATGATTTAAATCAATGGTTAGGATTTTTTTCACTTAGTTAACAAATACACTAGTGTTCATGATAGATACCCACCTTATATATATATATATATATATGTGTGTGTGTGTGTGTGTGTGTGTGTGTGTGTGTGTGTGTATGGTTGATACGGGAAACACTATTTATCGTGAGACAACCATAATAAATCAAAAACAAATAATGAACCCTCCACACCCCCCCCCCCCCCAAAAAAAAACTATGCCCCACCTCCCGAAACCTAAACTCCCCACCCACTCCACAAAAGCTAAATCCTAATAACTAAAGCTAAACCCCGAAACTAAATGTTAAAAAATGTTATTTTTATAATTTTTATAGTTAAATCGCGATTTTTATTAACAAAAAAAAATAAAAAAAAGTTATTATTAAAAAGCTGCAATTTTAATCAAAAAATAAAAAAATGTGTATTTTAAGTTTTTTTAAGTAGTTTTTGTTGTGTTCACTATTTCTCATGGTTCTCGTTATAAATGGTAGTTTCTAACTGACTTTCAACCTTATATATTAATATATATATATATATATATATATGGGAATTATAGAGAGAAAACTCACTTAAGTTAAGAAAACCTTATGTAACAAACTTTTTAAAAAAAATTGGGAATGTTAGTTACATGTTAACGAAAGTTTTGTAAAAAATCAAAATACGCCGAGTGGTTTCTTATAATTTTTTTGAAAATTTAGTGTTTATGTATATGTATATGTGTGTGTGTGCTAAAAACTAAATTTCTAAATTTTTTATAAAAAAATCCCCTCGACGCTTTTTTTGGTTAGAAAATGTTCGATAATATGTAACTTAAATTCCTTAATTTTTTTATAAAGAAATTGTTACATTTGGTTTTCTTGAGTTTTCTTAACTCAAATGTGTTTCCTTTATATAATTCCCTTATATATATACATGTATGAAGAGGAACATAAAAAACTAGTTAAATGTGAGAAAACTAAAAAACTACCTCAAATAATTTAAAAAACACACAAATTTCTTTAAATATATGTTGTCTGTAAATTTAGCATTTTTAATCTAAAAAACTTATAAAAATAAATTAGTATTACACATGTGCAAATTGCTCATGCAATTTAACCTTAGGTTTTATGTTTTCGGTTTAGTTCAACTTTTAGGGTTAGTTTTTTGATGATTTAGGGGGTGGCAGTGACGTATTTAAGTTTAGGGTTTAGTTATATTTTTGGGAGGGGGTGAGGACGGTTAAGTTTAGGGTTTTAAATATATCATAAAAATAATTTAAAATGCTAAAAGTTGTTTTTTTTTTATTTGTTAAAGCTTCTGTATATAAAAATGTGTAGAAGTTATCTTAGTAAAAAATGTATTTTTAAAAACAAATTACCTCTTTTTAACTGTTTTAAGCATTTTTTTAGTTTTTCTTTATTTTTATTAAATAGATTTCTACATATATGTATATGAAAAGGCTTCAAAGAAAAACATTTTGAAAAAATAATATTTCTAACTTGTTAAATGCACTTTTTTTCCAATTTCATACTTTTTTAGTAGTAACCTTATTGAGAACTGTTAGAACTATTATGGATCACATGTTAAGGTATGGATCTTAAGAAAAAACATATGGTAAATGAGAATTATTAGAATAATTATGGATCACACATTTTATTTAATTTAAAAAGTGATTTTGATTGCACGTTTTAAGAGGTTTTTTTAATTATACATATGTGATATTGTCAGTTTTTTAACTATACACATGTATATTGTCATTTAAATTATACCTATATGTAATCAAACATATATGTATGATATTTTTCAATATATATTTACACATGTGTATACTGAAAAAAACATTTCAAATCATAATCTTCCTTTGTATACATAAATGTACATTCATTATACATATTTGTACATATATGTGTATATATAATACAAACTTAAGGAAAAGCTATGATTTGCCCAAATAATATTTGCATTTTTTATAGAAAAATGTATGGTTTATATTGTTCTCAAGATTCTTAAATACCCTAGTGATTCTCACATGATCTAACCTTATATGTGTGTGTGAGGGGGTATTAAATACAAACAATCTTAACCTATGAAGTTGTAACGCCTTGCTTTTTCGTACTTTCTTCAATTAGAATAGTGTAATCGTATTTTTATTTATGGAAACTTGTATTCGTATCGTATTCGTATTTCATTTCGCAATCTTATAATCCGAGACTTTGATCGTAATGAAATTCATACTTGATACATACTTGTCTTGCATACATTCAATCATTAAATACGTGTTTACATACAAACCGATAATTACTATACGTGCAAATACTCATACATTCATACTTGATGCCTAAAATATACTCACATATACCTTATACTTTTAAAAATATGCAAAATTATCAATTTATAGCATGAAATGATGAAAAAACTAAGTTCGGGACTAAAAGTAATAAAAATAAAGAAGTTTCTGGAATCAGCTCCTGGCGGCCCGCGGCCTAGCCTCCTTCAGTCTCTCGCGCCCCGCGAGAGGGCTTAATCCAGATTTTGTTGTTTCTAGCTCATGGATTGGTCAATTTTGTGTTTCTTACATTAAATGCACTCACCTAACTCACCTAACCTCAACTACAAATACACACCTCATCTCACTCTCATTTCACACCTCAAACATTCATCTCTCTCTCAATCCAGAAAGTTTCAGACTTTCAAGTGAGTTCTAACTCACCTTTCCCTCCCTTCGTTACACTTTCTTACTTCTTAACACTTGGAACACCTTTATGAGGTTTTCCATAGATTTTTCATGGAAACCCCACATGGAACATCACCATATTTGAGGTCCCAAGTGTAAGAAACTTTTCGTTTTACTAGGGTTTTAACCCACAAGTGTTGTATCCTTCCAAGCTTGTTCTTGAAACAAGACTTGAGTTGGTAGTGTGTGATTACTTGGAAGCCTTGGCTATCCTACCTTCAATCCACCACCTCACTTGATGATTTGATTACTTTACAACCTTTATTTTCATTTTAACTTATTCATGACCATCCTTGTTGTCCGTGTCACAACTTGTGCATTGGTGAACAATACGAAAGAGATTAAAGAAAGATTATCCTCCTACCTCCATGCATGACTTCTATGAACTTCCATGATAAATTTGATCTACTTATTACGTATACTATACAATATGTATCTACATATACCCTAACCGAAACATTGATGATAATTTAATGTTTGTCCGTCATGGTACTAGGTTACATCACCTAAGTACTTAACTTCTCGTTACGATTCTAATAGGTATCTTAACCCATTAAAACACATCAACCCGAATGGGTATCGTAGTGTCAAAACGAGTATTAAGCCGAGGTGGTTACTTACTCGTATACATACTTGGGTGTATTTAAATTCCTAATCCTCTGTTATCATTCTAATACTTACCAACCTACGTTTTCCTCATGTAGGATAACTCGGTGTTCCTCTAACTCTCCAAACCCTTCACGAAATACTCAAGTGGAAGCTCGCAAAACAGTGAGTACACTTGACCCATTTTCCTTTTCCACAATTTGGGTTGTTACTTGTTAACTTACAATATACATGAGTACACACACTACATGCTTTATACACTCGATCTGTTATGCATGCTTATTGTTATGCTTAGGTTCATGCTAGATTCATACACTCTTATTGTCATTAACTTAGCTAGCTCCAACTTAACATATATAGCGCTATAGGAGAAGCACACCGCCCGTCGGGTATTGTTAAGCTTTAAGTTGATTCATTTTTAATTCATACTTTAGTCTCGTTACTAATGTGATGAGGGACACATTCATTCTAGTGGACGCTTGGGTTTGACAATTAGTATTGTATGCTAGCTTACCTTGTATACAATTGCCATGTGGATTTGAGTAAATTATTTTATACTTATGCTATATACTTAAACTTGTGTACTCACCAATGCTTTTACGTTGAACCATATTTTTACATGTTACAGGTTGATGATGATGCTTATGATGAATATAGTAGGGACGACATAGAAACACACCTAGAATGTTAGGCTTTTATGTTGTAATTTTGTTGAAGTTGTTGTATTTGATTCATGTTGTAATTGACAATTTGATATATGAAATGAACGAGTATGAGTTTAATATTGTCGCAAATATTGTTATGATGTCTCAAGAAAATCTATTTCGTCTCACTCTGATGTTTTCGCCATCGGTTGGGGTATGACAGATTGGTATCAGTGCCATAACTATAGGGAATTAGGTAGAATTGTCATGTTCGACCTAGTCTATAGTTTAAGTGACTAACATTCGACCATTCTAGTTTCATGCTTAAAATGTTAATTCTTCCTACCTTGCTTCTTCCTATTTCTTTTGGTCTTAATATATACAATATGTCTTTCATAAGACCATTTACACAATATACACACCTGAAGACACTCGTATTACAAACGAGACGACTTCACCAAAATAGGCGTGAAACCCACACTTTGGTGAACGACTCTCAATCCGCGTATTCGATTTTTCACGAAATTACGCCATCAAGTTATGAGTGATATCCATACCTTGATGGAAAATTTCCATTTCATACTCTAGTGGACCTTTGCCAACGAGTCAGAATTCGCTCCTTATTTGGTAAGTACCAACCACGCTTAGGGTACGATGTTTTCAAGTTAGGGGTGAAACCCACACCTTGTCAACTAGTCCCACTCCTCGATTTTCAATCTCCCAAAGTTTTGATTTTTCGATCAATTATAGACGTGTAGTAAATGGAAGGGTAATATGCCGTTAATCGCTTCTCGACGAGAGCATTTTACCTATAGGCCAAAGCACATTCCTCTAATTTCAAAGGATCTTTGATTCACTTTGGAATAGTCGACGCTTCTCAACCCAAATCACTCCAATATTTTACTAAGCCTATCTTTTATGCTATCTCAATTTCTTTTGTGTTTTAATACTTGTTATCTCGTTCGTTTCGAACCCAATGCACAATTCGCACATCTTTCACAATAAAAAATAATAGTAATTCTTGCAAACCAACTAAATTTAAACTCCTTACGCAATTATACGTGTTTATACGATTTAATAGTTGTTATGCTTATGTCACCTATGTGAACTCATACGTGTTATATAATACTTACATGCTCAAACGTAAGTTTCATAATCACGTCACGATAAAGCCTCACCCTTTCCCCTATTGTCCACCACTTTTATTACAACTAACTGATTTAAATTTATACCTAAACCTTTTTATCATTAAGTGAATTTCCCCACTTATGTATGAACCTCGAACCTTGCTATTTTATCCAAAAAATTTCTCACCCTACAATTTATTTATGTAAATTACATACACGAAACCCTAATGATACTTTAAACGTTTCTTTCACAATTTCCAAATAAAATTTATGAAATGCTACCTATCAATTTAGTCGGCCAAACAAACCTCTTGCCCCCGATTGTCATAACTCATCCAATACACACTCACTTTATACTACCATTCTTAAAACATTTTATTTCCAACAAAAAACCAACAAAAACTTTGTCTCACATACGTATAAGTATTTTCAAAATTTAAGTTTTAATGAAAATTTTCAAAACATGACTTTCTTGCATCAATAAAATAAAATAAAATAATGCAAGCTCACTATTTTACAACCTTTTCAAAATACGCAAATCTAAATCTGAACACATAGGGAAGAAAATTTCATATGTGAATACAAATTTTAAAACAACAGTAGCATTTCTTTTTACAACCACATTTTACATCAAAAACTAATACGTTTCTCAATTTCACCCGATATCCACAATTTTGGTCCTTCATTCCCGACAAACCTGACTTATTTTAACCAACTAAATGTTTTGACTCAAGCAACCATACACATGCATATCTCCTTACACGTTTCTATAGTCAATATTACATGACAATTTTACACATATCGCCATTACACTTCATATTTTACACACTCGCAACTTCATGGTAACTTATATATGCTAAATCCCATTTTATTCCACCTATACGCTCGATACTACATGCTAATGTTATACGTCAAGCTCTTATACATTCACACTACTTGGTAGTCATACTTAAAATCTATAAGTAGGCATGACCCGAGTGGTTTCGCCTACATTTGACACACTCATACATGCATACAATCATGCTTACATGCTTAATTTTTTATACGCTATCTTACACACCCTTTGCTTGTAATACTAAATGTAACCTGACCCTTACACTACTAATACAAACTATGCGGATCATGCATAAACTAAAATAATCACTGGTGTACATGGGATTATATTGGTAGACGCATGTAAACCATAGTGGGTTCTACTGTGTATCGCAACACGGAACGTAACAGGACACCGAATAATGAAACGGACGTAACATGGTGTGAACATGGTGGATACGCCACTGGTACTTCCTATATATAAGTGTCCCTACCATGTTACCAAACTTTCGTCAGACGTGCCATGAGAAATTCGATGATCTCCTGGACCTTGTTAAATACATTTGATTCATAAAAAACTTTGGTGACCCCACTTCGAAATGATTAGTACTCAATTATCCATGACAAAGCTTCATTCTCAAAATTGTTAGCTTTAACCATTACAACTATCACTAGCATCTCTCAACATTCCATGTTCGCATTGTATACGATATTCATACCATTTTTATCCCTCGCATACACCTGTCGAATCATTCACTACCATACTAGGATATTCTCAATTCTTCCCTTAACATTTCATCCAAACTTTATTTACAATGAATCAGCCTAAACGTTTAATCCATTTAAGAAAAAACGTCCCCACCGGCTCAATCTTGTAAAATGTTCCATTTCTTTAAAACTATCTTTCACTCTTAGCTACGCACAAACTTCAACTAGTTGGTCTATTACCACCAGAACCTTTTAGAAACCATAAATACTTACCATCCTAGTTCTCTCCAATAACTATTTTCTACAATAAGTGATTTTACTAATACGCCTTAGAACTAACAGAACTTTTCTTACAACTTACGGTGCGGACTGCTCATTTTAATCAAAATACAACCTTAGTCATACTAAAATCTTCCTCTCAGGTCGCACTCTTTTAAAATATTCCTTCCAATGAGTTGTCCAGACTCAGTCAAACTCACTTGCTTACACACACACATACACGTTTCTACTTATCCTTATACACATTTACGATTGGTGTCTTAAAAACACCTAAGTCAAACAAATTACTTTCATGAACATACCATTTGTATCCTTCAAGATTTCGATACATATTGACACACTTATACATGAACTCTGCAAAAATGTTAAACTTCAAAATCTTGATTTTGGCCAAACATTTTCACCAAAAAACATCTTTTCCAAAGTCTTCCTCTTGAATAAATTTCGGGACGAAATTTTCTAAAGGAGAGGAGACAGTAAAACCTCACTTTTTCGTACTTTCTTTAATTAGAAAGTGTAATCGTATTTCTATTTATAGAAACTTGTATTCGTATCGCATTGGTATTTCATTTCCCAATCTTATAACCCAAGACTTTGATCGTAATGAAATTCATACTTGATACATACTTGTCTTGCATACATTCAATCGTTAAATACGTGTTTACATACAAACCGATACTTATTATACGTGCAAATACTCATACATTCATAATTGATACCTAAAATATACTCACGTATAATTTATACTTTTAAACAGATCATAATTATCAATTTATAGCATGAAATGATGAAAAAACTAAGTTCGGGGATTAAAACTGACAAAAAATAAACACCTCGCTCGCGGCCCGCGACCGTGCCTCCTTCAGTCTCTCGCGCCTGCGAGAGGGCTTAATCCGGATTTTGTTGTTTCTAGCTCATGGATTGGTCAATTTTGTGTTTCTTATATTAAATGCATTCACCTAACTCACCCCCTAACCTCAACTATATATACCCACCTCCTCCCACTCTCATTTCACACCTCAAATATTCATCTCTCTCTCAATCCAGGAAGTTTAAGACTTTCAAGTGAGTTCTAACACACCTTTCCCTCCCTTCTTTACTCTTTCTTCTTTCCTAACACTTAGAACACCTTTATGAGTGTTTCCATAGGTTTTTCATGGAAAATCCACATGGAACATCACCATATTTGAGGTCCCAAGTATATGAAACTTTATGTTTTACTAGGGTTTTAACCCACAAGTGTTGTATCCTTCCAAGCTTGTTCTTGAAACAAGACTTGAGTTTGTAGCGTGTGATTACTTTGAAGCCTTGGCTATCCTACCTTCAATCCACCACCTCACTTGATGATTTGATTATTTTACAACCTTTATTTTCATTTTAACTTATTCATGACCATCCTTGTTATCTGTTTCACAACTTGTGCATTGGTGAACAATACGAAAGAGGTTAAAGAAAGGTTATCCTCCTACCTCCATGTATGACTTCTAGGAACTTCCATGATAAATTTGATCTACCTATTACGTAAACTATATAATATATATCTATATATACCTAACCAAAACCTTGATGATAATCGAATGATTGTCCATCATGGTACTAGGTTACATCACCTAAGTACTTAACTTCTCGTTATGATTCTAATGGGTATCTTAACCCATGAAAACACATCAACCCAAATGGGTATCATAATGTCAAAACGAGTATTAAGTCTAGGTGGTTACTTACTCGTATACATACTTGGTGTATTTAAATTCCTAATCCTTCGTTATCATCCTAATACTTACCAACCTACGTTTTCCTCATGTAGGATAACTCGGTGTTCCTCTAACTCTCCAAACCCTTCACGAAATACTCAAGTGGAAGCTTGGAAAACCGTGAGTACACTTGACCCATTTTCCTTTTCCACAATTTGGGTTGTAACATGTTAACTTACAAATACACGAATACACACACTACATGCTTTATACACTCGATCTGTTATACATGCTTATTTTTATGCTTAGGTTCATGATAGATTCATACATACTTCTTGACGTTAACTTAGCTAGCTCCAATTTAACATATATAGCGCTATAGGAGTAGCACACCGCTCGTTAGGGTATTGTTAAGCTTTAAGCGGATTCATTTTTAGTTCATACTTTAGTATCGTTACTTCGTGTGACGAGGGACACAATCATTCTTATGGACACTTGGGTTTGCCAGTTAGTATTGTATGCTAGCTTACCTTGTATACAATTGCCAGTGGATTTGAGTAAATTATTTTATACTTATGCTATATACTTAAACTTGTGTACTCACCAGTGCTTTTGCGTTGAACCATATTTTTAACATGTTACAGGTTGATGATGATGCTTATGACGAATATAGTAGGGACGACATAGAAACACACCTAGAATGTTAGGCTTTTATGTTGTAATTTTGTTGAAGTTGTTGTATTTGATTCATGTTGTAATTGACAATTTGATATATGAAATGAACGAGTATGAGTTTAATATTGTCGCAAATATTGTTATGATGTCTCGAGCAAATCTATTTCGTCTCGCTCCGATGTTTCCGCCATCGGTTGGGGTATGACAGAAGTGTAGGAAACCGGGTCAAACAGACTCTGACTAACCCAATTCAAATATATATGGTATAGCTTTTAGGGTTTAGCTTTCGATTTTAGCTTCAGGGTTTACCTTTAGGGTTTAGCTAAGGTTTTAGCTTTTAAGGTTTATAGTTTAGATTTTAGAGTTTAGCATAAGGTTTATCTTTAGGGTTTAGCTTTAGGGTTTAGAATTATGGTTTAAGATTTAATGTTAACGTTAAGGGGTTAGATTTTGACGATTTAGTTTCATTGTCGCTATAATGACCCAATCGGAGTTTGTTTGATCCATTTTCCTACATTTCTTAGGTGAAGGTTTGGGACCACCCATTTTTTTAAGAAATTTGTTTAATTATACACGTATGTATACAAGTACTTAAAATTTTAAAATAATTATTTTATATGTTTGATAATCCATATATATATATGTGTGTGTACAAAAGTGTATAAATGGTTGTACATATAAGTATATTAAAAATATTATGGTTTAGAACATGTTTTCTTTCTAATGCTCATACGTGTACACACATGTTTAAAATTATAAATTACGTATCGTATATATATGTCTGATAATGTACACATATGTACAATTAAAAATTGATAATGAACACATATGTACAACCAAAAAATTAAAATATAACACTAATTGCAGAGAGGTTGTTTAACAATAAATAAATAAATAACAATTTGTTTAGCGAAAATGAGTGATCCATACATACGTACATACCTACATACCTACATACGTACATACATACGTACATACGTACATACGTACATACGTACATACGTACATACGTACATACGTCATACACATAATACATACATACATACATACATACATACATACATACATACGTATATCGGGGAAGGATAGAGAGAAAACCCGCTTGAATTAAAAAAACTCAAGAAAATCTTATGCAACAATTTTTTTCTAAAAAAATTAGAGAATGTAAGTTACATGTTAACGAACATAACAAAAAAGCGCCGAGTGGATATTTTATAAAAAATTCTAATAAAGTGAACTGGTTGGATTTATTTTGCATGCTATGCATGGTTCATGGCCGAGAGGCTAACTTTGCGAGTCTTTTGGCTTGGTTTTTTACCAGAGTTAGGAAAGGAGGTCATCGGTCTGCTTTGGATATGGGTCTGTACATCACTAGGATGATAGGGAATCTGAAGGTGTTTCACATGTATAGAGTTGATTATTTGACACTGGGACTAAAGATGTCATTCTTTGGAGTAAAGGAGCTATAGAAGGCCGACATTTTGGCATTTACTTACCCTCCTATGTGGGAGGCCCTCCAGGTAGGACTGCAGGTTCAGCCTCGAAAGGGTTTAGTAGCAGCGGAGGCACTTCAGGCCGGTATTCCCACACGCTTCAAGAGGCTGAGGCACATGAGTGAGCTGACTGGCCCAAAGTATCCCCTTCGCGAGCCACCACCGGTACCTTCACTTTGGATACATTGAGAGGGTGGACTAGCAGTATAGGGATTTGCGGGATTTGATTACGACTGGTTAGTAGAAGAATGAGGATGCGCTCGGGTGTACGATGGGCCACCTGAGTATTCTGTTCTGGGATATTTTAGAGCTCCATAGCCCGGGGGGCACGATGTAGGGACGACCAACAGTAGGATTATGGACCAATATCTTTTTGTTTTATTTTCCTTTTTATGTTGTTCTTGCTAATCTCGATTTGTACTTAAATTGATATACTTTGACATATTTTGGGTATGGGATGGACGGTTGGTTGGTTGTTTGTTTTAATATATATGTTATGTTTGCTAGTGATTGTGATGTTACTTAAAATGGTTGATACAAGTGAGTAGCCATTGTGATTCATGTGAGAGAGTTTAGGAATTGTTTGCTAAGCACGCTCGAACTGTAGGGCATTGTGGAATTGACTGGCACATGACAGTCTCACAATATTCCCAGCTAAGTCTTTTCCATTGGGGAATTGACTGGCACATGACAGTCTCACATCTTGTATTTTTATGTTATTTTTGTATTTGGTAATTTTTCTTTCTGAGTCGTGTTTCAATTCCTGCATTGGGGACAATGCAAATTTTATGTGTACGGATGGAACACTTGAGTCGTAGTGTTAGTTGAGTCTTTAAAAAAAAAGAAAATTCCATAAATCCAAAAAAATTAAAAAGAATTTGAAAATGATCCTGAAGTTGGAGTGTGTATAATAAAAAATATAGAAAATGATAGGTAAAGTCAAATGTTTGGTTTTCAAACAGTATACGTATTAGAAGATAAATGGTTGAAAATGTGTCTGACTTGGGATTTGTGGGTAGCCCTAGTTGGTAGAAAGGTTTCTTTGAGCTAATACACCTAATAATGTTAGGATACCTTATGGGTTCTCATCTAGGAGAATGGGAAATCAAAATCGCCAATAATAGTATAAAAATTCCGTTATAAGTTAAAATTGTTAGAATTTTTTATTAAAAGAAAAAAAATGTGATTCGTCAAATAACGAGACCTATGGAATTTCCCTTGGGGATGGTGACTCTGACTGAAAATCAGTCTGAATTAAATTAGAAAAAAATGAAGAAATACCGACGCTCATGTTGACACTCTCGGAGATGGAGACTCTGGTCGAAACAACTTATGAGTTAGGTATAAATATGTCTAGTGCTCATTGTATTTCCATCTAAAAAAAGAAGAGAAAAAAGTGATGTACATTCTTTTGCTTGTTGCATAAGACGGTTAGGAAGAGTCTAGTGAATTTTCCTTTTATTTCATAAGCTTGAGGCAGGATTAGGATGAACTATGTCTTCCGTAGTGCGAGACCCGAAGTTGACTGACCCACTTGAACTAAATTTACATGATAAGGGGCTTGAAAACCGGTGTTTGGGCTTAAGTGAACAAGTATACCTACACTCGCGATTAACACGTGATTAGATTTTAAGGTGAAGTAACGTAACTTTTGAAACCAGATATAAACCTGATTGTGATTCCATAGCACACTTCTTTTTCAGGGATGAAAAAAGGTAGGTGTGGGGATATTTGATGTATTGTAAAATACATCTATTCCCCGTGTATAATTTATACAATATTCGATAAGTTTCGTGTCGTTATGTTATCGGTTTTGCAAGATACTTAGTCATTTGTGTTTTGCAGAGGTCCAGAGGAAAAAGGAAATGAAGATGAACGAAAATGGAGAAAACCAAGCTTTCGGATTGCTTCACGAGTGATTGAGTGATCAACGGAACGAAAAATTGTGAAAATACACAATGTCGCATCCTGTAGCAGGTTTGGAAGATCCCCTCGCGTGAGCAAGGGGAGGCCCTATGTTTTTAATGATGTCGCGCTACGCGACGAGAAGATTATATACCCGACGCGCGACACGACATGCCTAAAATCAAGAAAAATTTGTGTGATATCTAGGTTTTGATATATAAACCCTAATATAAACTTTGAACATTATTCTACGAACTTAGGATGAACTAGAGGCTTATATAGGCGATTGTGTAGCACAAGGAGCATAGGAATCTAGTTTTCAAGCGAATGGGATCAAGAACTCTTAGGTTTTAACATCCAGTTTCAAGTTTCCTTTGTTTTCCACCATGTTTGAACTTGTTATGACTATTGTTCATGTTTCAAAAATGATTGTTAGCTAAAACATTAGTAGCTACCTAGGTTATGTGATGACTATTCATTGACAATTGGTTTTCAAACGCTTTTGGTAATAAATTGATGGTTTAATGCTTTAGTAAAGTGTCATGTTCATGAATTCAGATGTGTATGCATGCTTAATACTACTTTAGATTTATTCATGGTTCCACTTGCGTGTTTATAATGGTCTGTCATATATGAATGCTAGTTAGGTTGCATACTGTGTGTTTGCGATAAGTTTGTAGTTAATTGTTGACGATTTTGGTAGGAACTGTGATTAACGATTTATAGGTTTTAAGTGTAATCCCTAGTCTAATAGTCGTGAGGTGAGGATTAGTTAGGTTTGTCTTTGTCACTAGATGGTTTAGGTTTTGATTGCGTGTGAGCTGGTCTTCCTTTATTGTCTTATGATAGTTGCCTACCTAAATCTGAATAATTGTCCTTAGATTACCCCTTTAGACTTTAGGGGGCAGAGATTGTCCAGTTATGAGGTAGACTGTCTTTTGGGTACTTTAGCATTGTTGGATTTGCTATGTGGTAATTCGACTAACTGGTGTGTTTAACAACTTTTAGGATTCTTTTCTAACACCTCGAGAAGGGCCAGGGATCCTTTAGGATATTCTATTAGTTTATATCATATATCCCGTTCCCATCTTAGTTACCATTACCATAGAAAACTATGATTCAGGAATAGGATTCCAAACCTAGGTAGTGCTTTTATCATCCTTTGTTCACCTATAGTTAGAGTTCGTGACTGATTTCGTGTTAGTTAATCCTTTAATTAATTGCATTAGGATTGTTAGATACACCCTCAAAACATAAAAGAACAATAAAATTAGTAGTGTAGATAAGTAATCGAGTCTAGTTCACGCTTTCAATAGAAGTAGCGTGGGTTTGAAATTCCGACTTACTTTACCTTTACTAGTGCTGATAAGTTCACTTGTTTGTTAGTAGTTTGGTTTTAGAGAGTCTAGATTATTATTTAGTGTCTACTTTAGGATTAATTTAGTTAATATTAGTTAAACTGCTTTTAGCACATCAATCCATATGAGGGGTTCTAAGGTTGTAAAGTCGTCTACGCAAAGGCTACAAAGTGAATGTCGCGTATTAAGACTAGCTTTGGCGAATTGATAAACGTTATGTTTATGAAGGTTTTTGTTTCTCATTGCAAACCTTAAGTTAACTTATATAATTAAGTTTTGTTAAATTTCCCCTAATGTTATTATACGGTTTACATTATTTACACGCTAAACAAAGTCGTTTCGTTGATTTTTGTGTTATTATATTTCAGTTTGGCAGTTATAATTTCACCTCACTTTTGTTCGTTGTTGATGAATTTTAATAAAAATTATGAAAATTGAAATCTAAATTCTTGACTCCTAGTACTACAACTTAGGCTAAAAATCGTCCAAAATAGTTTATTTATCAAGTTATGACTATTTGAAATTAGATTTGAATTCGGGTTGCAATCTGTTGTGACCGTAATCAACATATAACGACCAAAATATAATTTAATTCATGTTGCATCAACATTATTATCTTAAATTTGAAGTTTTTAGGGTTTAGTTTGTGAATCAGATTCTGTAACACAAAGAAACAAAATTTGGGTCTCATACAAAGAAGTTTAACCGAAAATTGAAGTTGCTTGTCATCCTCCAAACATTTTTGATGCTTCTAGTGGATGAGATTAGAAATTCAAGATCATTATTTGATTAGTTTCAAGATTTAGAGAGTTAAAAGAATACACAAGAGTTTATAAAGAATTAAGTTACCTTATTAATTGTTCTTGATTTTGGTGATGTTTTAACAGAGAGTTGTGTAGGATGATCAGTTTTGGTTTTTAGAGAGGGAGAGGGAGGTGTGGACAAAAATTGTGAAGAAAAAAAGATAGGGATTGATTTTTATCAAGTGTGGAGAGATAAGAATGGCTAGTGATTGTTTAGTTAAGATAAACATAGAAGTTTTTTAAGGTAAATGTGATTTTAATTAAATTAAAAGGCATATATATATACATATATATATATTGAATTTTAGCTTTAATAATATTGTTATTATTATTAATTTTTAATTAATTAAATGTTTTATTTAATCAATTATGTTTAAAGTTGCTAAATGTGTTAGTTAATGTTACATACGTAACATTTCATCGCTTTTCAACTAAAGTTTCTATTTTTAGAACCTTTCGATAATTTTGGATTTAATTTATTATAAATAGTAAATCTGAATGTGCTTTAACTTTAATTTGATTATGTAAATTTACGGTTGTTGGTTGTCGGTTGAGTTACATAGGTAACAATTGTTGTCGGTTTTGAAACCGAAGCTTCCTTTTAATTAAAATTTTGTTAGTTTTAAACTAATTAACCATCAACCATTAATAATAAAATTTTAATTGTTTTAAATAATATTGGTCATAATTTCCATATTTGGACAATTACCTCAATAATTATTTAAACACATTTTTTTAGGTATTTGTCAAATTCATCGATAGTTACTGGCATATCCCAAGCGTCGATATTGTTAAAGTATAGTCAATTTTTTTCTAGTAGTAACACAATAAATGATGAGTGTTTGATACAATTAACCTTCTGTTATAACAAGAAATTAAGAGGTTATGAATCTGCAAACAAGATTTGTTTTTAAAACAAGTCAACCTAATACAACTCATTTAATATATAGGCTGATATGTTAACTTTTTTTAAGCTCATTTTAAATTTTGAAGATGAAAAGAGTTAAAATTTAAGGTTAAATATTTTGATTTTTAGTTTTTCCTCTGTGTATTGAATTCTAGAGCTCCTCATTTTTTCAATAGTTATAACAATGATTTATATTCCGCTCCGGTAATCTCAAAGCTAATATATATATATATAAACATGTTTCTTGTTTGAAGAAGATTTAAAAAGACAAAAATAATTAAAAAGTCGACACTACTTATAAAATTGTTACCAAGTCACTAAACATCAATTTATATTCACAAATAACATTAAACAGGTTGACACTAATAATGACATGAACATGCCCATTTATAAGAGTGTTCGACACACATAACATCGATAAAATATAGGTCAGTGTTTATGATCACTATTGTTACAACATTGAATCCTGTAAGTTTCTTCTATTTTATAATAACTTTAGCCTTTGTGTACCATTGTACATATTATTAATGTGTTGCATTATGGGTTGTATGTTTGGCATCATAGATTGTATTTACTGTTGCTTTCCATATACTTTTTGTTTTTTTACAAATTTTTTGTTTTATGTTTTACTCTAGATTTTACGAGTTAATACGTCGAAACGCGCTTGTATGGTTCAATATTCTACATCTATTTTTTCACTAATGGTCCTGTCACAATGTGTGGATCCTAAATCAACTTAATTATTATTTTCTTTGTTATATGTTTTGTTTGCATGGTTTAACATTTTTACGTCTACTTTTATTCATTTTATTTTCTTCATCTTTTACATCTTTTGTATATGAGTTTTTCCGGTGTTGATGGTTGCTGACGAAAATATTACTTTGTTTTAATTGTTATTGTTTATGCATAACGCATGGATTAATACTGTTTATATAAAATTATATGTAGTTCCATTTGCTATTTTGAGTTTGTAGCCTCGATACCTGATTGGTTCCAAGGTTGGCCACCACTGGCCAACTGGATCAATGATTCAAAAGGCATAACCTGTCGCTATGTTTGGATGGCTCGAAAACTTGGTGCATGGCCTATGTTTTTGACTTTTTGTGTTGGTAATTTAATTCTTTGTGTAATGGACATAAAAAGCACCACCTCCACCACCCATTCAGTTCTATCTTCATTACGTCACCTAAAATGTCACTCCTTTTGTTTTCCAAAACCTCCACGCCATATAAACCTTATCACACTGATTCAAACTTTAAGGCTTACAAATCCATAGTCCGCAAAGCTGTGATTTAACCATATAAAGATCATGTCTCAAACTCAGCCTCACTTCCTCTTGATAACCTATCCAGCCCAAGGACACGTGAACCCGGCTCTCCAGTTCGCCAAACAACTCACCTGGTTAGGCGTCAAACTCACCTTCGCCACCACCGTCAATGCCTACCGCCGCATGGGCAAAAGTAGCAAGGTTCCAGAGAACATCAACTTTGTGGTTTATTCAGACGGCTATGATGATGGTTTCAAGCCCGGTACTGATGATGCCACCCTCTTCTTGGCTCAGTTTAGGAGTGAAGGTGCCCGGTGCTTGAAAGAAACCATACTTTCTTGTGCTAAAAATGGCACCCCGGTCACTTGTTTGGTGTACACCTTCCTCCTCCCTTGGGCTGCAGAGGTGGCGAGTGATTGTAACGTGCCATCAGCCCTTCTTTGGATCCAACCAGCATCGGTTTTACGGGTGTATTATTATTATTATTTCAAAGGGTATGAAAAACTCATTGGAGAAGATTGCAATGAGCCATCATGGTCCATTGAAATACCAGGGTTACCGTTGCTAAAAAGTTGTGACCTCCCATCATTTTGTCTCCCATCAAACACTTATGATAACATAGTATCTATATTTAAGGAACTGCTACATAGTCTGAATTTGATAGAAAACCCGAAAATACTAGTGAATACTTTTGATGCATTCGAAGAAGAAGCCCTGAAAGAGATTGATGGCAAGCTAAACATGGTCGGTGTAGGGCCGTTGATTCCGTCCGCTTTCTTGGATGGAGTGGATCCTTTGGACCGATCTTTTGGTGGAGATTTGTTTGAAACATCACATTCACATGACTATTTGCAATGGATGAACACAAAGCCAGAAGGGTCTATTGTTTACATATCTTTTGGTACCCTTGTAGTGTGGTCAAAGAAACAAAAGGAGGCAATGGCTCATGGTTTGTTGGAGAGCAAAAAGCCATTTCTATGGGTGATCAAGGATAAAGAAGGAGAAGATGCAGAAGAGGAAATAAGTTGCATGAAAGAATTGAAACAGTTAGGGTTATTGGTTCCTTGGTGCAGTCAACTAGAGGTGCTTTCACACCCTTCTTTAGGTTGTTTTGTGACACATTGTGGGTGGAATTCGACACTGGAGAGTATGGCTTGTGGGGTTCCGGTGGTGGCAGTTCCGAACTGGTCTGATCAGTCGACGAATGCGAAGCTTCTTGAAGACGTATGGGGGACAGGAGTCAGGGTGATTAGAGATGAAGATGGAGTTGTTGAAGGAGAAGAGATCAGAAGGTGCATTGAAATGGTGATGGGAGGTCATGAAATTAGAGGAGAAACGATGAGAATGAATGCTAAGAAGTGGAAGGAATTGGCAAGAGCGGCCATGAAAGAAGGTGGATCTTCTTATATGAATCTCAAGGCTTTTGTTGAAGAAGTTGGAAGTTATACTCAAGCTACGGTGGATGTAGCATGAACTACCGGATTTTCAGGATCTACTCGGTTTGGACTTTTTAGTGAGAACCTATATAGATTTTTTAGTGAAAATCTATATAAGAACCCACCGAAAAAAATTGTCGTATCCGCCTTAATACAAACTGTATTAAGACACTGTGAAAGTGGTGATTCCTACTAAAGAATGCTAGTCATAATTAATTTGGTTATGCTATGTGATAGTTTTAATGTAATTTCACTTAAATTTCTGCAGTTAATGAACGCCAACAAAGCAGTCGTTATTAGTATATCAATATACAATACTGATTACAATAAATGTTTTTAAATGAAAATTAAGTACTAGAGCCCATGAATTAAATATACATCGCTTTCCTCCCTCCCTCCCTCCTCCATGTGCATGCATTGACTATATCAAAGATATAATGTCTATGGAATGGAATGAATATGCATGGTTGTGTCAAAATCATTGGTAGAAACAAGATAACATGAATTAGAGAATAGTCATGCTATTCGTTAAAACTCATTCAAATATTAACCAAAAAAAAGAACAAAAACAAGAAAAATCATGTAACTGTGATTAGGAGAGAGAATGCGATATTTGTACAAAAAGAGAGAGAAACAATTTAATTGGTGGGATAAGTGAGGTGTGACGAATAAAAACACACTCACAAAGGGTTGGGTTGTTGAATTTAATTTCTTTTTTGTTTTTTATTAGAAGATTAGTTTGGTCAAATTAACGTGCTGCTGGAAAGTGGAAAATAAAGGGGTACGAAAGGGAGGAACTTGCGGATTTCAAACAGAAGGCAAAATTAAAATGGGCTAGACTTGGTGATGAAAATTCAAAATTTTTTCACTCCTACATCAATTTAGGAAGGCTAGGAATCGTATAAGTATGCTGAAAGTTGATGGGGAATTCACGACTAACCCGAAGAGCATAAAAGGGGAGTTGAGAAGGCAAATTTTAGAAAGATTCAGGGAACCAATGTTACAAAGCCAACTTTTGATGGAATGGGCTTGTATATTAAGATGTTTCAACTTATGTTCCGGTCAAACAGTAAATTTAAGCAAAATAAGTTTGTGTGGGACCAGAGTGGATGAAAATGAACTTGAAGACATGGCTAAGTTGGTTAACTGTAAAGTAAGTAAAATGCCTTTCAACTTTCTTGGTTCGCCAATAGGGACCAACATGAAAAGGATAAACGAGGGAAGCCTATTATAGATAAGTTCAATGCAAAAATGAGTGGAAGGCAAAAAGCTTATCATTCGACCTATTTGTCTATTTCCAAACCTTCAAGACGTGTCGTTAAATCTAGACGGGGCGTCTAGGGTTTCTTTCTCTGACGACTTCCCGACCTCGTACAATGTCAAATCAGTCTCATCAGACGGGGCATTTAGGCCTAGACGGAGCCCGTAGACGACCTAACCAAGATGGGTCGTCTAGGCCTAGACGGGGCGTCTTGAAGGTTGATTTTGACTTTGGTGGTCTGCATGCATGTGAGTAAAGCAGTAAAGTGATACGCCTCGTCTAGGTCTTAACGGGGCATATATTTCTTTGTTAAATAAAGCCATACAGAGCATTTGATATCATTGTTGAAACAAATTTCGTCAAATTCTATGCTTCTTCTTCTTTGGCTTATATTACTCCATTTGGTATCATTCAAAGGTGGTGAAATATCATCATACTGGGACGACAATCATTTCTTTGGGTCGTCTTTTGGCGAGTCAGGGTGCCCGAAGCCAATCCGATAACAGTTATTAGGTGAAACTACTTCTTGTTTTAATTATTTACTAATGATGATACCGTTGTTAAGGGAAGACCGGCGTACCCGATTCTAACGATCAAGAGGAGGTTGTGTCAAGTGTACAAGGAAATCAAAATAGACCGTTTCTAGATTTGTACAAGCATCATCCCGTTGATGAAACATCCCCTAGGGATGACTCATACCATGTTGATGAATCATGTTATCCAGCGCAACAAGGGTTTCCGGATTATGGATACGAGTGTGAATATTCTTACGTGCAACAACACTATCCGGATGGATACGGAGGAGACGGTTATGAAAGTTACAATGCAACACAGTCTTTGTACGGTCAACAACTCAATTCTGACGATGGAGGTTATGGTGGTGAGGCACCCCCGAGCGCAGACAATCCGTACCTCACAAATGGTACAAACTTATTTATTTATGTTGGACATTTGAGTAAATATAAAATCTAACATAACGTATCGATGTTACAGGTTTTCAACTGTCTAGGTAAGCTAAAACACTTGGCACAGGAAACGGCAAAGGCGGATGGTTTCGTTATTGTGACCCGACAATCAAAGAAAATTGGTGGAAGGACCAAGAGGGTATGGCTTGAATGTGATCGTGGTGGTGAGCACCATACTACAACAATGATTAGAAAACCTGGAAGCAAAAAAACCGGTTGCCTGTTTTACTTGGTGGTTGTGCGAGACCATCCGTATGAAACATAGGTGATAAAAGAGGAAAAGATTGAACATAACCACGAATTTTGTGAGGACTTGTCGGTCCACGCGTTTGTGCGAAGGTTTACTCCTAACAAATACAGATTGATCGAGCAGCTGACAACTCAAAACATGGAGCCGCGCAGAATTTTTCAAACGATAAGGAAGCAGTTTCCCGACAATTTCCATGTTTAAAAAGTCGTACAAAACGTAGTTTAGAATATTAGGGCCAAACAAGATACGGACTGACTCCCATGCAGTCCCTAGAAAACATCATGATTACAAACGAATTTATTTAAGACACACGAGAGGAACCCGAAACAGAGGTCGTTACAGAAATCTTCTTTGTTCATCCACACTCGAGTGAAATGAGGCGTGCGTTCACGCACATTTTGCTAATTGATTCCACGTACAAAAACAAACGTATACAACATGTCATTTGTCCAGATAGTTGGTATGATGCCCACCAACTATTCGTTTTGTATCGTGCATGCGGCTATCTGCAAAGAACGTAGTGATAACTTTATATGGGTGCTTGAGAGGATCGGGTCAATGTTGGATGAATGTATGGAGCCACATGTGATTATAACAGATAGAGACCTGGCCCTAATTAACGCGTGTGCTAAAGTTTTTCCAAACGCCTCTCCGTATCTTTGCAGGTTTCACATACAACAGAATATTTGTAAGCACTGCAAGAGTGCCTTCACATAAGAAGACTGGCAAAAAAAGCGATATACGAGTACAACTTGCGCAACCTAAAAAAGCGATTTGTGGAGTGCAAACGTTCAAGTAAGTTTTTGTAATAAAATATGACTTACCTATGTACATTTAATAAATTATTTATACTTTTTAGGGGTGATTACGTACGTGTATGATAACTGACTGAAAGATTACAAGGAAATGTTCGTCTTTGCGTGGACTGATCAGAGTCTCAACTTTGAGCAGCGTACCACAAACAGTCAACACGCCAATTTAAAGAGATACGTCCAAGATAGGAGCTCGTTGGACTGTATAGTAGGTTGTGTCAAGGATATAGTTGAAACACAATACGGTGAAATAAGGAGGAGCTTTCGAGAAAGCATTGAAAAAAGAATGAACTAACACAAAAACCTGTTATTTGACCACCTACGTGGCAAAGTTTCCCATACAGCGCTTGACTTGTTGAGTGGAGAGCTACTTAGGAAACTAGACGTGTTGAAGCGCTTTCAGTCAGCTTGTGGTTGTCAGATGTGGTACAGTTGTGGGTTGCTGTGTGCTTGTAAGCTGGAAAAGTACGTACGTGCAGGTAATACTTGCTAAACGCGAAATGATGTGTGTTTATATATATATCAGTTAGTCATGTGACTTTAACAGTGCATTGTTTTAACCGTGCAGAGCGTCCGATTCAACTCGAAGACGTAGACATCTTCTGGCAGAAGCTTAACTTTCAGCCATGTAAATTGATACCGGATGACGTTGACGTGATAGAAGAGCTCAATATTGTTCGGCAACAGCTGAGTCACACCCCCCTGCTCAGAAAAAAATCTTGTTGGCAAAGATTAAAGCGGTGTTGACTCCTACCAAATCTACCAAGAAACCACTGGTTCTCCAAAAAAATACTCGTGGACGGCCAACAACAAAGCAAGCACAACATCGGTTTGACGATGCCCCCCGCCACAGCTCGTACGTTCTGTCCTAAGGTTCCCAATAAAGTCATATGATGCCCCCCACCACAGCGCATACGTTACGTCCCAGGCCTCTCAACAGTCGGTCATAAAGTCTCAAAAACCCAGAGCGGGGTGAAGCCATTCAACGACTTCTAAACAAAGAGAGATTCGAGACGATAACGGTTTTCCGTTGATAGTGGGCAACGAGAATTTGTCAACCATCAAACAGTTTAAATCTCTCATTCCGACATTGTTTCACCCGTACATCTCTTGTATACAAGATGTAAGGACAGACGGTCATTGTGGATTTCGGTCTGTGGCTGCGGGCTTGGGTATGGGAGAATGTTCATGGAGCCATATTCGAAAAGACCTTCTACAGGAGATGGATCAGAACGCATCGATCTGGGTGCCAGTATTTGAAGCATGGGAGGAAGGATATTTTAACACGCATCGTCAGGGCCTCATTTGGGATTCAGTGGAGCGTTGTCCCCCTACTCACTGGATGGACTTCCCCTACGCAGGGCTTCTTATCGAACAAAGGTACGGTATCGTGGTTCACCTGTTAAGCATCGATGGTTGTTCCACATTCTTCCCGATATTGATTCCTCCGACGGATCGAGATCCACGAATGATAACGCATGCACATGTTAACAATAATCACTTCATACATATTAAGGTGGAAGGCCAATTTCCAATGCTGACAATAAACGGGCTATGGTTGACGCACCGAATCCCCCCTGCAGAACATGGCTATACATGTACACGCCCCGTTTAGAATGGTATACATTGATAATGAATCCCCTGC
The DNA here is from genome assembly GCA_947069175.1 of Scalesia atractyloides. Classification (NCBI taxonomy): domain Eukaryota; kingdom Viridiplantae; phylum Streptophyta; class Magnoliopsida; order Asterales; family Asteraceae; genus Scalesia; species Scalesia atractyloides. The sequence goes on from CAMTDV010000116.1 coordinate 49,226,981, forward strand.
CAAATCCAAACCCGAGTATTAATTACGTCGAAAGTTAATCGGAAGAATGAGTTTTTGTATACTTAATATGAATTTTTTATAGTTAATACGATTTTTTGTATAGTTAATATGATTTTTTGTTATAACTAATATGATTTTTTTTGAATAGTTAATATGATTTTTTTGTACAATTAATATGATTATTTGGTAATATTGGGGTATAAGTAATATGATTTTTTGGTATACTTACTATGAATTTTTGTATATTTAATTTAATTTTCTCTATAATTAATATCATTTTTCGTATAATGAATTTCTTTTTCTTTATAAAAGAAAAAGAAAAAAAACATTATGAGAATACGCCACATATAGGCCAAGACTGGACGTCTGTTGTCAGCCAAAAGACCATTTTACCCCTGCATTGCACCCCGTCTAGGCCTAACCCAGGGGTATAATGGTAATACTGAAGACCTAGACGCTCCGTCTAGGTCTAGACACAGCGTACAGTTTGAGCGGCAAAAGTAAAGTCTTTAAGTTTTTGAAATTTAAAGGGAAATGGAGAAAGACCATTTTACCCCTGAATTGCCACCCGTCTATTTGAGCAGTAAAATTCTCAAATGGTTAATTACCATTTTACCCCTGAATTAGGCCTAGACGGGTTGCAATTCAGAGGTAAAATGGTCTTTCGCCATTCATCCTAGACGAGTCATCTAGATCTGACGCCCCATCTATGCATCGTGTATGTCTGGCCAGCCTAGACGACCAGCCACATACGCCTTTAAACCAAACACACACACAAACACACACAGATATGTATATCTTCAATTCAACGTACTTGGCCCGTATTATTGGCGACTTCAAGCATCTCCGGTCCGTATTCTAAACTATACTTCATGAATCTTTAATGTATTATACATTTAGACCGTAGAATGTGCTTGATTTTGATAAATTTTGGGTTTTAAGGGCTATGTTATTTAAGAAGATGGGTTTTATGTTGAACAGGACGGGGCGTCTACCCCTAGGAGACCATAATTTTTTTATTTCTTTTATTTAATATTGTTAATTGTTATTATTTGTGTTATATTGTTATTATTGTTAATTAAGAGTATTATTGTACCTATACAGTATTTTCTTGCAGATTGATTATGGACGAGATTGAAGATCATATACACGGCCCTCCACATCCGCATGGTCCGCGACGGGCTCCGCCAGTGCCGGCAGATCCGCTACATGGCCACCCGTTCTAGAGAACCCGCTCGACACCGAGGCCGCCCGTTTTTGCAGGATGCTTAGGCAAATGCACGTCCTATCGCACGTCACGGTCGACTAGGATGCGATCGAGGAGATTGGTGAGACGCCGAGACTGCGTTATTTCGTTCCCGTTGATTCACCGTGGCATCGTCTGTTTGACTTGGTTGGCAGGCCGAGTTATAGGGGGCTTCTTATCGAGTTCCTGTTGACGTTCATATTTCACCCTCCACGGTTCGACCAGCCGCCTCCCCAGCCACAGGCTCCTCCCCCTCCTCCTGAGGTTTCCTTTAGGCTTGCAAGTGTGTGGCATTCGATGACGCTTGCTGAGTTTTCTGTTAATGGAGGTTTATACCTGCAGGAGGAGATCGCTACGGATGTTTATACGCGGGGGCTAGTGGTGGTGGATAGACCCACTCTTTTAGATTTTGAGAGGTGGTCGCGGGGCATGACACTTAGGGGCATGATACTTGGGAGCATGTCAGGACGAAGGGGAGGATTTCACATGTTGACGACCCGTTGTACAGGTACGTACTTTTATCACACTAATTATTTGATTATTATTGTAATAAATTAATTTCAGTATTTCGCTAACAATATGTGAGGTATCTGTGTCGGATCGTCGCTACGTCTATTACCGCTCGCGGCCACAGCCGTGAGTGGTGTACGAGTACCGACCTATTTTTCTACTATTGCCTACTGTATAGGAGGTCGTGCGCACTTGCGCACGGTCTCGACCAGTACTTCGCCTCTGCCTATCATCGGCAGGAGCGCGGATATTTGTATGGCGGCGTGTACGTCATCGTCATTGCCCGGTCGTTGGGTCATCTGCCGGAGATAGACCCACACTTGCGGCCGGCGATACCGTCGACGCGGATGGGTTTTCAGACGTTGCGGGGGATGAAGCTGGTGAAGATGTTCGGCGTGCTCGGCGAGCAGTTTAAAACCCGCGCAGGTGAGCCATGGATTCCTAAGGCCTTGCCGGAGCACTACAATCCAGTCTATTTGCCGGCAGACGAGGCAGCGATCGTTCGGAGCCTCCGGTGGATTTAGACGGACCGACACCGCCACCGCCACCGCCACCACCACCTCCCGGGGCGCCCCAGTTTCTGCAACACGTTATTCCAGGTCATGCCCCAGGAGGTGCAGCATACACGCACTTACGAGCTGACGTTGACAGGCTTTTGGATCTGATGGGCCGGGTGGGTCGGGAGTTATAGGATAGACGAGAGAGAGAGAGAGAGAGAGAGAGAGGTAGAGAGGGGGGTTACCTCCCATACCGCTCCCACCACATCAGCAACAGCAGCCGCAGCATCCAGACCCCGACTTCGACTCGTATGCATAGACGTTTTGTATTTAGTATTCAGCTGTACAAATACATATTGTTATGGATGTACAAAGTTATGTTATATATGTTATATTTAACTTTGTTTTCAGTTATTCGATTACTTGATGATTTTTTGTGTTAAATCGACATTGAAATGTAATACGAAAACAACATAATTTTCAAAATGTTAAGTAATATTTCCACGATATAATATTTGCATTCTTCTTAAAATGTTGAAAACAATAATAAATTTAAATATTGTAAATTTTTTTTTAAAATAATATGAAATATTTAAACGATCGAAAACGGTAACTTATTTTTATACAAAAAATAAAAAAATTTAAAACTTTTTTAAAATCTCAAATTACACCACCAAAAAAAATCAACCTCCAACAACAACCAATTTACCTCACAAAAACACCATTTTTCAACTCAAAAAACACCACGGTCCTAGACGGGTCGTCTAGATCTGGACGGCCCGTCTACTCCCATCAAATTCTACGCCCAGCCACTCACCAGCTGACTCCTTAAAATCAGTGGCTAGACGGCCTGTCTAGCACTAGACGACCCATCTAGGGCACCAAAGGTGTCCAAATAGGCAACAATGGTGTGTGAATAGATTGAGTTTATGTAGAATTGTCTTTGCAAAAGCAGCAATGGGGTCCCTACATAATTACTATTTCTATTTACTTTTGGCATCGAAGAAAATTATAAAGAATCTTGACTCAATAAGAAAGGATTTCGTATGGGGTAGAAATGAATGAAGAAATAAGATCTGATGGATCGTTTGGAACAAAATGGTAGTACCAAAAAGATACGGGGGCATCGGTATTGTAGATATTCGAAGTGCTAATCTCACTTTGCTCGCGAAATGGGGGTGGAAATTTAAAGAAGATAAAAGACGCTCTTTGAGTAAAAGTCATAAAAGCAATACTCAAAGGTAAAAGAGCCGTACAATATATTACTTCAAATAATAAATGCTGTGGAATTTGGAAAGATGTTGTCTAAATAGGGAAAGAGTTTGATAAAATGAATATAAGTTTGAGTAATAGCCTAGTGGTCGATCAGGGAGATGGGGAACATGTGAAGTTTTGGCATGACAATTGGTTGGGTGAGAAAATATTGAAGGAAAGATTTCCCAGGTTATACAATATAGCAAAAAATAAAACAACAAACATTAAAACTTGTGTTGTGAGGTTAGAGCATGAAAACCAATGGAATTTGGAATGGATTAGACCTCTAGAAGTGAAGAAGAATGGGCTCAATGGACCTTACTGTTAAGAGATTTGACTTTGTTCAAATTTAAAAGTGGGAAGGATTCTTGGAGGTGGAATACAAATGAAAATAATGGGTTTTTGGTGGCAAGAGTAAGAGAACAAATCTTGAAGGCAGCAGGTGTAGATGCGAACGAAGAATGGAAGCACCGGAATGGCAGACTTGGGAAGAATAGCCGCCAAAACAGAATTATGAAAACGTGGGATAATGATGACCAATCGACAATGTTCAAGTTGTAGCGAAGAAGAAGAATCAGTCGAACACATAATAACTACATGTGCAATGGCGAAAGAAATTTGGCAGAAGACGCTAACCTAGCTAAAATTACCATCACCAACAACGTTCAACGTCATGCGGCGAAGTATTAGCATACAGAAATACATTCGCAGGATCTAAAGATTGGAGAAAAGTTATCGAAATGGTCTTTGTAACGACTATATGGGAAATTTGGAAGGCAAGGAATCTAAAAGAGTTTGAAGACATAAACACTTCTGTGACAAACACAGTGGAAGACATACAATCAAATTCCTTTTTGTGGCTCAAAGAGAGATCGAAATTTAAGAACTTGATATGGGAGAGATGGGTAGATTTTAACATAAGATATATTATACTTTAAGATTTTCATAAATTGAGGGTTTGTAGTGTAACGGTAATTTTCTTTCGAACTTTGTATCTGCTTCGGGTTTTTACAACATATATTGGCCCTATTCTATAGGAATAGAATACTACTGTTCAAAAACTGTATTTTAACAGAATAAAAGGATGGTGTTAGTGAAGTGGACGAAAGAGAAAGATTTGTAAAGCATGAGAAACCGGATGCGGAAAAAAGCGTTGTAGCAAAATTCGCAAAAGTGACCAAACCATAGGGTCGAAAATCATACTGTACTCTAGTTTTTAATATAAGTGGACTTATAAATCAAGATCAAAGGGAACTTAACTTGAGTTATAGTTCAAGTTAAAAGATATAAAGTATATTTCCTATAACGTAACTAAATTCGGATACTTCATTCCTTTGAAATATGACTAGCTAAACTTTTATGGCTGACTAAAGTTTCCACAAAATGTAAAGGTCAAAGTATCAAGTACACTTATCTTATAGGATAGTTAATTTGTAAGACTACATGGTTTTGGTGTGGAATCAAGAAAGGCATGAAGCGCCAGCGTCACGTGGCAGCCACGTTAGCACTCAGATTTCAATTTCAAGGTCTAAAAAGCGCGAGGTGAGATGAGGCGTGGAAGGATGGCGTGGTGCGACACGTAGTATACACTTTTTTATTTAATTTATGTATAAAAAATAAAACAAATCTATTAAATTATAAAAATAAAGATTAATATTAAATAGCCCCCAATCAAAAGCGCCACGCCATCATGCATATCACCTCCACATGACTGGACAAGTTCTCTCAACCCTCACAACCACGCCATTGTCCACGCCAACTTTAGGGCTGTGTGGCAGTGTGGTTGAGCCCTCCACGCTATCTTTCACGTTGCCACACCGTGTAGTCTAATATATCTTTGCTTATAACTTAGTAAAATTTAGCTAGTGAATTGATAAAGCTTTGATACTCACAGTTAACTATTATAAATGGCATATATGATTTATAACATCTTGGATAAAAAACAAATGAAACCTAAGCATTTGCAACGTTTTATAAAACTACATCTTGGTATTGAAGACATATATATAGAGATTCTGAAAAATCAATTAAAACTCACAACTGTTCTGACACTATATCTTTGAGTTTTACTCAAGAGATTCTGGAAATCGATTAAAACTCACACCTATTCTCACATTGTATCTTTGGGTTTGTTGATGCACTTTTGTCTGTCCATTGTTCTTAGTTGCGTCTGTAATTGTACGGTCTTTATTTATTGCATCTGTATAGTTTTGAGCGTGTCGACCAAATCAAGATATCCTCCTATCTTGATTTAGTACGACGTTTAGTTTGTTTGCGTTGTAAAACAGTTGCATGTGTGCATACTATTAGTATTTGTGTTTTATGCATTTCTTCGTGTTTCCTTCAGTTGTTCATCGGATAGGCCACGAAGAACACCTTCTTTGTGGGCCTATCTGTTCTTTTTGGCCCATTAACCTTCTTCGTAGGGTTACTGGGTGTTGGACCTATATAAACAGACATGTACTTCACAGTTTAACAAGAGAGAGCACAAAATAGATTGTTCTAGTGAGAGAACACCCTGAGCCTGTATGAACATTGTATGTATGTGTTTGTACTAGCTCTCTTCTGTTAATTAAGATAGTGAATCTTTGGTTACGTTGTGATTGTGTTACTTTGCTTTGCATACTTACGTGGATTCCGCACTCATCTGTGTGTTAAACAACAAGGAAGTAAGTTATCTTGATCCTCTAAGTGGACCTACAAGTGGTATCAGAGCATTGGCTCTCTTCCTTGTTTAAAACTAAGCATAGTGTTTGTTTTGAGCAAGTTGTGAAGCATCCTGGATGTGTTCTTGAACTTAAAACAAGAAACTTAAGTTTTTACAAGAAAAGTGGTTTAAAAATTGGGTAAAGCTTGTTGTTTGCAGATAATTTTTATAAAAACCTTGTTAAAATATATGGAGACATGTTAGGATACGGTTTTTCTTAAATTTTCTGTCCAAGTTTTAGTTCGACATATTTTCCGATGAAGCGCTTTTCGGAGAACTCATTGGAATATTACTTGAGTGTAGATAGAACCTTATAATTTGACTGAAAAGGTGTTTTTTGAATGTTTATTTTTTAACCAAATCTGGTTAACCAGCTACCAACTTTCTAAAATTTAGAAACAAGATTCTGATATAAAAGGAAACTTCTCACCTACCAATTCACGAACAACTCTCTGCGAAGAACTCCTTCTACGAAAGATCCTGTCACACCCCGACCCGCAGCGGAAAAGGTGATCGGGGCATGATTGGGTTTTCATCAAAGCTCATGACATTTATTATAATGTTTCATATTTATTATTACATTTTAAAGGAGATCATACAATCAAATCATACAAATATATCATGTTCTATACATCTTTCTAAACTTCATTATTTTTCTTCTAAGGCACATTCCTATGTGTTCCTTGCTTCATCCTGTCCACCTGTATCATGTGTAAAAATGGTTTTTGGATCAACAAAAGTTGGCGAGTGAACCTTGTTAGAAAAACATTTATTATTGATCTCTTGTTATCTTTATTATGGAAAATTGTGCAATAATCATATGTGAGCAAACGTAAATAATCATACAATAACAATAACAATAACAACAACAAACAATAACATACAATAACAAATCAACTTACATGAATATATAACATGAATGAAACTGTATATGTTGGCAACGTCACGTTCACGCTCATAATGTAATGGGGAACGGACGGCCTATGATAAATGTCTGTGCGATCAAGGCTCAATCAAACGGAGCCGATCGTATGTTGGCAACGCCTGGTTCACGCTCATAATGTAATGGGGAACAGCTCAACGCTCATAATGTAATGGGGAGCGCCGGCCTATGATAATGTATGTACTGAAAATGATAAATTTAATCTAAACAATAACCACACAAACAGTTGATACAAGTTGAATACACATTTGTTCATGGATATGATAGATGCACAATAGTTTAAATGTGATAAATAATAAGACACATGATACACCCAAAAAACGTGATTAAAACGGGAATTTGTAGAGATTCACTCACATTGGGTGCGTTCGGTTGATGATGTTGAATGCGCACGAGTTTGGATTTAAACACGAGAGAAACTAACCTAGATAATAACATAACGGTTCGGTAAATAAGCGGATTTTATTAATCAATTTTAGTAGGATTTTTGGATATATTTTTGTGAGTTTAAGGCTATTTTCTAACTTTAAAAACGTTATTTTTAAGTATTTTTAATTGATTTTTAAATTAAATAAATAAATAAAAATAATAAAAAAAATGTTGACTTTTGACCGTTGACCGGTTCGGTTGTGAATATTATTGCACTGAGTGAGACTCGAACCCGTGACCTCCCGTACGCGTGCACGCAGCTCTACCAACTGAGCTACGTGTCTAACCCGAAATATTTCTGTTTTAATTATATTTATACACTATTTAAGTAAATCCGAAAATCATTTATTTTAAAAAGGATTTAATTTTATCGAATCGGTGCTCTCCACAGGTCTCGAACCCGGGACTTGGAATTTAGTTTGGCACACAGTCCACCGCTGGACTGTGTGTCTAACTTGGTAAATATTACGGTTTTTATTATACTTAACATCTTACTACGTGTGGATTCGGTTCAGTTTAAAAAAAAGAACATTTTTATTACAGCGAATGTGATTGTGTCAAGGATCGAACTCGGGACATATGTGTGTTTGTTTGCACACAGTCCACCGCTGGACTGTGTGTCTAACCCGTTTATAATACCGATTTTAATTAATCTTATAATCATAATAGACTTCATCTTCTTCGTTCAAAACACAGACAACGGTTAAACCAACTGTTTCTTGTTTAATTTGGTTAACGAATATTATGAGCAATTGAAAGGTATTGAACAGAAAGGGTTTGGGGAAAGAATGTACCGGAACAGATTGTCTTCTTCAGAACTCCGACAAAGATCGTCGGCTCTGTTTTGGGAACTCCCTCTGTTCGGAACATTTAACAGTTTTGATGGATTAAATGTGAAATTGAATTACTGAACAACAATTAGCAGAAAGTTTAGGCGATTATACCGATACAGAGCGAGATTCTGGAAATTCTAGAAGTTTTCCGGCGAAAACAGAATATTCGGCAACGTCGTCTGGAATTGATTCTGGGCGATGGTTTAATGTTAGTAATGGTCTAACAATGGATTGAAACAGAAAAAGTCGAGGTATTTACCGTGTTGATGAAAGTCTCGGTTTTCCGGCGACTTGCAGAGAATTCCGGCGATGTATTTCTTGCGACAGAGATTCTTCAGGGGGTTTAAGGTGAGTGTGGGTGATGTCGGTATAAGCTCTAAAAATCTTATTTTAGAGTAAGCAGAAAGGATAGAATGAATTCGGTTTTCGGCGATAATTTCCGGTTAATTTGCAGAGAATTCCGGCGACCTGCGGCGAGGTTTTCTGAGCGAAATGAAGAGTGTAATTTTGATAAACTCGCGAGCTCAACTGATGAATAAGGCATAACTCAGATTTAATTGCATTTCCGGTTTTGAATTCAACATTTTTTGGTTTCGGTTTGATGATTTGAATGAGTGACATTAAGGTCTTTCAGTTATAACCGGCGCTGCTGTAATTGCATCCGTTATGTCAAAAGAAAACGTCAATGATTGACGAATTCGTCGGGATTTCCGGCGAGAGTGATTTGGGCGCGCTGAGTGACTGGGTTTGATTTTTAGTTTTATTATATGTATTAATTGTTTCAATAATTCAACAAGTAACACAAGTGGCGGAGCGGTTGAATGTTTGCGTGTTAAGTCTTTGAGGTTCCTGGCTGACCCAGGTTCGAAACCCGGCATCAGCATTTAATTTTTATTTCATTATTTTTACTACATTTTATAATATGAACTTTATATTCTAATATATTTATTAATTATGTATCGTATAAAATTAATTTGAGTATTAAATACGCAACGAAAATTTCAACTGGATGTTCGGTTAATAAACGAAGCGGGTTTGGTTAACCCGGTTTTTTACGGATGTTACAGTATCACCTACTTTTAGAAATTTCGTCCCGAAATTTAAGTAGTGGCATGTTTGTCTCAAATGGATGGTGTTTTAATTTGACAATTACATACTTAGAAGGGGGTACGAGTTTAAATTTTGTTTGAGGCGGTAACGTTCCTTGTAAGGGTTGAATACCCTGCTACAGGAATCGTTTTTTTTTTTTTTTGTTGCCTACGATAAAGAATATTGATAAACAGAGTTAATTGACTAAGTATGATTTTGTGCAAAAAAGTTTTGATACGTTTGGAAACATAAGGTTATACCCTAAAACAAAACTTCTACCACTAAAACCTACATGGAGCTTCTCATAACCGCCTGATAATGCCTCTGATCCTTTGGCAAGAATACTTATATATAGGAAGTACCAGCGGCGTATCCACCATATTCTTGTCAAATTTCCATTGGTTTTATCGGTAAGTTATAATTAGTTCTATAATGTGACTCTAGAACATAAACAAACACAATAACCAAAGCTTGAGTCTAATTCTGATAGTATTCATGTTTGAATAAAGACAGTACCTCTCTCGTTTGTTATGATGGAGAGGTTAGTCTATGTAGAAGTGAGACACAACCCAACTTCTTTAAATGATGAGATTGAAATGATATGAATGCTAAATCAGTGAGTATAAAACAAACTTCAACCAAGACATTACTAAATCCTATATGAAACTTCTCATAACCGCCTGACAATGCCTCTGATCCTTTGGCAAGAATACTTCTATATAGGAAGTACCAGCGGCGTATCCACCATATTCTTCTCAAATTTTCATTGGCTTTGTCAGTAAATTATGATTAGTTCTATGTGACTCTAAAACATAAATAAACACAACAACAAAAGCTTGAGTCTCAATTCTGAAAGGATACATGACTGAATGATGACGGTACCTCTCTCGTTTGTTATGATGAAGGGGTTAGTCTATGTAAAAGTGAGACACAACCCAACTTCTTTAAATGATGAGATCGAGGTACGTCGAGATGTCTGATGATATGAATGTTAAATCAATGAGTATAAAACAAAATTGAGATAGTAATTCGCGTTAAGATTCTTGGATTCAATTTCCGATTTATAAATGAGATACATGAAGATTGAGATAACATAAATAAAACATATGTCACACCCCGACCCGCAGCGGAATAAAAGTCGGGGCATAATTGGGTTATCACCAAAGCTCATGATATTTACTAATATGTTTCATATTTAATAAAGTCAAAATTACATTCCAAATAATCCAAACATGTCCATACAATACAAAGAAAATAACCAAACAAAATAATTCCAAGCTCTAAATCATTTTATTCGTCTAGTCCAATCCTATGTGTTTCTGGCTGCAGCGGGTTCACCTGTATCATGTGTAAAAATGGGGGTTTTTGGGTCAACATAAGTTGGCGAGTGAACCTTGTTAGATAAACATTTATTATTGATTTACTTGTTAGTTTATCAATGAAAAATTGTGCATAATCATAAATGAGCAAATGTAAATAATCAAGCAGTAGCAATAGCAATCACAACTATAACATACAATAACATATGATAGCATACATTAACATACCAACATCATACGATAAATAACATGAATGAAACTGTGCGATCAAGGCTCAATCAAACGGAGCCGATCGTATTGCATGTACTGAAAATGATAAATGTCTGTGCGATCAAGGCTCAATCAAACGGAGCCGATCGTATGCTGGCACGCCAGGTTCACGCTCATAATGTAATGGGGAACTTGCTCAACGCTCATAATGTAATGGGGAGCGGCGGCCTATGAAATTGCATGTACTGAAAATAATAAATTGAATCTAACAATAACCACTCAAACAGTTGAAACAAGCTGAATACACATGTTCATGATATGATGTATGCACAATGATTTAAATATAATATATAGCAAGACACATGATACACCCCAAAACGTGATTTAAAACGGGGAATTTGTAAAGATTCACTCACATTGGGTGCGTTTGATTGGAGATGGTGAGATGCGCACGAGTTTTAAGAGAGGAACAACGAGAATTAACTAACCTAAATAATAACGGAAAATATAGTAAATGAATGGATTTTATTAAGAATTTTAATAGAATTTTTAGATATATTTTTACGAGCTTAAGGCTATTTCCTATCTTTAAAAACATTATTTTTAAGTATTTTTAATTGATTTTTAAATTAAATTAAATAATTAAAAATATAAAAATATGTTGACTTTTTGGGTTGACCGTTGACTTTTTGACTTTGACTGTTTGACCGGTTTATTGTGTGACTGAAATGCGCTGGGTGAGGCTCGAACCCGAGACCTCCCGTACGCGTGCACGCAGCTCTACCAACTGAGCTACGTGTCTAACCCGACATAATTCTGTTTTTAATTATACTTATATATTAATTCAATTTATCCAAAATTCTTTTAATTTCAAAAACATTTTAATTCATCGAACTGGTGCCACTAACAGGTCTCGAACCCGGGACCTGTGCTTTAACGTTAATATACCAATTTTTATTATACTTAACAACTAACGTGGATTAACCCGGTTCAGTTAGAAAAATAAAACGTTTTTATTACATAGAGGGTGCGTGTATCAAGAATCGAACTTGGGACGTATGCGTATTTTTGTTCGCACACAGTCCACCGCTGGACTGTGTGTCTAACCCGTTCAAAATACCAATTTTAATTATTCTTATAATGTTATCACAGTTCATCTTCTTCGTTCGTTTTTACAGGCAGTAGATTACACCGTTATATCTTGCTTAGTTCGATTGATAAACATTGTACAAACTAATATGAAATGGCAGAGACGATAAATAGAAGTAAACATACCGGTGAACGATTTATTTCAGGATTCCGGCAAGGTGTCGGTCTCTGTTGTTATGAACTTCAACTGAACCAGACAATTAATCGTTTTGATTAGCTAATCGTGGAATTGAAGTGATAAACAAACGTTAACAAAGTGTTTGAATGTCCTTACCGATTTACAGATGAAAATAAAGATTTCCAGAAATTTTCCGGCGAACTGGAATTATCCGAAAGCAGCGTCTGAATTTGATTTCAAGTGAAAGGTTTGAGTTAGAAATAGCTTAACAATTGTTAGACTACGACGGTATTGAAGGACTTACCGTTTTGATGAAGAATACGGTTTTCCGGCGAACTTGCAGAATTTTCCGACGAGTAAAATAAACTTTTTCGGTGGACTGAAAAGTGTGCGGAAATGAAATAGCAGGTTTGTGGAATGTTTCTGTGTCGCGAGAAGATCTTTGATTGCAGTAATTCAGGTTATGAGATATTTTCGGTTACAAAACCCATCATCATCAGAATTCAAGTCAATTCAAGTCTGAATTGATTAGAATTGTCGGTGCATCGGTTATAAATCTGAATTCGCGATTATTCAAACGTTTTAGACGGTTGAATAGCCGATTTCGGTTTTCAGTTGGCGCAACCGGTTCATCTAGGTTTGTATATAAGACTTACTTGTTTCCTAGAGTTGACAGAAAACAAACAAGTGGCGGAGTGGTTATGCGTGTGAGTGTTAAATCTTTGGAGTTACAACCCAGCTGACCCGAGTTCGAGTCCCGGCAGCCCATTTTATTTTTAATTGTTTTATTTATACTTTTTATCAATTATAACTTTTATGGTTTAGTTTGTTTATTAATTATGTATCATTAAAAATTAAAATAAACATAAATAGGCAACGACACATTTATAACTTGATATTCGATTACAAACGGAGCGGGTTTGGTAAAACCCGTTTTTGACAAATGTTACAACATAAACACTAAGCGGTTGGAGTTGAATTCTTGATTTTTGGTGAAGAAACTAGTTGGGTGGTTCGTTTGGGCCGTCATTATCTTCATCAGGATTTGCGTTGATGTTGTAAACCCTTCCTCTTGCTGGTGGCCTAGTGGTTTGGTTTTCTTGATTTACTTGGTTAACTGGGTTTGCTTGAGCTTGGGCGTTTATGATGTTAACCAATCGAGGGCACGTGTTTCTAAAGTGGGTAGGGCCGCCACAATTAAAACAAGCTCGAACATATGGGAGCATGGGGTATTGTGGTTGTTGATATGTTTGGATCATGTTTTGAGTAGGGGGTAAGGTTTGGTTTTGAGAGGTGCGCAAACCTTGCTCAAATGACCATAGCGTCCACAATTCGCACATAGTCGACAAGGTAAGGTAGATGGATGGTGATAAAAACAGGTGTTACATTGAGGGTGAGGTCCAAAGTAAGGTTTCTTATTTGGGTAAGTTGAGTTGGGTGCTACTTGAGTGATTGGGATAGCTTGGAGGGGTATGGCTTGTGAAGTTGGTTGATTGTGTTGGGTGACAGTGAAAAGTTGCCCATCTCGTTTTCTCTTAGAAAAGGGTTGATAAGGGGATTCGGTTTGGGTGGAGTTTGAGGTTTCAGTTGATGATTTATCCTTCTTCTTCTCCTCCTTGAAGTCTTTATTCCGTTTGCGGTTCTTGGTGAGCTCTGTAGCTAACTCCATTGCTGCTTCCAAAGTTGCAGGTGTGGTACTTATTACAGAGTCTTGCATTTTTGAAGGAAGACCTCGAATGTAGTGCTCGATCAAACGGTAAAGAGGAGTGAACAAGTTGGGAACCATTTGATTTAATTCTAGGAATCTCTTGTTGTATGTGGTGTGGTCTCCTTCCTTTTATTTCAAAGAATAGAACTCATCCTCCAATTTCTTGATTTCGCTTCTTGGGCAAAACCATCTTGTCATGATTTCCTTCAACTCTTCCCAAGTCAAAGTCATAGCATCTTCAACACCTCGTTTGGCCTTCTCTGTATTCCACCATGTAAGTGCTATTCCAAGTAAACGACCAGTAGCATATCGCACTTTGCGATCATCAGAGCAATCGCAATTTAGAAAAGTGTTTTCCATTTATTCAAACCAATGGAGGAGAGCGGTGACACCTTCAGTCCCTTCGTATTTTGGAGGGTCGCAGGATTTGAAATGCTTGAAGGTGCATTTAGTGGTAATTGGGGGAGGGTTGACAACATTTTGATCTTCTTGATTGACGGGGTTAGCGGTAAGGGCTTGTTGAACTTGAACTACAATGTTGGGTATTACGGCAGCCATTTGTTGAGCGATTTGGGCAGCCATGCGCTCACGGGCTTTTCCTGATCTCATCTTCCTACGAGCGGAATTAGAAGACATCTACAAGGAATACATATCAAGAGTATGAGTTGGATGTTTTTGGGATCATGTGTCGTATTTAGGAATGAACATTCATAAAATAAATATAGAATAATAAATCTACTACATCCATAGGATGTCTTGGGCTTTACTCGTAATTGGGCCTTGCATGCCGCCATACTTCACCTTCGTCATCATGTGAGCCCCCATGATTACCGGGTTTTTCGTATGGTTCGCATGTGTTAGCCTGGTTACGTACCACTAAAACCCGGAGAAAATCGAGAAATATGTATGTAACGTATGATATTCGGAATGTATCCCGGTGTGGACACGGTGACACCTCAAAGTGGGGTTAGTTCGAACGACGTTTGGTGTGGCATGCTTTGGCCTAATAGGTCCTTCGTACTCTCATCGTTAGTCCCCAGGTAGGCAAACTGGTCTGTTATATTGGATTTATACGAATGCCAACCTAGACAGGACGTTCCGACTACCGGTACTTGTACCCTTACAGTTACTACATGCATGTCGCAGAACTCACTTTGATGAGATTTGAAAAATGAAAAAATGCGACAAAATCTTGAATAACGGAAGTATGAAGATGATTTGAATATGTGAGCATTGAAATATGTATAATGAATGTGTATGTAATTATGTATATTTGACTGTAAGTATAATTCACTATGTATCACAAATTGTAATATTCGAAGTGTTTGCATGCATTTGTGTATGTAATAAATATGAAAGAAATAAACATCATGAGTTTGCATGTAACCACATAAACAATTAAAATCTAATCAACTATAGTATAGGCTCTAAGGGTCTATTAATCTATCCTATATCCCTATAGTCAAAAGCTCTGATACCAATCTGTCACACCCCGACCCGCAGCGGAAAAGGTGATCGGGCCCTGATTGGGTTTTCATCAAAGCTCATGACATTTATTATAATGTTTCATATTTATTATTACATTTTAAAGGAGATCATACAATCAAATCATACAAATATATCATGTTCTATACATCTTTCTAAACTTCATTATTTTTTTCTAAGGCACTTTCCTATGTGTTCCTTGCTTCATCCTGTCCACCTGTATCATGTGTAAAAATGGTTTTTGGATCAACAAAGTTGGCGAGTGAACCTTGTTAGAAAAACATTTATTATTGATCTCTTGTTATCTTTATTATGGAAAATTGTTCAATAATCATATGTGAGCAAACGTAAATAATCATACAATAACAATAACAACAACAAACAATAACATACAATAACAAACCAACTTGCATGAATATATAACATGAATGAAACTGTATATGTTGGCAACGTCACGTTCACGCTCATAATGTAATGGGGAACGGACGGCCTATGATAAATGTCTGTGCGATCAAGGCTCAATCAAACGGAGCCGATCGTATGTTGGCAACGACTGGTTCACGCTCATAATGTAATGGGGAACAGCTCAACGCTCATAATGTAATGGGGAGCGGCGGCCTATGATAATGTATGTACTGAAAATGATAAATTTAATCTAAACAATAACCACACAAACAGTTGATACAAGTTGAATACACATTTGTTCATGGATATGATAGATGCACAATAGTATAAATGTGATAAATAATAAGACACATGATACAGCCCAAAAACGTGATTAAAACGAGGAATTTGTAGAGATTCACTCACATTGGGTGCGTTCGGTTGATGATGTTGAATGCGCACGAGTTTAGATTTAACCACGAGAGAAACTAACCTAGATAATAATATAACGGTTCGGTAAATAAGCGGATTTTATTAATCAATTTTAGTAGGATTTTTGGATATATTTTTGTGAGTTTAAGGCTATTTTCTAACTTTAAAAACGTTATTTTTAAGTATTTTTAATTGATTTTTAAATTAAATAAATAAATAAATAAAATAAAAAAAAATGTTGACTTTTGACCGTTGACCGTTGACCGGTTCGGTTGTGAATATTATTGCACTGAGTGAGACTCGAACCCGTGACCTCCCGTACGCGTGCACGCAGCTCTACCAACTGAGCTACGTGTCTAACCCGAAATATTTCTGTTTTTAATTATATTTATACACTATTTAAGTAAATCCGAAAATAATTTATTTTAAAAAGGATTTAATTTTATCGAATCGGTGCTCTCCACAGGTCTCGAACCCGGGACCTATGGTTTAGTTTGGCACACAGTCCACCGCTGGACTGTGTGTCTAACTTGGTAAATATTACGGTTTTTATTATACTTAACATCTTACTGCGTGTGGATCCGGTTCAGTTTAAAAAAAAGAACATTTTTATTACAGCGAATGTGATTGTGTCAAGGATCGAACTCGGGACGTATGTGTGTTTGTTTGCACACAGTCCACCGCTGGACTGTGTGTCTAACCCGTTTATAATACCGATTTTAATTAATCTTATAATCATAATAGACTTCATCTTCTTCGTTCAAAACACAGACAACGGTTAAACCAACTGTTTCTTGTTTAATTCGGTTAACGAATATTATGAGCAATTGAAAGGTATTGAACAGAAAGGGTTTGGGGAAAGAATGTACGGAAACAGATTGTCTTCTTCAGAACTCCGGCAAAGATCGTCGGCTCTGTTTTGAGAACTCCCTCTGTTCGGAACATTTAACAGTTTTGATTGATTAAATGTGAAATTGAATTACTGAACAACGATTAGCAGAAAGTTTAGGAGATTATACCGATACACAGCGAGATTCTGGAAATTCCATAAGTTTTCCGGCGAAAACAGAATATTCGGCAACGTCGTCTGGAATTGATTCTGGGCGATGGTTTGATGTTAGTAATGGTCTAACAATGGATTGAAACAGAAAAAGTCGAGGTATTTACCGTGTTGATGAAAGTCTCGGTTTTCCGGCGACTTGCAGAGAATTCCGGCGATGTATTTCTTGCGACAGAGATTCTTCAGGGGGTTTAAGGTGAGTGTGGGTGATGTCGGTATGAGTTCTAAAAATCTTATTTTAGAGTAAGCAGAAAGGATAGAACGAATTCGGTTTTCTGGCGATAATTTCCGGTTAATTTGCAGAGAATTCCGGCGACTCCGGCGAGGTTTTCTGAGCGAAATGAAGAGTGTAATTTTGATAAACTCGCGAGCTCAACTGATGAATAAGGCATAACTCAGATTTAATTGCATTTCCGGTTTCGAATTCAACATTTTTCGGTTACGGTTTGATGATTTGAATGAGTGACATTAAGGTCTTTCAGTTATAACCGGCGCTGCTGGAATTGCATCCGTTATGTCAAAAGAAAACGTCAATGATTGACGAATTCGTTGGGATTTCCGGCGAGAGTGATTTGGGCGCTCTGAGTGACTGGGTTTGATTTCCAGTTTTATTATATGTATTAATTGTTTCAATAATTCAACAAGTAAGACAAGTGGCGGAGCGGTTGAATGTTTGCGTGTTAAGTCTTTGAGGTTCCCGGCTGACCCGGGTTCGAAACCCGGCATCAGCATTTAATTTTTATTTCATTATTTTTAATACATTTTCAAATATGAACTTTATATTCTAATATATTTATTAATTATGTATCGTATAAAATTAATTTGAGTATTAAATACGCAATGAAAATTTTAACTGGATGTTCGGTTAATAAACGAAGCGGGTTTGGTTAACCTGGTTTTTGACGGATGTTACAGATCCCCCCTGCGAAGGACTCTTCTGCGAAGAACCTTAGGTATTTCGTGATACCCTGGGTTGTTCGTGGTATAGGTTTTTCAAGACAAGTGTTTCGTGGGTTTGATATTTCGTGGTTTTTAAAATTGTGAATTTTCAACAGAAGGCTTTTATTTCAAAATAATCTTTGGAATTAGCTGATATTCATAAACAAACAAGTAAAATGGGTACAAATCCTTGGGATTGGGGTGTACTTCAAGTACAAGCCAAGATCCACCACAATCTATCTCCGCAACCTCATGGGTTAAATCGTTAATGAATCAGCAAATGGACATGATTACCGCTAATCAATGGGCGTGCGTGGCAAATCAAAATCAAAGCATTCAGACTCTTCTCATTAGCGAGAGTGAAACTGGAAGTAACAACCGTCCACCAAAGTTGAATCATATGAACGATTATCCCTCTTGGAAAAGTCATTTTCATATGTATGTTCTTGATTAAAAATACGGAATTGTGGACATGTTTTACTACACCATACAAGGAATCTCTCGTAGAAGCAGGATCAAATCCAACCTCTTTAGCCAACTTAGACGAAAATGATAAAAAGGCATATGATTTGGAGAAGAAGGCATTTGCCATCCTTATACAAGCACTTCAAAAGGATATTTATCATCAATTTGTGTACTGTACCCCAACCAAGAATTTGTGGGATACTTTGGAAGCAAGAGGTAAGGAAATGCTGCAACAAGAAAGATACGATATGATCTTCTGAAGAAAGAGTTTGAAGGATTTCTGTTCATGAAGAATGAGACACTAAGCGACATGACAACTTGTTTCTATCATCTGCTTAGTGAAATGTATTCATACAAGGTGAACGCATCTCCACAAGAGATTGTGATGCGTTTTGCTGATACCTTACCACCAAAATGGAGTCAATTTATTGACTTGCTAAAGCATACAGGTGTTTTGGATGTGATTAGTATTTATGAGTACGTTTAGAAGCTTGAGAACAAGAATGAAGAAGAAATACGAAAAGCGAAAAGAGTTCCAGTTCCACAAAACCCTAAAATGTATTTTAGAGGTATTAACACAGGTGTTAGTACAACTCAGCAACCGAAACTTCAAACAACATTTGTGTCAAATGTTAATCCTTGTCTACCACCGCCAGTTCATACAGATCAATCTGCTGGTTCAAGTGCTCAAACCTATGGCCAAGCATTTGATCCAAAAGCTTGTCTTCCTCAACCATTAGTTGTTACACCACAACAAGCTTTCTATGGTAACAACTTTCAATCTTCAAATCCTAATGCCATCAGACTTGATACTTCACATCTTTCCAAGGTCAGTGCAGAAGTTGCTTGGGAACACATGGAACTTCTAAACACTATGGTTAGTGCTTATTGTGGATTAGTCGCGGGTCAAATTGGAAACATTAATATGACTAATGAGGACTATCAACAAATAGACAGGGATGGAAATGGAGTTGATGGATATTAAATGGGCATTTGCAAGTGCAGTTTGAAAAGCGAAAAACTATATGAGTAGAACTGGAAGAACAAGTTTGGAAAGCAAGAAAGACACAAAGTATGGCTTTGATAAGGATATTGTTACTTGCTTCAAATGTGGTGAGAAAGGTCATTTCAAACGTGAATGCACTCGACCTAGCAAGCAAGGAAATCACAACCCTTTCCCAATTCAACCAAACTCATCCAACACAACTCAAGTGAACAATGAACGGGGTATACTAGCTGTTAACAACCCAAACAACTCCAACCAGTCTGGGCCTTCAAACAACACAAGCAGAGCGTTAGTAGTGCAAGCAGATGAAGGATGTGCTCGGTCAGTTCAGTTGGGAAATGAGAATCAAAGAGGAATTGCTTGTTATGCTAAGATAATCAATCATATAGAACATGTTCACAGTATTGATTCTTCTTCTTCTGATGATAGTTCTGGGTATAATGGGAGTTCTGACGAGGAAAGCTCAAGTGTGGGTGGTTATGGATCAGATTCGGATGTTAGGAAAAAGACCGATACCAAGGTTGATGAGTTGCTGAAAGAAGTAGAGGAGCTGAAAAGTCAGAGTCTGGGTTACTAAAGAAAGTAGAAGTTGCATCGAAGGAAATAGAGAAATTCTTTGCCAATGATGGATGTTTTTCTCATCATACTGCTTTTATGGCTAATGTTGCAGCTTCGACAAGTCAGGTACAATCCGAATCTCCTAGGATATGCAATGATTGTGCTGATTTAAAACCTAAACTTGAAACAATTAACAGTCACAGTCAAAGCTTGGTAGTCGAACTCTCTAAGTGCAAAGAGGCAAATATAGCTTTAACTCGAAATGAAAAAGAATTCAAATCTGTAATTGAGACTCTTAAGAAAAGTGTGTCTGAGTTAACAAAAACAGTTTTGAACAAGCAAACTAGTATTAATAACTACATTAATATCCTTGAAGAAACGAAAAAGGAGTTAGCCATTGCCAAATGCGAACATGATGCAATTAAGCTAAAATTGGAGAGTTATTCTAACTCTTAGTATGTGCTTGATCACATCATTGATGTTCAAAAACTTAAGGGAGATGTAAAATGCATTGGGTATAAACCGTGTCCACCACCGTTGAAACACAAGTATTCCAAATTACCTGACAAGGAGGAAATGCCAAGTTTTGAACCATCTGTACCTCTTAATCCCGAAGGGTTTGCAGCAGGGTTAGGGTTTAAATTAGACAATTCCTCAAAGGAATCTAGAAAGACAGAGAACTTATCGTCTATTTTTGATTAAAGTCACTTATAATAGAGGAGGATGATTCATCAGATGATAAGTCAAACGAGACCGATCAGGACCAATCTCTTGATAAAAAGAAAGGGGTAGAAATTCCAATTAAGAATCATATCTTATTGATCCTACTACTCCCGTTGTGCAATCTGTTACAAAACAAGAGATTGATCATATTAAATCTGTCAAGACGTTTGTCTCTACGTTTAAGAGCGATAATGTTTTGTATACTTTGATTGGTGATGAGAAAATTTACTCGAACAAGGATTTTTCGATCAAAAATTTTAATCCAACTTCAATTGATCAAGTTTTCGAAAATTCAACAACCAAATTTTTGGGAAAGAAAAGTCCAATCAAACAACAACCACTAATCGCTTCTAAAAGTAGACAACAAGAAAAGCGAGCTGAAAAACCTAAGGTGTCACAACCAAAGGTTGAAGCTAAAGGAGCTCACAACAAGAAAAAGGGAAAGAATGTTAACTTTGTAGCCTCAAATGGTACTGATAAAATCGAGACTTTTGAAAATATGTCAAATATTGATTTTGTAAATCAAGTCAAGATTTTAAAATGTGACAGTCAAAACAATTACACTCAACACACAAATGGTGTGATGATGGACCAAGTACCTCTAGGCCTACAAGTTCAACATCGAGTCATCAAACAACATCTCCTAAATTTATTGAGAAGAGATCATATTTTAAATGTGGGGAGTTTGGCCACATAATAAAAAAATTGTACAAACTCAGCAAAACCCAAGTTTGTTGAAAATGCCCCTCCTAAAAAAATTGCCAACGTCGATCTGTGTTACCTAAACAAGACAAACGTATTGTTAAGGAACAAGAAGAAAAAGAAAGATGTAAACAAGTCAAAGTAATTGAAAAGGCATTAAAACCGAATGTTGCACAAAAGAAACCAAGTTCGTCAAGTCTGTTAGAACCAGAAGTGTCTAAATCTGTAAATAATAATCAATCTAGTAAACGGCAACAATCTTGGAAACCTAATACCGGTATCGTTTCAGGGGGAGGCACAAAATTTCCAAATCATCAAGAAATAGAAATCACATTTCTTGATGATAAGGGTCGACCCAAGACCACTAAGGCTTGGGTCCCCATCTCAAACTAATCGGGTAATGTAATGTGCAATGTGTTCCAGGATTAACTGTGAATTGTCATTGGATTGTTGACAGTGGAGCATCCCGACACATGACATGCAACTTAAGGCTCCTTTATGATGTAAAAAGCATTAGGGGAGGCGGTGTTGCTTTTGCTGAAGATAAGGTGGTTACATCACTGGAGAGGGAATGATTTCCATTGGTGTTGTTAGTTTCGACAAGATCAATTATGTTCGTCATATTGATCACAATCTTCTGAGTGTTTCTCAAATCTGTGACAAGAAGTTCACGGTTCATTTTGATGATGCCAGTTGTTATGTGCTAACGCCTGGTTTCAAGATTCCCAAAGAATGGATTCTTTTGTCGGCTCCAAGAATAAACGATTTGTAGATTCTTGACATGAGCCAAGCTATTACTACGTCTGTGCAAGTTACATGTTTTGTCTCAAAAGCCACTGAAAAGGAGTCAATCTCTTGGCATAGACGAATGGGACATATTCACTTGAGGAAAATGAACTGTTGGTGAAAAATAATCTTGTGAATGGTGTACCAGTCAAGAATTTTCATCTACAAGACGTATGTGTATCGTGCCAAAAGGGAAAGCAAGCTAAGAAGTCTCATCCTGTGAAGAAAATTAACACCGTCAATATGCCTCTTGAACGACTTCATATGGACCTTTTTGGACATATGAAACACAAGATTACCTTTGGCGATGCATATTGTTTAGTTGTTACTGATGACTATTCAAGATTTTCATGGGTAACTGCTGTGGCACACAAGAGTGAAGTTCCTGAAATCCTCAAGAATCTCTTCACGTTACTTTAAAACTTATACAATTTAAAGATAAGGATAATCAGAAGCGACAATGGCACTGAATTCAAGAATCATGTTATGGATGAGTTCTGTTCTTCTAAGGGCATTCTACATGAATACAGTTCTCGTTATACTCCACAACAAAATGGCATCACTAAGAGGAAAAATAGAACACTTATTGAGACTACAAGAACTATGTTAGTAGAGTCAGAACTTCCTGTTCAGTTTTGGTGGGAGGCTGTGGCTACTTCATGTTATACAATGAACAAAGTTCTTACTGTTAAAAAGCATTGGAAAACGTGTTTTGAATTGTTGCATAAAAAGAAACTGGAGGTGTCTTACTTAGAACCTTTTGGAGCTCCATGCACTATGATTGATCCACATGGTAAATTTGGTCCAAAGGTTATCGAAGGTTTTTTCTTGGATATGCTACTCCAAATTTCAGAGTGTGGAATTTAACATCAAAAAGGATTGAGGAATAGGGTGAGGTTAAGGTTTAAAGGTACACTGAATCAGTAGGAGCTCCAGGTGCTCCTTGGATGTTTGATGACGATGGACTGTTTGACTCCTTCAATCTGCCAACTTTTGATGATGCATCTGCAGCAACTCAGATGTTACTTGAAAGTGATACTGTAGTTGATTCATCATTAATGCGACGAATTATTGTTAACCCACAAGTGTCTACTTCGGTTAATAATATTGTTCAAAATGAGGAGTTTGAAGATGCTGCTGATTATAACATTTCGTCGGAAGATGATGAGTTCCATGATGCAAATGAAGCTACTTATGCTCCTGTTCATGGTATTTTTGAAGTGACTTCAAATGTGCAAAATCAAGGGATAGCTTAGGGTCATGCATCTACATCTTCATCGGTTCCAGCCATTGATTTAGTTGTTGATCTGAATATCAACAACTTGGGTATAAATGCTCGAGTTCCCGATGTTCATGAAACTCGAATCCATGATACTCATCCTCAGTAGAATATTATAGGAGATGTCCAGAGTGGAGTGCAGACACGTAATCAACTAAGGAACAACAGAATGCTGGTTTGTATACTGCAATCAGAGGATCCGGGGAATAGAATGATTGGTCTTTTGCCTACTATGTTTGCCAAGTTGAACTGAAATCTTGGAAGAAGGCAATGAAGGAAGACTCTTGGGTTGAAGCAATGCAAGAGGAACTTCAGTAGTTTTAGAAATTGGGCGTGTGAAAATTGGTTGACAGGCCCGACAACTACAAGAAGATTGGTACCTGTTGGGTTTACAAGTGCAAGAAGGATGATCGAGGAGTTGTTGTAAGAACCAAAGCAATATTGGTTGTCCAGGGCTTTAATCTGGTAGAAGGTATTGATTATAATGAAGTTTATGCACCAGTAGCACGTCTTGAACTAATAAGAATTTTCTTGGCTTATGCGTCCTACAATAAGTTTACTGTTTATCGAATGGACGTGAAAAGGGCATTTCTTCATGGTGTGGTCGAAGAAGAAGTATATGTTGAGCAACTGTCTGGTTTTGAAGATCCAATCCATCCTGACAAGGTTTGTCTTCTCAATAAGGTGTTATACGGTCTTCATCAAGCTCCGTGAGCTTGGTATTTAACGTTGTCTTCCTATCTGCTCAAGAATGGTTTTCGACATGGGTTGATCGACTGTACTCTCTTCATCAAAGAAAAGAATGAGGATCTTTTGCAGCCACAACTGTATGTTGATGATATTTTTTTTGGTCTACAAATGACGAAATATGCAAAGAATTCGAGCGGGTGATGCAAGAGAAGTTCGAGATGAGCGCCATGGGGGAAATGACTTTCTTTTTAGGTTTGCAGGTTCATCAATCTAAGGAATGGATTTTCATTCATCAAACCAAGTATGTTGGGGATATTCCTCAAATGATTTCAAATGGAAGACTCGAAGCCCTCGGGAACTCCATTAGCTCAAAATCATGGGATTACTCCTGATGGATTTGGTGAACACATGGAACTGTCGCTTTATCATGCTATGATCAGATCTCTTATGTATCTTATGGCATCTAGATCCGATACAATGTATCCAACGTGTCTTCTAGCTCACTACCAGTCAAGTCCTCTCATTTGATGGTTGTAAAAAGAATCTTTCGTTATTTGAAGAGTCACCCGGACACTGGTCTCTAGTACCCTAAGAGTGATTCTGATCATGGTGGCTATAAGATCGATGTAAAGTCAACATCAGCAGGATGTCAGTTCTTGGGAAATCGCCTAGTCACATTGTATGCAAAAAGTAGACTTGTGTAGCTACTTCAACATGTGAGGCTGAGTATATTTCGGCTTCTAGTTGTTGCTCACAGGTTTTATGGATCCAACAACAAATGCACGACTATGGTTTTGAATTTCTAACTACTCCTATTTATGTTGATAATGAAGCTCCTTTCCAGATCACTCGTAATCCTATAGAGCACTCAAAGACAAAGCACATTGAGATTAAGTATCATTTCTTACAAGATTGTTATGAAAAGAAACTTATCGATGTTAAAATCCACACCGATCACCAACGTGCCGACCTGTTTACAAAAGCTTTTGATAAGTCACGTGCTGATTATCTTCTTTTGGTCAATGGCATCAAGGTGAAACCCAAGTAAATCATCATCGGCTAATCGTTTTTGTAAAAAATTTTCTTAAAAACAAAAAAATACAAAAAGATTTTCCATTTTTTTTACTTTTTGCATTTTAGGGGGATAAAATTTAAGAAAATACAAAAACATGAGAAAAATACAAAAATACAAAAAATGTCTTTTATTTATCTACTTTCTGCATTTAAGGGGGAGAAATTCAGAAAAATACAAAAACAATAGAAAACCCAAAATTCAAAAATGAGTTTCCTGGAAGGATAAGAGAATATGATGATACATCGATGGTCTGTCAAATACGGTTAAAATATAAAATGAAAATCGATAAATAACTCTACTAATGATGTATCGGTAGGCTCACAATCAGATTAAAATGTGCAGGTTGATATAAACATAACGGACTGAAAGTCAGGTGGGAGCCATTCATTGGCATATGGTATTGGTACTGAAATTTCGTTTGATAGTATGCCGAGGTTCTAAGATATGCGGTCTTTATGCTTGTTTATCATCTGGGTATTATGGTTGAATCTTTTACTGAAAAATAACGGGGATGCAAGTCTAAAACTTCCATGATACCATAAATATGTGTAAATATTGCATACGACCATCAATAAGTGACAAGCATATCACATCCACCCAATAAATAAGTGATAATATATCACAGCTTTTATGCGGGAGTTTAATTCGTCTCTTTGTCGGTACGTTGATACTAACCTATTCACGGACTTGCTCCTGTGCCCTGCATGCATCTAAAAATCAAGTTCCTTATAAGTGATTTAATCACATAGGCTTGTTTTCAATCAAAATAAGTGAGTATCTCACAATCTATACGTCAAAACAGATGATAAGAGGTACTCACCGGTAAGAATTTCTTTCGTGCATATCTTGATACGGGATGTGTGGTGAAATGGATGAACACCGGCTAGTAAGTATAAATCATTTATTAATCGTATCTCCTTATCGTAATTACATCTGATAAATTGAGCTTATGTGGACAACAATACCGATAATTGTAGTGGGTTATTTATTTTATTTTTAAATATTAACAAAAATCGTTTTTGGCAAGATCGTAAGCTGGTATGATTCTCTTACCTTGAAACTCGAAAAAGATTACTAGTTAATGTATAGTTTGTTCATATGTGTTAGTGTTTGCTTTAGTGTACTCTATTTTTAAATTGCTTTTGATTAGCCAAAGTTGAAGCTCGAATGTTTTCTACCAAGATACGCTCGAGAAATCAATTTGTTTTGCTACCATAACTTCATAAAGTATCTTTTGGCTAGTGGGTAAACTCATAAAAAAGAGAAAAATATTTTTAATTTGAAAATTTTCATTACTGGTGATCACATTGGTTATGTGCAAAGAATTAGACAGGTCAACGAAAAACCTAAGGTCAATGAAGAATCAAGATAGTCAACGAAGAACCCATTCTTCGTTGAACCTAGGTTCTTCGTGACGAAACATCAGTTCTTCGTGAATGAGATTTGGGCTAACCAAGATCCGGCCCAATTCTTGGTTCTTCGTGACACCTTTAGTTCATTTTAAGGTTTAGGGTTCTTCGTGGAGGCGGTAATATAATAGGAGAAGTAGTTTTCCGATGTTGATATCTAACTTCACTTTCACCTTTTTTCACTTTATCCATTCACTGTTTATCTTCTCCTACACTGTGAAGAAAGTTCATCTGACCGACTAGTTCATCTTTTATTTGAGTTGTTTGTGATATCTTTAAGGTATGTTCAACAATGTTGGTATACCTTGTAGATAAACAATTGAATCTTAACCAACCGATGACTCATGGATTGGTTATCACCTTTGAACAAAGAAAACCCAGTTCACTAGTGTTTGTGCTAGTTATTTTGACAAATAATGTATTAATAAAAGTAGTGTTGTTCTTAAAAAATATACAAATCGGTTACAAATGAATGAACAAATAAATGTTGTAAGATTATTTGTTTATTTATGTGTTTGTTTGAAGTTTGAGATTCAACCAAATTTGTTGGTTGCATGGATGTTGAAATAAAAACAATAAAAACTAGGTATTTTGATTCAAAGTTTTAGATATTTTTTTCATCTAGCTGTTTGTCACTGACTGACACGAACAACCAAATTGGGGCGAAGAACCTAGGCAAAAGCGAAGAACCTTTTATTCGTGATTATGAACTGGCGAAGAACTTGTGTTGACGAAGAACCATTCTTCGTTGATTACCAACAGCCGAAGAACCAGTATCAACGAAGAACCTATTCTTCATTGATAAGGGTTCTTCATGTTTACAGTTACATCATCACTCAGTTCTTCGTGGTTTTTTTAAAATGTAATTCAAATAAGTTCTTCGTGTAATTAGTTGTTCAGGTGACAATTGTTCTTCATGAAGGGGCTGCATACATACAGAATGTTCACAATGAACATTTTTAGTATGTCCCAAATTGTGTTTATGTTTCGTCTTATTCTGGTTGCTTTTGTGCATACATTGGCACCAAAAGAACAGAATGCAAGCCCGCAACAAAGAAAATTGACAAGTCGGAAGTGGAGATTATGTCATGGTCGAGATGTGTCTCAAGTTGCCTACTTAGATCCGGAAGACAAGCTTGTTGAATACAATGGTATTATGAAGTTTCTGCGTGATTCAAGGACACATTATGCAATCACGCATCAAACTAGTATACAAGACGTTGATCAAGGAATTTTGGGATTTGGCTAATGTTCTTGAAGTGGATGGAAAGGAACTTATACGTAGAAGAGTCAATGGCTTAGACGTGGATGTTTCCGTTGAAGTGATAAACACAGTGTTATAAATTAGCGATGATCCTGAAGCTCCATATTCAGTTTCATTGAAGTGTCAACATGGATGTCTGCTATGAATGAGATGTGCCGGAGATATTCTTGGAGGACAACTAAACAAAGCGTGGTTGCCGCTCTGATACAAGTTCTTTCTACATGTTCTAATTCAGTGCTTAAGCAATAGGCGAAGTGGTTATGACATGTAAAATAACGACTTAGTTGGGTTGATGGTAGCTTTGACATTGAACAAACCGTTCAGTATTTCAAAGTATATCTTTATAAACATGAAGGAACACCAGAAAAGAACCGGAGTTGGTGGAAGCAAGTTTTGGATGTATCCTCGTTTTCTTCAGATGATCATGAATGTACAACATCCGAATCTAACAAAGAACGACAACGATGTTCTCAAAGTCGATGTGATGATGGAGCATTCGTTGAAAATATTTAGAGGTTTTGCAGCAAAACGTTACAAAGAAAGCACACCTCCACGGAAGTTGTTTGGTTTTCTGGATAATGATGCGTATATAGCACCAGAAAATGATAAGTGGCGTCATGATGGTAGCCAATCGGATGATTAAGAACCAACGTTGAAAAATATGATCGAAGATAAGTTTGGTCGTCGAAAGCGAAAGGATCAAGGTAATGATGATGACAGTGATGATGAAGGTGGTGACAGTCATGATCAAGGTGGTGATGGTTGTGTAGGTACTACAAGTGGTGACAAAGATAAACATCCTGATGAAGAATCGGATTCTGATGACAATCCGCTTGAACCAGGGTATGAACGCTATGTTGATGAGCGTAGGGTTAGGCAAATTAGACGGATTCCAAAAGATCAAGATGGAGATTATGTTCTGTTGGTGCATATTTGTGACAACAGCTTAGATTTGGTCTTTGGATATCTTGTAATTAGTAAAATGATAAACGGTTAGCGGGTTTAGTTTTGTAATAGTAAATTAGAAGTAATTGGGCTGAACTAGACACTAATAGAACATGGTAGGTGAATTGGGCTTCAAACACATCAGCAGTCCATGTAGGAAACCCTAGCCCATGTGTATAACCTATCTCTATATAAATGGAGGTTTGCATTAGGGTTTAGGTTGCTGGTTCAGTTGTTGTGTTGCTGTTTTAGTTTTTTAGAGAAAGAGAGAGTCTTGAATTGGTTGTAAACACTTTCTGTTAGATAATTAATAGAAGACAATTTGAAGGAATTGTTCGTGTTCGTGTTTTTGTGAAATCTGATCTAGGGGATACCGCACTCTAGATTAGATAGACGATTCTGTCAAGATCCATAAGGACTAGGAGACCTACAATTGGTATCATAGCATTCGACTCTTGATTATTGCTCGGTTCAGAATCGTGACAACTAGAAAAATTGGGTTTTGGACGTTTTGGAGGCTGTTTGGAGTTTGTGACGGCTGAATTAGGATTTCGGTGGCTGTTTTCGGGTTTCTACAGTGATTTCGATTCCCAGCAGGCATTTTGGATTGAAGACTTGCATCCCGGATCAAAAAGCACAGTATTCCAGTTGAAGACTTGAATTTCAGATCAGAAATCTGCATTTCGGATCATCAGACTTGCAATTCGGATCAGCAAAGCCATTTCAGATTCCACTTCGGATTCCAATTCGGATCAGAAGTGTATTCTGGATTTCCATTTTGGATCAGAACAGTGCATTTCGGATTTCATCTCGGATCACTATTACGGATTTCCATTTCGGATCAGAACAGTGCATTCCAGATTTCATCTCGGATCACTATTCCAGATCACTATCTCGGATTAGTAATTCGGATTATTGTTCCGGATTTTCATTTCGGATTGTCAATCAGAGTTACCATTTCGGATTTTACACTGTTCTGAGTTAGGATTAAGAAGGTGGAAAGTTAACCAGCTGACGTAACCGGGGTTAAACGTTTTCGGACATAGAAATTGATCCATAAACAATCTTAACAAGCCAGTTGCATGGTTAGGCTCGTGTGATTTTTAGGACAAAAATAAATAAATAAATAAATAAAAGGCACGAAAATTCTAAAAATCATAATCGGACAATATACATCATTAGAATCGTATCGTCGAGACGAGTCTAACGGTATAATTTGGTACCCACCCATTTCGGACAAGTTTTAACGTTTTTAACGGGCCGGTTCAGTAAAAATGCCGAATATGTCTAACCTAAATGAGCTGTTAAGAATGGAACACGAGGCTGGCACCACAAACAAACCTCCAAAGATGCTGAAGATAGAGAACTATCTTACATGGAAGGACAAGTTTCAGTCATTCATTGAATATCAGGATACACGGATGTGGATCTATATTCAAGATAGGTATCCTAACCCACGCATGACTTTGAGGGCAGACAACGTGTTACTGCTTATGTGAACATGTCTGAAGCTGAGAAAATGATGTATGAGTCAGAGAAGAAAGCCTTAGCTTCTATAAAGATGTCGTTACATGATAGCATCAAACATACATTCAAGCGTTATACAACATCGAAGGAGATGTCGGATGCCCTAGAGAAGGGTATGAGGGCAATATCGATGTGAAGAAAAATAGGGTTGATCTGCTAAAGAAACAGCTTGCTGTGTTCAAAGGAATGAGAAATGAATCCCTTGAAGATATTATCACGAGATATTATCATCTGATGTCAGAAACACACAGATGTGGAGATAAACGACAAGTTGCTGGATGCTTTACCTGCAAAGTGGGATATCTATACTTTGATGATAAAAGGTGAAGATGATTATGAAAAGAAAGACTTGGAAGAAGTTGTTAGGAAGTTGAGAGCTTATGAGCTCAATATGAAGAAGAAGGAGACTGGATATGATTAGGTTCAAGATCCAGGGATTTATAAAGGTCTTACACCTTCATCTTCCAACAATGCTTCCAGTGATACTGCAACTGCGTTTCTCTCATGTGAGAATGAGCAGATCGTGACAAATGCTGAGGGTGAAGTATGTTTCTGCTTCAGGAGGCTTGACAGGGGGTAAGAGCCAACAATCAAGTAATAATAACAGCAGTAATAGGTCTATACCTCTGAGTGTCAAAAGTGCTGAAGATCATCTGGCATTGCTTGCTTCTTTTGTTGCTTCCTAGGAGAACTATATTCAGGGAAAAATATCTGATCCTGCTACGTTTGATGAAGATTATGATCAGATCGACCCTGATGACTTAGAGGAGATGGATTTGCAATGGAAGATGGCCATGATCTCTAGAAGGGTGAAGCGGTTCATGAACAGAACGGACAGGAAGTTCGTTGGAAAGAGTGTGGGATTTGACAAGTCGAAAGTGAAGTGTTACAATTGTCACAACTATATACATTTCGCTAGATAGTGTCAAAGATCTAAGTCTAAATCTCGTTCTAGTTCATCCTTTCAAGATTCTCATGGTCATGGTTCAAGCAACAGGAATGCGTCAAACAACACTGGATCAAAGCCCTGATTTCTACTGTCAGAGAGGGTTCTTATGATTGGAATTGTTCATCTGGAGAGTGATAACAATGCCTCACAGGCGTTCATGGCTGGGATAGCTCAGTTGTTGATGAAGAAGTGAAAGCTGATGCTGAGGGAGAGCAAGAGAAGGTAGCTGAGAAAACTGATGGAGAACATAATGCTACAGAGAAGAAGATGGCTGCTGATTTTGATGCTTTCATGGCTGATCTAAGCTAATCAACAGGCGAGGTATGTTCTAACTTTGGTTGTTCTGTTGTTTGAAGTGTCGTGAACTGTAAAGTAGTTAACACATTAACCAATCAAAACCAAAGTCTGGTAAATGAGCTCTCGAACCTAAAAGAATCAAACTTTTTTGTAAAACGAAATGAGTCATTATTCTTGAAGAAAATTAAAGGTTATGAAGAAGAAATCAATATTCTAACCTGTAAGCTTAACTAAAAACTTCAAGTTATTGATTTAGCTCATGATACGATGAGTGAGAAAACAAAAGAAATTTCTGAAAAACGAAAAGAGTTGTCTGAAGCAGAACTTAAAATTTGTGAGCTTGAAAAGAAATTAAATCAGTTCAGAGATTCATCTTTTGTCATGAAACACATGATGAATGGCTTGAAGAAGAGTAATGACAAGACTTGTGTTGGATTCAAAGGTTTGAATGAAGTTCCACCACCTCTTGGTCACGACTATTCATTCTTGCCAGATGAAGAAGAGCTTACAAACTTTGTGTCAACTACACCTGGTAGTTTCACATCAGAGGATGTTGATAGTTCTGAGAATGCCAAGAAGGATAATAACAGAGACATCGTTTTGAAAACAAAGAATACACACCCTAAGAATCAAAAAAAAAAATTTTGTTAAAAAGGTTGATTTTGTTAAAGGGAGTGACATGAATGAAGAGGTCCATGTTATTACTAAAGAGTCTAATGTGTAGTTTGCTAAAAATAAAAACAAAGAAAATCAGATGTTAAGCAAACTAAACAAGATCCTTCGAAGGCATCGTCATCATCATCATCCTCATCGCCTGATGAATCTAAGCAGGAGGCTTCAATTAAGAAGTCTTCGGCTAAAAAATCATGTTTCAAATGTCCTGAAAAAGGACATGTAGCTAGTTGCTTTCCTAACAAAAAGAGTGAAGCACGGGTAAGCGAGAGGCAGAGAGAAAAACCACCAGCAAAAAGTGGTGATGGTGAGAAGAAGTTTAACTCACCAAAGGTATCTGCTACTAGGCAACAGAGTGTTGCTATTGGTGTAGATAAGGCTGAAAAAGGAACTCACCAAGTTCCTCCTTTTCAAAGAAATCAACAAAGATTACAGCCTGCATCTACATCAGGCAGATATGAAAGACCTAAAAGTAGTTCACCAAGAATGAATAACTTTAACGGTCAATCAAATAATTTCAGAAGTAAAGGTCAATATCAAATTCGATACCAGAATGTTGGTAGTCAAAATTTTTATAACGATGGCTTTAGAAATTATCATCATCAAAATTCATGGAACCAAAATCATAACTTCCGTAGGTCGCAAAGTCCAAACATGGCTAGGAAACCTCAGGACCACAGACCTAGTGGAAATAAAAAACCATTTCCATCAGCAGGTTTAAGATCCAAGACTCTTGTTAGGACTGATGGATATTGGATGGATGTTCCTGTGGTTGATGAATCTGGAAGACCTAAGACCATTAAGGCTTGGGTCCCCCAATCTAACTAATTTTGTTGGATTGTGCAGGAGCTGCTAAAGAGGATTATCAACTTGTGGTATGTTGTTAGTGGCTGCTCCAGGCACATGACGGGGGATGCGAGGTTGCTGACTGAGTTTGAGAATATAGATGGTGGTTATGTGAATTTTGCAGGTGCTAAAGGAGGGCACATTACAGGCCGAGGAAAAGTCACTAACGGGAAGATCACACTTGACAAAGTGAACTATGTTGAGCAGCTGAAGCATATCTGATGAGCGTGTCTCAAGTTTGCGACAAGGGTCACTCGGTCCACTTTACAAAGTCTAAAGCTTTGGTGTTGAACCTTGGTTTGGTGATACCGGATGATTGGATAGTGAGAGCGCCAAGGAAAAATGACACTTATGTCATGGACATGGGTGCTAAGGATTCTTCCACTGTGGTAGCGTGTTTACTATCAAAAGCATCTGAGGCTGAGTCATTGTTGTGGCACAGACGCATGGCCCACATCCACTATCGAAAAATGAATTATATTATTAAAAATGGTTTAGTGGAAGGGGTGCCAGTGTAGAGGTTTCACGTGGAAGATAAATGTCTTCCATGTCAAAAGGGAAAACAACATAAGAAACCTCACAAGTCTAAAACAGTAAATTCCATATATGCCCCATATGAATTACTTCATATGGATCTTTTCGGTCTAGTGAACGTAAGGAGCATAGGTGGAAAGTACTATTGCTTATTTGTCACTAATGATTACTCACGATATTCATGGGTTTTCTGTTTAGGTACAAAAGATGAGACAGCGGAGATGCTGATAGATCTTTTTACAAAATTGGAAAATGTCCATGATGCACGGATCAAGAGGATAAGGAGGATAATGGCACGGAGTTCAAGAATCAAGTTCTGGATCTCTATTGTCTTCGCAAGGGAATTGAACGTCAATATTCTGCTCCTTATACACCTCAACAGAATGGAGTCGTTGAGGGAAAAACCGGGCGTTGATTGAAGCCGCAGGGACTACGCTATCTGATTTAAAGCTTCCAGTTCTTTTCTGGGGAGAAGCCGTGAACACAACTTGTTATGTCCTGAACAAAGTTTTGACGGTTAAACAGTTTAACAAAACATGTCACGAACTATTGTTTAACCGAAAACCAAACTTAAAAGGCTTTGAACCGCTTGGATTACCATGCACCATTGTGTGAAACAAAGATAAGCAAAAATTCGGTGAGCTAGCTGATGAGGGTTACTTTCTAGGCTATATGCCTGGAACACCAAATAAAAGGGTTTTTAATCTAAAAACTGGTAAAATTGAGGTGGTGTTTAACATGGAAATCACTAGTTATTCACCTCAACAATCAACAAGTGGTCCTCCTATATTATATGATTATGACAGTGTTTTTAAATCATTCAATATTCGTGATCTTTCCAATGCAGATGAGTCTCAAGTGATCCATACTGTGATCAGGAAGATGGAGAGTGTGACTTCATGCCTAGATCGAGTATATCGATGACAGATGCTCTAGAAACTTCTTCCAGTGCAGCTCTAGAGGACTCCAGTGATAGTGAGTCTGAACCTATTCAGGGCGATTACTTCACTAATCCATTTGCTAATGCTAATATTCAGGGGGAGGTTGGATCTAATCTGGGAGATAATCTGGTTGTTGACACCATTGCTACCACACGAGGTACACAGAGATCATCAAGTTGAAAACATCATTGGTGATGCCGCTGCAGGTGTTCAGACATGAAGAGGTGTGCTTGAAGGTTCCTGTTTGTTTACTTCAATTCAGAAGACTGGGTTGATACATGAATGTTTGTATAGCTGCTTTATTGCCCAAGAGGAGCCGAAGAATGTTCATATGGCTCTAAAAGACAATTGTTGGGTGGAAGCTATGCAAGAGGAACTAGCTCAGTTCAAGAAGTTGAAAGTTTGGGAGCTAGTTGACTTGCCTGAAGGAGAGAAGGAAATAGGCCTAAGTGGGTGTTCAAGTGCAAGAAAGACGATCGAGGGATCGTAATAAGGAATAAGGCTCGATTAGTAGTGAAAGGGTTCAATCAGCAAGAAGGGATTGATTCCAATGAAGTGTTTGCACCAGTAGCAAGGCTGTGCTTGAAGGTTCCTGTTTGTTTACTTCAATTCAGAAGACTGGGTTGATACATGAATGTTTGTATAGCTGCTTTATTGCCCAAGAGGAGCCGAAGAATGTTCATATGGCTCTAAAAGACAATTGTTGGGTGGAAGCTATGCAAGAGGAACTAGCTCAGTTAAAGAAGTTGAAAGTTTGGGAGCTAGTTGACTTGCCTGAAGGAGAGAAGGAAATAGGCACTAAGTGGGTGTTCAAGTGCAAGAAAGACGATCGAGGGATCGTAATAAGGAATAAGGCTCGATTAGTAGTGAAAGGGTTCAATCAACAAGAAGGGATTGATTACAATGAAGTGTTTGCACCAGTAGCAAGGCTGGAAGTAATATTCAAGGGCTTCAAAGTCTACCAACTTGACGTGAAGAGTGCGTTTCTTTATGGGAAAGTCCAAGAAGTGGTGTATGTCTCACAACCAGACGGGTTTACTGATCCAGACTATCCAGATCGAGTCTATCGCCTTGATAAGGCATTGTATGGATTGCATCAGGCACCTAGGGCGTGGTATGAGACACTATCAGCACATCTGTTAAAACATGGTTTCGAAAGAGGTCAGATTGACAGTACACTTTTCATCAAAAGGAAGAAGGAAGACTTTCTGCTGGTACACGTATATGTAGATGACATCATCTTTGGATCATCTGATGAGAACATGTGTCATGATTTCGAAGAGGTAATGAAGAGCAAGTTTGAGATGAGTGCGATGGGTGAGCTATCCTACTTTTTGGGTTTACAAGTTGAAAAGAAGAAGGATGGGATGTTTATACATCAGACGAAGTATGTGTATGACATTTTGTCTCGTTTCAAAATGGAAGATTGCGCTACTTTCAATACACCTATCTGTGAGAATCACAATCTTGTTCCAGATCATGAGAGTAGGGAGGATGTTGATCCTACTCAATATAGGGCAATGATTGGTTTTCTGATGTATCTAACTGCTTTAAGACCCGACATCATGTTCGCAGTGTATCTTTGTGCCATATATCAAGCGAATCCTAAGGAGTCCCACATGAAAGCGGTGAAGCGGATTCTTCGTTACTTGAAGGGGAAACCTAAACTTGGGTTATGGTATCCAGCTGCTAGTGATTTGAAGTTTGTTGTTTTCACTGACTCGGACTTTGGAGGATGCAAATCTACAAGGAAGTCTACCACAGGTGGTTGTCAGTTCTTAGGAGGGAGGCTTGTCTCATAGCAATGCAAGAAACAGTCTTGCGTATCTACCTCGACGTGTGAAGCTGAATATATTGTTGCGGGTAGTTGTTGCTCTTAGGTTCTCTGGATCCAACAGCAGATGCGCAACTACGGTTTGAATTTCACTTGTACTCCTATTATGATAGACAATAATGCCACTATTTCAATCACCAACAATCCCGTAAAACACAGTCGCACAAAACATATTGACATTCGTCATCATTTTATACGGGATTGTGCTGAAAAGAAATTAATTGAACTGCATCGAGTCGACACCCGAGATAACCTGGCAGATCTTTACACAAAAGCTTTTGACAGGGCTCGTTTTGAACATCTAGTCGAAATCAACGGGATGAGGAATCCTGAATAACCATTTTTCCATAAAAAAGTTTGTAAATAATTTACTGCTTTTCAAAAATAAAAACAAAAAAAAAAAGAAAATCGAAAACATAAAAAAATAGAAAATCAAAAATGAGTTTTCACTGTGTGAAAAAGAAGAAATGATAGTACATCAGCAAGTTCGACTGTCACACTAAAATTAAAATTAAAATTGCTTAAGTGTGATAGCAGCTTCATCATATGATGTACTAGTAGGCAAAAGGCATGAAATAATCAACTTACCTTGGTGATACAAATATAATAAACTGTGTATGAGAGGGTAACATATCAGTGGCGTATGGTATTATAATCTTAAATCTTGCGTTGATAGATTGCAAAAATCTGAGGTTTTAGGTCTTTATATCGTTATTTCATCAGGGGTATCAAGGTTGTCCTTCTGCTGCATCCAGATATATGCTGACCTAGGCACAACCAGGATATCTTAAAAGAGCTAAAGATGCCAAATCCCAAAAATTGAAGAAGCTCTCCTAGAGAGTTATTCAAATGTGCAAATTGCATTATTCGTACCAGAATTTGGTATTTGCCCTAACCCTCGTTGGATATTGTTCTCTTTGCTGTACGAAAGTACTGACCTGATTACCAATTATCTAATGTTGTAAATAAAAAAGGATGAATTCGGTATACTCACCTATTATGATGAATTTTTGTGCATACCTTGATCGCGGGGGTATGTCTTGAAGTTGGACACACTAGTATATTAGTATAATTATCTAAACAGATCACTAGGTAATGGTACTTGAAATGTTCATGTATTTTGTTTAAGTGGATAAACAATACTGGTAATCGTCTTGAACTGTTTTCATGAATATTGCATATAGAATTAACAAATAGTGTTAAAACAGTTTGATGTTGCTGATATGATCTTCTTAACGATGATTCTCACAAAATAGAGTGTTTATTATTTTGTTATTTATTTGCTTTCAGAAAATATATAAAAACCAAAGAAAAAAATATTTCATTTTCATGTATATTCTTAATGTACGGATATTGGTTGTTCATGGAGGAGTTGTTACCGATAGGGGGAGACGATG
Organism: Scalesia atractyloides; assembly: GCA_947069175.1. Taxonomy (NCBI): domain Eukaryota; kingdom Viridiplantae; phylum Streptophyta; class Magnoliopsida; order Asterales; family Asteraceae; genus Scalesia; species Scalesia atractyloides. The sequence continues at coordinate 49,265,192 of CAMTDV010000116.1, forward strand.
TTAGAAGCTGAGTTCAAAATTTAAAATCTGAGATTCATGTGTGCTTTAAATTTTGAGTATGTGGTTTGAGTTGAGAAGTGCTTAATCTGTGATACAGTCTTACTATCTCTTGAATAATAATAAATTTATTTAACTTGTGTTGAAAAATTCTTATGGTTTCTCGAAATGTTTGTTTTATATATACAAATTGTAGCAGTGTGTTGCTGAGAAGTTAGGTGAAGAGGAGTTTGATTGGATGCATGGTAGAACGTCCTTTCTACATTGTAGACGAAGTTGAAGAGTTTTGAAGATTGCTATGTAAGTACTAAACTGGAGTTTACTCAAGCGCTAAAGATTTAGAAGATTTGGTGATTGGATACATTAGCTTAGGGTGAGTCTGTTGTTGACAGAAGATATTAAAGCTGAAGCTATCCAAAGACCAACGTTTTTCAAAGATGTTGAAGATTGCAAGAAGACTGAAGACTAAGTTATTTTATGAAGCTATTGTCAAGGGGGAGTTTGTTGGTGCACATTTGTGACAACAACTTAGATTTGGTCTGGATATCTTGTAATTAGTAAAATGATAAACGGTTAGAGGGTTTAGTTTTGTAATAGTGAATTAGAAGTAATTGGGCTGAACTAGACACTAAATAGAACATGGTAGGCGAATTGGGCTTTAAACCCATTAGCAGTCCATGTAGGAAACCTAGCCCATGTGCATAACCTATCTCTATATAAAGGGAGGTTTGCATTAGGGTTTAGGTTGCTTGTTCTATTGCTGTGTTGTTGTTTTAGTTGTTTAGACAGTGAGAAAGAGAGAGAGAGGTCTTGAATTGGTTGTAAACATTTTGTGTTAGATAATCAATAGAAGACAGTTTGAAGGAATTGTTCGTGTTCGTGTTCGTGTTCTTGTTTCTGTAAAATTGATCTAGGGGATTTCGCACTCTAATTAGATAGATGATTCTGTCAAGATCCATAAGGACTAGGGGACCTACATGTTCCATATGATACAGAGACTGAACGAGCACGCAAAAGAAAGTTGCGGTTCGTAGAAAGAAAAAGAGCAAGAAATCGATAGGAACCTCATCAGCACAACCTGCAACCACACAACAAAAAATCATAGCAGAACCAGTTAATGAAGCTAGTTTGCCTTCACAGCAGAGGAGACTGAAGCTTTAATGACATCTCCCACAACAACTCTGAACTCATGCTACAGCTACCACGGTAGCTGAAACACCTTCAGTTGCTGCTACTCCAGTTCAACCTCAACACACTATTTCTTCAGTTCAACAATGCCGATCCGCAACTCACCAGCGAAGTACTGAACGACGTAGTGTTTATTCTCCAAAAAGGAACAAGATGAAAAGGTGGATTTTCTGTTCTCACAGGTGCAAGCTGCGGCAACTCAGATCAATATGCATTCAGAGTTCATGTCTTCGAATCGTAATACCATTATTAAGCAACAGTTAGAGATCAACTCTTTGAAGGAAACTGTTGGAAAGCAAGCTGCCGAGATTACGCAGTTAAGAGAAGAGAATGAACGTTTGAGGGCTGCAGATGGTGAAAGGGCAGCTCAGTTACAATAGATACGAGCAGCTAAAACACTAGTGGGATTGAGATGAACAGGCTGAAAGAACGTAGTGGTCTATACAACGATCTGCAGAAACACTACCGCTAAACATGATGACATGAGAGAATGTATCACTCTCGGAATACTACACTGGTTGAAGGCTTTAATAGTATTAAAGATGGTTTTGAGATGAGTAGAAAACGGGTGAACATTCTATGGAATGAAAGATGCAAGACACAGGCTTAACATTCGTTATAAAACGGGTTCTAAAACCCGCTTCGTTTAATTAACTCAAATATATGATATGAAGTTTCGTTACGTATTCATGTTAATCGTTCAAATTCGTTATATTAATGTCATTAATTAATAAATAAATCAAAAGGGTTAAAATAATAAATAATAAATAAAAACTAATAATAATAAAAACTAATAAACTGAAAATAATAAAAATAAATATAAATGGGTGACCTAGGGTTTCGAACCCGGGTCTACAATGAACCAACACACGCTCCACATCACTGAACTAACGCACACATGTGAGTTATTCTGAAAAAAATAAATTTAATACTAAAACAAACTATTAAACCTGTTCAAAATTAACCGCTCAACATTCAACGTCTGTAACTCCCAAATCCACATTCAATTGTCGTTTCTTTTCGAATTAAATCGAAGAAACCGACCTCAAATCATGCTCTAAGACCTAATTATAGCTCAAAATCAGTTACAAATCAATATGGAAGTCAAATTGTTGACCGAAATTGGTGTAACCGAAATCCGAAATTTAACCCACACTCACCTATAAATAGTAAACTTTAGGCCTTTGTTGAACTCGCTCGTCTCAATCACCCTCTAAAACTCTCATTAGAACCCTCTGTAACAATCATCACTTTATCGGAAACTTGCTTTATCACCGGAAAATATCGCCGGAGAAACTTCGGTTCAAGCTGATCGGTATAACTACTTGAACCTTCTTCATTTATCTTTCAATTTATTAAGCAATGGTGAAATTATAATAAGTTTTAAAAACCTATTCAGATCACCGCTTAGTAAGTATATATATTTAATTAAAATCTAGTTTATTCGGGTTAGTCACACAGCCTAGTTGGTAGGGCTGTGTGCAACACGAGTCAGAGGTCGCGAGTTCGAGCCGGTTCGATGCATAGTTGTATGATTTCTGAAATCAAATAAACCTTTTTAAAATAAAACCAAAATATAATTTGACTTAGTAAGTGTATATAATTAATTAAAATCCAGATTATTTCGGGTTAGACACGTAGCTCAGTTGGAAGAGCTGCGTGCACGTATACGGGAGGTCACGAGTTCGATTCTTACACGATGCCAAAAATCACTTAATTCGGCCGGTTCAACCCCTGAAAGGGGTATATTTTTTAAATCAACTTTTCTTTATTTTCTCCAAAAATCCCTAAAAATATATATATAAAGAAGACTTTTAAGCATTAAATTTGTAATAAATACTGTACAAATAGTCTAAAAAGCCTAATAAAAGGCATAAAATAAATATGAATTTCAAATAAAAGAAATATATTTACCAAATTATTACGTGAATATTTAGGTTAGTTTTCTTATCGGTTGGAATCTATAATCGTGCACGTTCGTTATCAATTCAAGAAACCACCCACCATGGTGAATTCTTACAAACCTCCCCTTTTTATTCATGTTTTGGGGTATATAATGTGTCGTTTATTTATATCGTTTATTCAAACACTTGTGCTACTACCATTATATGATCTAAAGTTTTATGTAATTTTTGTTTTATTCGTTATATGATGGTTACATTTTCCTCATTCCAGTCAAGCTTTCACATTAGTCCATCAGTTCCTCGGTTGGATAATTGAGTAAGAGCATCGCGTTGCCTAATTAGATCAGCTTCGTTTGATTGAGCCTTGATCTCATATCACATCATTTATCATGCTTATGTGTTCATTGTCAGATGTTTATGTGGTTTGTGGATAGTTTACATATATGTTTGTTCATACTTGGTTATGCACATTTTTATTAAATTAATCGACATAATTATTTCTTTCAAATGTTTAAACGCGATTCACTCGCCAACTTTTGTTGACCCAAATCTTTATTTTTACACATGATACAGGTGGACAGGTTGAAGTAAGGAACACAAAGGGATTGGCCTTAGAAGAAAAATAAAGAGTTTACATAAATGTCATGTTTAAAACAATCTTGTGCTTGTATGGTTTATGTGTTTGATGGAATTTCTCCTTTTGATTTGAATTAATAAATATGAAACTTTATAGTAAATGTCAGGAGCTTTGATCAAAACCCAATCATGCCCCGACTACCATATCCGCTGCGGTCAGGGTGTGACAGATTGGTAACAGAGCTCTTGACTATAGGGATATAGGATAGGTTATTAGACCCTTAGATCCTATACTATAGTTGATTAGATTTTAATTGCTAATGTGTTAGTTGGTTACATGCAAACTCATGATATTTATTTGTTTCATATTTATCTCACAAACAAATGCATGCAAGCACTCTCACTACTACTGTATGATTTGTGTGATATTCAAGGTGATATACATATTGTTAACATAACATGTTACATATATACACAATCACGCGCTCAACTTTCACACATTCGAACATTTTTCATGCTTTCTTTCTCAAAATTTTGTGATGTTTGCATTTTTCAATCTCATCAAAGTGAGTTCTATGACATGCATGTAGTAACTGGAAGGGTACAAGTACCGGTAGTCGAAACGTCCTGTCTAGGATTGGCATTCGTATAAATCCAATATAATGGACCAGTTTGCCTACCTGGGAACTAACGATGAGAGTACGAAGGACCTATTAGGCCAAAGCATGCCACACCAAACGTCGTGTGAACTAACCCCACTTTGAGCTATCATTGTTTCTACACCTGGACACCCTCCGACTTTATACCTCGCAATCATGTTTTACAATTTTCATTCGGGTGATGCAAGTGTTAACAGACCAACACCAATGTGAACTCTACAAAGCCCAGTAGGCATGGGGGCCCACATGACTACCTAGGCAAAGTATGGGGACATATAGGGGTCTAAACATGAGCAAGGCCCAAGATATCCAATGGATGTAGTGAATTTATTTTTATCAATTATTTTGTGAACGTTAATTTCTAAACGCGACACGTAAAACCAAAACGTCAAACTCATAATCTCGTTACGTATTTCCTATAGATGTCTTCTAGGCACTCTCGAGGAGGTAGGAGATCAGGAAGATCCGGGATCGCATGGCTGCTCAAATAGCCCAACAAATGGCCGCCGTAACTCTCGACATTGTGATTCAAGTCTAACAGGCCCTCGCCGCTAATCATGTCAACCCAGTCAACCAAGAGGGTCAAAATGCTGTCAACCCTCCCTCAAATGCCACCAAGTGCACCTACAAGCACTTCAACTCATGTGACCCTCCAAAGTATGAGGGGACTGAAGGGGTCACTGCTCTCTTCGTTGGTTTTAGGAGATGGAGAGTACTTTCCTCAACTGGGATTGTCCCAACGACCGCAAAGTGCGTTACGCTACTGGTCGTCTGTATAGGGTAGCACTCACATGGTGGAATGCAGAGAAAGGCAGACGAAGCGTTGAAACCGCTGTCGCCCTAACTTGGGAAGAATTAAGAGAACTCATGACCAGACACTTCTGTCCAAGAAGTTAAATTAAGAAATTAGAAGATGAGTTTTATTTCTTGAAACAAAAGTAGGGAGACCCTATAACCTACAACAAGAGGTTTCTCGAGTTGAATCAAATGGTTCCCAACTTGTCACTCCTCTATACCGTTTGATTGAGCACTACATTCGGGTCTTCCCTCGAAAATTCAAGACTCTTGATGAGTACTACCCTGCAAGTTTGGAGCAGCAATGGAGCTAGCTACTGAGCTCACTAACAATCATATTAGGAACGGGGATTTCAAAGACGACAAGAAGAAAGACAAGACACCTACTGAAACCCCTACCTCAACCCAAACTGGATCCTCTTCTTGATTCGCTAGCAAGAGAAAGCGAAATGGGAAGAACTTTGCCATCACAAATCAGCCAACTCAAACCAATCAACCCATTTCCGCCGCTCTAATCACACAATTTGCACCTCCTACCGCACCATTCAAGAAACAGTACGCAGGACCTCACCCAAAATGCAACCGATGTCAATATCACCACCCTCCCGAGAACCCATTCTTTACTGCACAAGTTGTGGCCGTGCAGGTCATACAATTCCAAACATGTCGCGTTCTTCAAAGACCAGCCCACAACCAACCCCAAGCCCAACCAAACACCCAAGTGGTAGGCCTAAGCCCCCTACCAACAACCTTTACTTTTACCATCTGCTCAACCAGTGGCTCAACCTTTCTACCAACCCAACTACCCTATGATGCAACCCGCCAGAGCTTGTTTCAACTGCGGTGATCCAACCATTTTCAAAACACCTGCCCACGTTTGGTGAACATCATAAATGCTCAAGCCCAAGCTAATCCGGTGAACCAAGCCAATCCGCCCGCTAGAGGAAGAACTTTTAACATCAACGCCAACCAGGATAGAGCGAATAACAACGTGGTTAATGGTACGTTTCTCATTAACGTTAGTTATGCAACTATACTTTTTGACATTGGCGCGGATAAGAGTTTTGTGTTTTTAGAGTTCGAATCTATTCTTGGTTTATCTCGCGATACTCTAGCCGAATCATTTACAGTGGAAGTAGCAGATGGTGAACCTATTACTTTAGACTCTATTATTCGCAATTGCACTCTTACTGTAAATGATCATGATTTTGCAATCGATCTTATTCCTCTGAAGTTGGGTAGTTTCAACGTCATCATTGGTATGGACTGGCTTAGTTAGCATCACGCTGAAGTTGTTTGTTATGAAAATTTATTCGAATCCCTCTCGCCAACGGCCAAACTCTTCGTATTTTTGGTGAAACCCCATCCAAAGGACTCAAGTTGATGTCGTGTCTTCAAGCACGAAGATACCTTCGCAAAGGCTCGTAGCATTCCTATCCCATATCATCAAGAAAGAAGGCAAGGAAAAGAAAATTGAAGACATTCCGATTGTTAAAGAATTTCCTTAAGTTTTTTCCCGATGATGTTTCAGGACTTCCTCATGTGCGAGAAGTAAAATTTCGAATCGATCTTGTACCTGGTGCCACACCAGTTGCAAAATCTCCATATTGGTTAGCCCCATCTGAAATGCAAGAGTTAGATAGTCAGTTGGAAGAGCTGACTAACAAGGGATTCATACGTCCTAGTTCGTCACCTTGGGGTGCGCCGGTTCTTTTCGTCAAGAAGAAGGATGAAACTTTTCGAATGTGTATTGATTATCGAGAGTTAAACAAGTTGACCATCAAAAACCGCTATCTTTTACCTCACATTGATGATCTTCTAGATCAATTTCAGGTGCCACTTGCTTCTCAAAAATCGATCTTCGTTCTGGTTTTCACCAGCTTAGAGTACGTGAAGAAGACTGCCTTTCGAACTTGCTACGGTCACTACGAATTCATGGTCATGCCTTTTGGTTTGACCAATGCTCCAGCCGTTTTCATGGATCTAATGAATAGGGTGTGCAAAACCTACCTCGATCGTTTGGTTATTATCTTCATCGATGATATCCTTATACATTCCAAGACCAAATCAGATCATGAGCGACATCTTTGACTTCTCCTAACACTTTGAGAACCAAGAAAGCTCTACGCTAAGATTTCAAAATGTGAATCCTGGTAAAAATAAGTACAATTTCTTGGTCACGTAGTCAACGACAAAGGAATTCATGTCAACCTTGCAAAGATTAAAGCAGTGCAAGAATGGCAAGCTCCACGCACTCCTACCGAAGTTAGATCATTCTCGATTTAGCTGGTTATTATCAATGTTTCATCGCAAATTTCTCTCATATTACCTTACCACTCACAGCCTTTTCAAACATTGAAACAAAAGCTTTGCGATGCACCTATCCTCACTCTCCCTGATGGTTGTGAAGACTTCATGGTCTATTGTGACACATCAGGGCAGGGACTAGGGTGTGCCTTAATGCAAAGAGGAAAGGTGATAGCCTACGCCTCAAGGCAACTCAAATTCCACGAGAAGAATTACACCACTCACGACCTAGAACTCGGAGCAGTCGTGTTCACTCTAAAGATATGGAGATATTATCTCTATGGTACAAAGTGTGAAATTTACATTGACCACAAGAGCCTTCAACATATCTTCGATCAAAAAGAGTTAAACATGAGGCAACGATGATGGGTTGAACTCTTGAATGATTATGATTGTGAAATCCGCTATCATCCTGGAAAAGCCAATGTTGTGGCTGATGCTCTTAGCCAAAAAGAGTATGCTAACTCTATTCATCTTTTGTGTTCTCAAATCTGACTGATCTTCAAAACTGCATTGGCGCAGCTCAACATATTTCTGTCACGGAAAATGATGTATGAGATTAATTGTCTTGTGGAACTGAAACCAAGTTAGAATCCAAGTCCGATGGTATCCTTTACTACTTAAATCGTATTTGGATACCTGATCGTGACAATCTTCATACTTTTCTCATGAATGAGGCTCACAAAACACGATACTCTATACATCTGGGTCTGATAAGATGTATCAAGATTTTGGCCTGAATGAAGAAGGATATCGCCATTTTTGTCTCTAAGTGCCTCACATGTTCTAAGGTTAAAGCTGAACATCAAAGCCTTCAGGATTACTCGTTCAACCTGAAATACCCGTTTGGAAGTGGGAAAACATAACCATGGACTTTATTGCCAGGTTACCTCGCACTTCCAGTAGGCATGATACGATTTGGCTTACGTTGATCGTCTTACCAAATCAGCTCATTTCATTCAATCCGAAGACTATAAAAACGAGAAGCTAGCTCGTATCTACATTCACGAAATCATAAATCGACACGGTGTGCCTTTAAGTATCATTTCGGATCGAGATGGACGTTTTACTTCACGAACATGGCAAGCCGTACAGTTAGTTTTAGGCACACGCTTGGGATCTCAGCACCTCCTTTCACCCTCAAACTGATGGTCAATCCGAGCGCACCATACAAACTCTTGAAGACATGTTGCGAGCATGTGTCATCGACTTCAAGGGTAATTAGGATACTCACATACCATTAGTTGAATTTTGATACAACAATAGCTATCATTCGAGCATCGGTATGGCTCCTTTTGAAGCATTATATGGTCGTAAGTGTCGATCTCCTGTGTGTTGGCACGAAATTGGTGAAGCACAAATCACTGGACCTGAATTGATCCAAGAAACAACCGATAAGATTCTTCAAATGCACAATAATCTTCTAGCAGCTCAGAGTCGTCAAAAGAGTTACGCTGATAAACGACGAAAGCCACTTGAGTTTTGTGTTGGCGATCAAGTTCTTTTGAAAGTATCACCATGGAAGGGAGTGGTTCGTTTTGGACAAAAAGGCAAGCTAGCACCACGCTACATGAAACCATTCAAAATACTCGAGAGAGTTGGTCCTGTAGTCTACAAGCTTGACCTACCAGAAGAACTCAACAGGATTCATCCCAATTCCATGTATCAAACTTGAAAATGTGTCTAGCCAAGAAAACCTTCATATACCATTGGAAGATATTCAGATTGATGAATCAATGCACTTCGTAGACAACCTGTAGAAATCATGGACTTCGGTGAGAAGCGTTTAAGACAAAGTCGAATTCCGGTAGTCATAGTGCATTGGGAGTCAAAACGAGGACCTAAGTTTACTTGGGAACGCGAAGACTCAATGCGTGAAAAATACCCACATCTCTTTCAATTTACACCTACTACTACTTAAATTTCGGGATAAATTTCTAAAAGTAGGGGATACTGTAACATTCGTTGTAAAACGGGTTCTAAAACCTGCTCCGTTTAAATAATTCAAACATATGATATGAGGTTTGTTACGTATTTATGTTAATCGTTCAAATTCGATATATTAATGTCATTAATTAATAAAAATCAAAATGGTTAAAATAATAAATAATAAAAAAAAACTAATAATAATAATAACTAATAAACTGAAATAATAAAAATAAATATAAGGGGAGACCCAGGTTTCGAACCCGGGTCTACAATTGAACCAACACACACTCACACCAGTGAACTACACGCACACATGTGAGTTATTCTAAAAACAAATAAATTTTATACAAAACAAACTATTAAACCTATTCAAAATTAACCGCTCAACATCAACGTTTGTAACTCCCAAATCCACCTTCAATTGTCGTTTCTTCTTCGAATTAAATCAAAGAAATCGACCTCAAATCATGCTCTAAGACCTAATCATAGCTCAAATCAGTTATAAATCAATATGGAAATCAAATTGTTGAACGAAATCAGTTGTAACCGAATCCAAATTTAACCCACACTCACCTATAAATAGTGAACTTTAGGCCTTTGTTGAACTCGCTCAGTCCCAATCACCCTCTAAAACGCTCATTAGAACCTCTATTTCAATCATCACTTCGTCGGAAACTTACTTTATCGCCGGAAAACATCACCGGAGAAATTCGGTTCACATCTGATCGGTATAACTACTTGAACCTTATTCTTTTATCGATCAATTTATTAAGCAATGTTGAATTATAATAAGTTCTGATTAAACAGTCGGGTATGGGTCGGGCCTTTATCATGAAGAAGACGAAGCTGTGTTAGTCTATTAGTATAATTAAAATCATGGATTATACCGGGTTAAACACACAGTCAAGTGGTGGACTTGTGCATTACAAACGAGGTTACCCGGGTTCGAGTCTCACACGTTTCTGATTTCCAAATAAACCAACTCTTTTTAAAAGCTATTCAGATCACCGCTTAGTAAGTATATATATGTAATTAAAATCTAGTTTATTCCGGGTTAGTCACACAATCATAGTTGGTAGGGCTATGTGCAACACGAGTCAGAGGTCGCGAGTTTGAGCCGGTTCGATGCATAGTTATATGATTTCTGATATCACATAAACCTTTCTAAAATAAAACCAAAATATAATTTGACTCAGTAAGTGTATATAATTAATTAAAATCCAGATTATTTCGGGTTAGACACGTAGCTCAGTTGGTAGAGCTGCGTGCACGTATACGAGAGGTCACGAGTTCGATTCTTACACGATGCCAAAAATCACTTAATTCGGCCGGTTCAACCCCTGAAAGGGGTATATTTTTTTAAATAAACTTTTCTTTATTTTCTCCAAAAATCCTTAAAAATATGTATAAAAATAAGACTTTTAAGCATTAAATTTGTAATAAATTCTATAAAAATAGTCTTAAAATCCTAATAAAAGTCATTAAATACAAATATTAATTTCAAATAAAAGAAATATATTTACCGAATTATTACGTGAATATTTATGTTAGTTTTCTCGTCGGTTGGAATCTATAATCGTGCGCGTTTGTTATCAACTCAAGAAACGAACCCACTGTGAGTGAATTCTTACAAACTTCCCCTTTTTATTCATGTTTTGGGGTGTATCATGTGTCGTTTATTTATACCATTTATTCAGACACTTGTGCTACTACCATTATATGATCTAACGTGTTATGTAATTTTTGGTTTATTGTTATATGTTGTTATATTTTCTCATGTCAGTCAAGCATTCACATTAGGCTCATCAGTTCCTCGTTGGATCCGAGTAGAGCATCGCGTTGCCTAATTAAATCGGCTCCGTTTGATTGAGCCTTGATCTCATATCACATCATTTATCAATCTTATGTATTCATTGTTAGATGTTTATGTGGTTTGTGGATAGTTTACATATACGTTTGCTCATACTTGGTTATGCACATTTTTATTAAATTAATCGACATAATTATTTCTTTCAAATGTTTAAACGGGATTCACTCGCCAACTTTTGTTAACCCAAATCCTTATTTTTATACATGATATAGGTGGACAGGTTGAAGCAAGGAGCACATAGGGATTGGCCTTAGAAGAAAAATAAAGAGTTTACATAAATGTCATGTTTAAAACAATCTTGTGCTTGTATGGTTTATGTGTTTGATGGAATTTCTCCTTTTAATTTGAATTAATAAATATGAAACTTTATAGTAAATGTCATGAGATTTGATGAAAACCCAATCATGCCGCGACTACCATATCCGCTGCTGGTCAGGTTGTGACAACAGGAGATACAACGTAAGCGTGATCACGAAAGTGAAGACCCTTGTAATCCTGATGCTCCAGCTTCATCCGCGCAACCAGAGGGTTCTGCTGCAACTCTAGTGGTAGGGTCTAGTGAATAGCAGATCGTGGTCGATCCAGTTGCCTCAGGTGGTATTCAAGAGGAACCGAAAAGGTTTGATGTATTAGAGAGTGTTGAAGACATTGGTCTTCAGTTGGCGTTGGTTGAAAGTGCTTCTGTGAATGTTGGTGAAGGTTCGTCCTCAGGTGCTGAATTTGTGGCGGCACCAAGCAAAGATGTGGATATACAGGATTATCATCCTGTAACTAGTGAAGAACTAGAGGAAGGAGAGTTTGTGTCTGAGCTCTCAAGTGAACAGATTTGGCCCTGAAAGAAATGAAGGTAGTAGATGATGTGTCTGTCAATGAAATACTAAGTGAACCGATGTAACTAATGTTGATGATCTCGAGGAGATCGTGTTTAATGGAGAAGTGCAGAAATCTAAGTATGTTCGAGAAGACGGAACGAAGTTTAATCCTTTTGATGATGACTGGATTCAGAATAACATGGATGACATCGATGAAAAGTTGAAGAGTCGTGATACATCTGATGTTCCAACCGACACTTCTGAAGAATGGAGAAAGCAATTTTTGGCAAAGACTCCAAAGCTAGCTCTTCCTCCAGCTCAAGTCGACTATATGAAGTTTGAGAAAGATCATCCTCAAGGAAGAATTCTCATCTAGATATTTGTGAAGGAATTACACTACATGGCAATGAAGCGCATACATGGGATCTATGCTTCAAGTCGCTCCTTAGCCTACTAACTATACCATTTTATGATGTTGCAGCATTAGCGCAGTTAAATGTGATCAACATATCAAACTTTGAAGGTGTTACACTATTCGCTCGCAAGCTAAGGATGGAACGTCGAAAGGGTTGGAAGGACGAGTTATACCGGCCACAGTTTCCAATGCACGAGCAGATCAAGTACACGCTAGATCCAGACACCAACACTGCCCGTTACAAGCTTGTATACAAGACGGTGAAGGCTATGGACAAAATTCCACTCATGCCAATGAAGCAAGAGTTTCTTGGAAACATGGTGTTGGGGGGTTATGACTCGGACATCCATGAAGCTGTTAGCATTTTCAAGAACAACGAAGAAAATTTTTGTATGCTTGATCCAATGTGGATCGTGAACATGTCCGCTGATGATATCAAGATGCTCTTTTAACACGGCATCTTCAATGAAGACAAGTACGCTCATCAAGCCTTGTTATTCCAACGCGTCGCTTGTTTTTGTTATTATCGAGGGATTCACACCGGAAGTTCATGGTCCGAAGCAGGGCATTAAAAATGAAGACCGAAGACCAAGCAACAGTCAAGGGGAGTTTGTTGATGCACTTTTGTGTCTGTCGCTTGTTCTTAGTTGCGTATGTAATTGTACGGTCTTTATTTATTGCGTCTGTATAGTTTTGAGCGTGTCGACCAAATCAAGATATCCTCCTATCTTGATTTAGTACAACGTTTAGTGTGTTTGCGTTGTAAAATAGTTATATGTGTGCATACTGTTAGTATTTGTGTTTTATGCATTTGTTTTTTCTGCTGACTGTCTGCATATGCTGTCTGTTTGCACCTACCCACGAAGAACCACCTTCTTCTTGGGAGTAACACATTCACGAAGAACCCTTCTTCGTGATTCCTTCATTTGTTCGTAGGATAGGCCATGAAAAACACCTTCTTCGTGGGTCTATCTGTTCTCCATGGCCCATTAACCTTCTTCGTAGGGTTACCAGGTATTGGGCCTATATAAACAGACATGCACTTCATAGTTCAACAAGAGAGAGCACAAAATAGATAGTTCTAGTGAGAGAACACCCTGAGTATGTATAAACATTGTATGTATGTGTTTGTACTAGCTCTCTTCTGTTAATTAAGATAGTGAATCTTTGGTTACGTTGTGATTGTGTTACTTTGCATTGGTTTGCATACCTATGTGGATTCCGCACTCCTCTGTGTGTTAAACAACAAGGAAGTAGGTTATCTTGATCCTCCAAGTGAACCTACAGAGTTTTACTTAAGTTATTGTCTTATTCTTAAGTGTTAGCTTCATATATTATCTTAAAGTTGATTTGGCAACCCGTCAGAGTACTACTTTTGAAAAGTGATCTACATATACATTATATGACACTATTGTATTATCTTAACCCTGAAACTAGAAAATTCCCAATATCATAAAAATCAGCTAACACACAAGATTACAATGAATGAAAATTTATGAAAGTTCAATAGTTTTAAGCAGTGAAAACAGAGCTCCATACATAAAATACCAAAGGGGTTGTAATCTAGGTGTCAAGGTGTTAAATAAAGATGTTTATAACCACACGATTGAGGCTCTAGTTGTATGGTGCACATTGGTAAAGATTTAGAGTAGTTTTAGAGGGTGTGTTTATTTTCCATTCTAAAAAAAATGCAACTTCTTTTGCTGGAGAAACCTAGCCTAAAAGGTTGTATCAAATCAGGACTAGATGTTGAGTCATGACTCATGAGTGTTGTAACTAGTTACTGGTATAGTGGTAGTTTAAAGTTCTAACAACTGGGCTCTTGGCCCAACTAGTGGTCTAGGGTTATACACAATCATTCTTGAACCTGGCCCTCATACAATATGGGCTTGTCCTTCTCAGACTACTTGTCTATGTCGGTTAAGAAAAAAAGGGAAGAAGAATAAGAGACAAAAACTTATGATGACCAAGCACCATGTGTAATGTTGATTACTCTACGTAGTTGATGCATCTTATAAAAGCCCTCCACCTGGATTTAAAGAATCTTATATTTGCTCGTGTTTTCTTCCTCTTTCCATATCCATTTTTCATTTATTCAATCCATCTATATTATGTTATACAACAAGAACTGTCAATCATAGAAGAGAACAGAACTGCAATCTAACACATGAATAAAATATGGTTCAATATGTCATAGGACTTTTTATTGAATTTGATCTTTGGATCAAGTTTATAACTGAATAGAGTAGTTTGTATAATAGTCATATTTGGGTTAAATATTTGTTGTAAATCAATTTCCATATTACGGGCCTAATCATGTAGGACTAAGTTAGGCACGGTCCCATGGAGTATAAAAATGTTGGTTTTGGGCTTAAGGAGTTATTAGGGTTTTGAATGTACTTGGGGGCCAATTTTGGTTTTCCTATATAATCATAATCGTGTCTAGGTTTATGGTTATGAGGGATTACTATAATTAAGTTTTGAGTAATTTTCATAGTTGCAATAATATGTGAGTTTACCCTAAATCATCTGTTTTTTTATATTAATTCAGTCATCTTGAATGGGTATTTCAAAAAATCAAGGAGCTCATAAAAGCTTTCGCCTGGGTTTGTAGAAACGTTAAAGCGGCAAGGGGGAAGGAGACGATGTTTGATATGACAAACCCATGTACACCACCGAAGGGAAAAAATAAGTCCCCAATTCATTCAATATCCTATGCTAAATTCAACAGATTACAATATCGGGTCGTTACGAATAAAAGCAATCATGAAAGGTTACAAAGTCTGGCATACATCACAACTGGGTAGTACTAATGATGACAAAAATAACATTGAAGTTGTTCTTTTGTATCAATCAATGCCCGAAACTATATAGGAATGGAACGGGTAATGGAGGCATAACTTCAAACTCTATCAACTGAGTTTGATAATCTGAAGATGATGGCGGAGATGGACTCCATCGATAACTTTGCGTGAAAGTTATCATGAATAGACTAAAGATCTGTGTCTCTCGGCAAAACCGTAGATGGATATAATATGGTTAAGAAACTCCTCAAGAGTCTTCTTCAAACAAAGTATATTCACATCGTTGCTTCGTTAGAACAAAATTTGGATTTAAAGACTGTTGGGTACGAATACACACCCTCTTCTAATAACAAGCCTTTAACTCAGGCCAAGGCTAGGTGGACAAGGTGGAACTGAGGACTGTTTTAGATCAATCCCAAATCAGAATGAATTCAATTCTAGCAACGAAAACTGAGGCAAAGGTAAGAGTCGAGATATGTCTAAAATTTAGTGTTACTGATGTGACAAGTTAAGACACTTCATTTCACAGTGCCCCGAACGTAAAAAATAAGTTAATCTAGATGAGACCAGAGGAAAGGATCTCACCCTGTTTATGGTTAAAACTATTCAGAAACTGTTTCCTCGAATGATTCAAAAGTGCTACTAAAGAGACTTGAATTAGAGACCAATACCAAGATGCGCATACTTAGACAACGGTGCTAGCAACTATATGACGGGAAATCTTTCCTATTTTTTTAAGCTAAACAAGAAGATAAAGTGAAGGGTTAGATTTGGTGACGACTCATGTGGTGACATATGCGAAAAGGGCTCAATTTTGTCTTAAGGTAAAACTGAACAATGTAGGTGCTAATACACCTCACAAGGATCGAAAAAAACTCAAAATCACCCACCGTATAGATTTCGGAATCCAATAAATGTGGTAGACGAATCAAACACAATCACGTAAATAATTCTCCTTCCTATTACCTCACCAAAAATGTGTTTACAAGTTGTTCGCACTAAGTAGCCCCACAAGCACTTGACATAAAACTCTCTCTCAAAACTAAACACAATGACACACACATATAAATGTCCCAATTAAGTGCGCCACTTAACATAACTAAGCCAGTTTGTTAACTACGCCTGAAGGCTAAGTGTGTCAAGACTTAGTCTTTTACAAAACACATTCATACAAAAAACTAAGAATACAAAGTAAACCTATCTATCAAGCCTTCATCATCACCTAGAATGCATCTACAGACTCCCCTTGACCGACATTTCTGTATCCCAAGCATAATGATAACATTATGAGCCTTCAACAAAACACGAAGAGAGGGTGTGAAGTAAACATGAAAGATGACATGTTGTGTTACGTATAATGTGTAACTAAATCTTACGATAACCTTATATTATTGTTACATACATAATATACTAGACTTAGAAACCTGTGTTTTACACAAGTTAAATATTTTTGTTTTTTTTTGTTTTGCGACTATGGACTAGCCTAGATGATAGAGGTTTAATGCCTCTTAGGTAGGAGATCTTGGTTCAATCCAAGGAAAGGAGTACATTATCTAAATTTTGGTGTAATTTAGGAATGTGTAAGGATAGTGTAACATTCATCATTAAAAAAAGTAAAGAAAAATGTTATTAATTTTTTTTTATTTTAAACAAGGATATCATATATTTTTCAAAGACATTATTATGGTGTAATCTATTACGATATTAAAGAAAAAAACTATTATTCAAAAGGAGAGATGCGGAGAATCAAAATCTAGACTTCACCGTAAATCGACACGTGACATCTAATATCTAATACGAGAGAGAGAGAGGTGCGAAAACTAACTTTTAGGTGGCCTACAAAGTTGATGCATGTCCCCTGTTATCTAATAATTTACAATTTAACCCCTTCACATCATGTTTTATTTTATTTACTTTAACCATTTTACATTTTATCTTTGCTTTTAATAACTTACAACCTCTAAACTTTAATTACTTACCCATGAACTTAATGAAGTTACTACACCACCATTTTCTTTAATCACTATTTTGGGTTTCATTTATCTTGTTATAAAATCAAAGAAACACTAAAATTAACTAATTTCAATAAAATGAAGAATAACAAACATCATCAGAAATATCATAATAAAAACACTAACATATTCGCAAAAGATTAAACAATTTATAGGAAAACTCTAAGTCATGACTGCATTACAGAGAATAAGAAGAAGAAGTTGAGAATCGTAAGTGAAGAGGAAAAAATAGACCTTTGTGATTGGTAAGGGATTTGGTGAGTATGTGAAAGAAGCGGTTGTAGGGTTGAATTATAGTTGGGTCCGTAACTGCAGTTATTTCATTGCATCAATAAAGATTAAGATTATGATTATTCGTGTATCTATGATATTGTCGGAAGAATCCAGCGTAACTGACGACTCTAGCTCAGTGAAAGCCAATTAGAAGAAACCGACCTTCCGTCTCTCATATATTTGCCTCTAAACATAAACGATGGAACACAAGGTAATTGATACATCCTTTACACGCGTCATAAGACCAGAATACTAGATCGTGGAACAGCCCCATCATCCCACATCCGCGCATATCCACCAACTAAACTCTTCCACGGTCACTTTTGACCAACCCCAGCAATGTAGCATATTCGTTTCGTTTACAACTTAATATATAGGTAAACTGTTTCTTTTTTCCTTTTTAGTTGAATCTAACACTTGCATTTAGACGTATTATAATTTGCTTCTTTACATGGTTTTCTTATTGTTCGACTTAAACATTTTTACAATAATGTTTTACGTTTCGTTCTAAATTTGTGAGTTCACATCTACAACGCGCATATGTCTTTCAACGTTTTTACATTAATATTCGATTTGGTTTGATACTCCTGTAGCAACACGCTAGTGCTAAAAACTCATTATTATTTATATTAGTAGTAGTATCAATAGTTTGAGCTAATATCAATTTAATAATTAAATTAACTATATTCTAGATTTGACTTTCTTTAATCTTTATCGTCTTTCATAAATTAGATTTTTTTTTCTTAATGTTTCACTATATAACTCTTGTGTCGACCAATTTATTTCCAATATATTTTCATAATATGTATGAGATATAACATAAATCATAAGTTGTAGTGGTAATATAAATTTATTTCCTATATATTCTCATAATATGTATGAGATATAACATCAATGATAAGTTGTAGTATGTAAGTCCCTGATTCGGATCTGTACACGGTATCACAGCAACTAATCGATTGCGGAAAGATGATTAGATGAACAAAACAAGAACAATCTCTGATTAATCAACTTGCATACACTGAATGGTGTCTGAGACAAGATATTTCCCTAGCTTTAACGTGAATAACCAATTAACAAGCAACCTGAACCTTAACCCTAAAACATGTATTTATACTAATCTCAAAACCCATTAATTACAACCCTAGGCCCATAAGGCTCTAGGAAGCCCACTCCTACACCCTTAGCCCAAAATGCAACTCTAATGTGTAAACCTTTTAGCTAAGGGCCCAACAATCTCCCCCTAGGTTTACAACATTAGGCTACTAATCCTTCGGTAGCGCATCAACTCCTATTCCGCCTGCTATGATCCATTCAACCGCCACTGTTCCAATCCTTAGCACACGCCTCATACAACTCTTCTGTTTGAATCTGATTCGCTGCTAGAACCTGCAGGTCTTCATCGTGAAAGCTCACTAAATCAACCACATCGTTCACATGGAAGGCTTTCTCGTTAGTCACAATCGCCACATTCCCGACCTTTGGATCATACATCCAAAAGTTAAAATTCTTCAAAATACCTCTGGGAAATGTTGGAGTAACTGGTACAACTAGTTCCTTAGTCGGAGGCCACATCACAGACTTAAAATTCTTCAAAATATCTTGGGAAATGTTGGAGCAACTGGTACAACTAACACCTTTAGTTGCCCGTAGATACGGTTCAGCTGTCTTCATCGTTTTGAAACCATTCTTCACCTCTTGCTCCAGCTTCTTAAAAAAATCTCCATCTTGGACCACGCTCAGTCGTATCAGTATCGGTATACGGAGCCCTGAGAAGATCAGTCAAAGCGACTTTCGTCCATGTCTCAAACTTGGACTCCTTGGAGTAATATTGGTGTGTATAGCATGTCGAACAATCAGCCACATCTTCTTAACATGATCATAAGTCCAGCTCAGCACACTTGACTTATTCCCAACCTTACTGTAATAGCTTGATCCAAGTTCCATGACAAACCTATCAGACTGATTAGTAGGATCCTTCAACTGAAAGTTCTCGTCCAGCGGATTTACATCGACGTTCTTCATCAAAACCATTTGTTTCTTCTTTGGAGCAGTTTGCCTTCTCTGACTCGTACCATTAACCTTCCTCTTTAGAGCGCTCAGATAATCTTCTAAACCAGCCTGACGATCGGCTGCGAGCTGTTCAGCTGCTATTCTGTCTGCTTCTCTCTTTTCTGCCTCTTGATGACGATGTTTAACATTCATAGGATCATTAATCGGATCCGAAAACTCACACCCAAACTTATTCTCCAACTTTGCCTTCAGATCATAAACCATATTCATCAATAACGCAACGTCACCCTAAAGATGGTCTATTGTATGATCACGAGCGTCTAACCGAGTCTGTAGAGAAGCTATCTGTGCATCCTTAAGAATAACCTCCTGCTCCAGTACTACCACCCTCTTCTTCAGATCAACTACATCAACGTCTTCCTCATTACTATCAATCCCACTGAATTCGAATGCTCTCTTTTCTGATCGCTTCAAATACTCAATATCTTCATCCTGACCACCACCAGAACCACTACCCCCTGCCCCCGAGCCTCCAGCACCTACAGAACTACCACTACCACCACCAAAGTTCATCATCTCAAATATAGATTCAGCTAGAATGGACACAACAGTAGACTGAGTGGCAATAAAAGGAACTGTCGGTTCTGCAGCAGTAATAGGCTCAACAGTGGAAAGATCGGTCAAAGATACAGTGACTGAGGATGTAACAGTGATCGGTTCTTCAGTAGTATCATCAATACGAGTTTCCGTTTGTATCTGGACTTCTGTATGAATGGGTTCGTCAGTATGAATAGGTTCTTCGGTTGCTTCTATTCGTCGCTTCTTCAATAATGATTCTTCCTCTTCTTCAACATCTTCAGCTGTATCAGCTTCAGTGACTGGGATATCAGAATGAGACAACACGAGAGGAGGATTCCCTTGCTGCTCCTGAATCTCCTGTAGATGCACAATAAGAGCTGCTAAGTTCTCATAGTAAGCTCTTGTATCTTTGGAATCGGATGAACTTTAGATTCTAATAGATTCCAAAAGAGCTTCTTCAGCATTAGTATCCTCATCAGTAACTAAATCTTCAACCTCAATCTCTTTCTACCAGCGGTATGTCATGCTCTTCAGCCACCATAGCATTTATTGGTTGAGGTGCTAGAATATCCTGACCAATTACCTCAGAAAACATCCCAAACTTCTTCAACGGTATACGTCCAACAAAAACTGTCTTTGATGTCGATTTGTTCTTCTTCATCGTGCTAAAAATAGTCGGACCCATGGGCTTCATATTCAGCAAGTTCGTATCAGAAGCATCCTTAGCTAAATCAGAATAACGGGCATATAAAATCAGCTGCACAAATCGAGGTTACAACAAAAAGGTCTTCTTTTTCGACTGCTCAGGAATCTTCTTCATATTCTCGAAAAGATAACTAGAAAAATTATATTTCCAATCCATCACCAAAGATACGATCGCTGAAGTCTGCATCTAGTTCGGCTTATCTAACCCGCCCTTGTTCTCTGATACGCACTGCATGAACATGTGTACTAACAATCTCGAGTACGCCGGGAACATCTTCTTCAACAACGGTGGATATGTTCCCTCATAACTCATCTCTGTCAACACCGGTATCACCTTATCCTTATCATATAATGTCGGATTGCTCGCTACATCTGTAAACTTCAACAATTCCCGAATACATGCTTCGTTCATGATAATCTCCTTCCCCTGAATAGATGAACTAATATAGGGCTTCCCGTCAGCACCCCTCAAATGAAATCTTGCCCGCTTCCAAAACTGTGCACTAAATCACGATAAATAACAGGATTCTCTCGGAGTGCATACATGATCCGGCAATCATTCAGACCCACCATCATAGACTTGAATTCTTGGAGAAAATCCGCTAGTGGATCCGACAGATAACCGGCCTGGTTATGGAACTGCTCTTCAACTAATAAAACGACATCAAAACCCGCTTCAGGCATTTCTGTCGGAAGAACAACAGATTAAACCATACTCAGCAAAACATTTACTAATCAAACAGATATCTAAGTTAACATAAGTTAACTGGCCAATTTTAAACTAAGAGGTCAGAAACCCATTAGTTCAAAAACTGATTGGCAGATCAATAAGCAGGTCAAATACAAAGGGGTCCAATAAAGAAGTCCAATAACAATTCAATCACAAGAAAAGGTCATTAGTGAATTTGACAGGTTCAAGGTTCAATTGAAGGTTCATTTTAAAAGCTCAGTTTTAAGGTTCAGATAAAATTCAACACTCAATCCGAAGGGTCAAAAACTATTTTGGAGAGTTCAAACAGGAATCTGGATGAACCCCTTATCATCTCAGATGAATGCCATCCGAAATAGAATCCGAGTTCATCCATTTCGGTTGAATACTCATCCGAGATGGTGTCCGGAATGTACTATTTGTTGAAGTTTCATCCGAGATGCCATCCGAGATGCTTAACTACATGAAGATTTGAAGATTAACATTTAATTTTGATGATTAATGAGCATTTATACCTAATTCTGATGTAATTTGGATGAAAAGTGAAGATAATCTAATTCAGATGATGATCAGAGTGTTTCGGAGAAATTTGTAGTGAATGATCCGAAATGGAGCAATGAGAATCTGATATACTATTCCGGAATGGGCTTGGGCCTGAGAATTTGGGCCGAAGTCAATCCGGTCCAACTGAACATCATTCGGCTTCCAATTCGGATACAATCTGGAATAGGCTTGGTCAAATTGATTTGGGCCCAATCCGCACAGATTTTAAGAGGCCCAATTCCAAACAAGAAACCCAGTCTGGAACAGTAGTCAGTCGAATGGTCAAAGGAGGAGGGGCCTAATTCGGTCAATGGGCCGAACCAGAATGGGTCAAAAGGCCCAATCCGGAATAGTACTATAATGGGCCCAATACTATTAAAGCTTCAAATTTTCAAAAATTCTATTGGATTAGCCCAATTCTAAAAGTCAGTAGGCCACTCCAATACCCCTTGACATAAATCATCTAACTAAAAAATCAACAGTTTGACTAAACCGAGCAACCAAACAGACTTTACCAAATATACATAAATAAGCAAAGCATTTAAACAAAATCAATACAGGTAGACATAGTTTTGTTATGGGATCAAATCGTTTTAGGCAGACTAAGGAACACTTTTCAGTGTGAACTTGGACAGACTGGTCTAAGCGATTGCAATATATTTGTCCATTTAAACCTAGCGCTCAACTTTCTACTTGTTTGCTTTATGATACGCTTAAGGTAATGTTATACTATGATGCCGTGTGTCCCACTCCATGACATACTACTGCGATCAAGATAGGCACAACGGGTTATGACGTTTTGGTAACTTATACTGGAATCATCCTAGCTTTACAACGTTAGACCATGATCACAGGTATGCATTATCGTATAGTCAAGGTTTTCAATGTTTTGTGTCCAACAAGGGTGAGACATACACCTTTTGGTACGAATTTTGCTTTTAGGAGCAATTAAGATTTTTGTCCAAATTTGGATCTTTTAAGATATCCGGGTTGTGTCTAGGTCTGCATATAATCTGGATGTAACAGAAGGAAGCCAAGATATCCCCGGATGACTCAACAATATAAGCACCTAACACCTTAAATGTTGGCCAACTATCAACACAAGATTTAAGACCATAAAATCATATGTCGATGGTGTGTGACCTATGTGTATAGTTCGTTATGTTTTATCATTTAGCTTATAATATCCGTTTGAGCTCTAAGCCTATCTACATATCGCTTTCGATCCAAGTTTGGTCCAGCTAAAACACCTTACATGTGTTAGTCGAAACCTTTATCACAAGAAATCATTTCATTTTTCCAATCCTTGCAAAACTATTTGAAACTATTTTTGTCATTTTCTGGATTTTTTAATGTTTTTGTGTTTTT
This sequence comes from Scalesia atractyloides, assembly GCA_947069175.1. Lineage (NCBI taxonomy): Eukaryota > Viridiplantae > Streptophyta > Magnoliopsida > Asterales > Asteraceae > Scalesia > Scalesia atractyloides. The sequence continues at coordinate 49,288,650 of CAMTDV010000116.1, forward strand.
CTAATTTTTCAAATGTTTTTGTATTTTTGTGATTTTTCTCCCCCTAAAGTTGTGCATATATATATGAACAAATTTATGAGACAAACAGAAAATGAAACCAAACTAAAAAGAAAAAAATAAAGGAGGCTCAGTTAGAAAACCGGATCATTTTGAGAAGATCCACAAGCACTTGAAAACGCGTGTTGCTTATGGGTTTCGTGAACAAATCCACAACATTTGCATCGGTGTGGATTGGCTCAAGTTTAACGAGACCCTTTTAATAGCAATCACGAATAAAATGAACTTTGATGCTTATGTGCTTGGTTTTGGAGTGAAAAACATGGTTTTTCACAATTTGGATAGCGGCATCATTATCACAATAAATTGTTGTGTTTAGATAAGTCAAACCGTAATCCGGAAGCTGGTGTTGCATCCATAAAACCTGGGAGCAGCAAGCTGATGCTGTGACATATTCTGCTTCGTTGTAGAAAGCAAGACCATATGTTGCTTCTTACATTGCCAAGAGATCAATCTATCTCCCAAGAATTGGCATCCGGCTGAATTGATCGCATGTCCCTGTTTGTACCTCCAAGATTACTGTAAGAGAAAGCATACCGTTCAAATTCAGAATTTTTAGGATACCAGAGCCCGAGTGATGGTGCCCCTTTGAGGTACCTAAAAATTCTTTTAACAGCATGTAATGAGAGAGTTTAGGAGTAGCTGATATCGAGCACACTGGTAAACGACATACATGATGTCTGGCCGACTTGCCATGAGATACATGAGTGAACCTATCATAAACCGGTACATGGTTGGATTGATAGGCGTTCCTTCTGCATCTTCATTCAACATGGGCCGTTCATCGATAGGCGAAACCATAGGCTTTGAATCTGTAAGCTTGAATTTGGCAAGAACGTCATTGACATATTTACCTTGATGGATCAAGATTCCTTGTGAGCTCTGACGAACTTGAAGACCCAAAAACATAGTCATCTCCCCTAATGAACTCATCTCAAATTTCTTCTTTATGACCTCATTCAAATTCGCGACAACAACCCATCATTCGTAGAACCAAAAGTAATATCATCTATGTAACTTTGAACAAGAATGATTTCCTTGTCAACATGTTTGATGAACAAAGTCTGATCAATGGTTCCCAGGGTATATCCGTGAGCAAGCAGATGCTCTGTTAGGGTTGCGTACCACGCACGAGGCGCTTAATGCAACCCACACAAAGCTTTGTCTAACTTGTATGTATAGTATGGGCTAGTCAGGATCAGTGAAACCCGGTGGTTGCGCCACGTATATCTCCTCTTTCACCGTGCCGTAAAGAAACGCAATCTTGACACCCCATTTGATAGACTATGAAGTACATGTATGATGCATATGCCAAGAAAATGCGAATTGCTTCCAATCTAGCCATCGGTGCATAAACTTCATCGTATTCCAATCCTTGATCTGGCGAAAGCCCTGAACAACCAATCGAGCTTTGTTCCTCACAATCACACCAGTATCTTCCTGTGTGTTGCGAAATACCCAACGAGTTCCAAGAGCACGTTTTCCCTGAGGAAGCTTCACCAATTGCCATACCCCAAGTTTCTCAAAGTGATTGAGCTCTTCATGCATAGCTCAACCCAGCCTGGTTCCTGCAAGGCGACATCAATGCTTTTAGGTTCAATTTGTGAGATAAAACAAGAGTAAAGATATGTATTGATATCTCCAGATTGACTGCGGATCTGAACTCCAGCAATAATAGGACCACTAACATTTTCAAAGGATGATCGCGTTGTAGACGTTGTGGTATAGGCGTAGCAAGAACATGGAGATATGATTGCAAGTTTGTAAAGCTCTGCGATGCGACTCCAGATGGCTTCCCCCATTACTTGCACCAGTGGGAATGTTGACTGATGAATCAACAGAACAGTCTAGTGGTGTAGGCTTAAGAAACAGAGATGAGCCTAAGACATCAGGAGTTGTAGCTCCTTCATTTGCAACAGGATTTTTTGTGTTTGGAGCCCCAACTTCAGGGGAACCCGTCCGAGGAATCTGTTCAAAATTAGTTTCCCGATTCTGCAATGCTGGTGGAGGTGTAGACACAGCTTTATTGAATCCAGGTGGATCCACACTCAGCTGCTTGAAAGATTCTTGCAGCTGTTCAGCATCTTCATCATCCTTAGTTAAGATAGGCATCAGTGGGGGTTCAGAACTTGTGCCTGTACCTGCATTCATATCAGAAGAGACATCAACAATTTAAACAAAGAGGAATAATCATAGAGCCAGTCAGGACAAATTCCGTGCGTCCTTGGGATTCTCCTCCAGCCAACCCACATTATAGGTTTCAACTACCATTTTCTTGATCTTCTTGTAGACACGATAAGAAGTGTTCTTAGAGTAGCCGACGAAGATGCATGGATCTCTGCGTGATTCAAATTTTCCCTTAGCATCCACGAGTAAGAGAACAAAGGTGCATCCGAATTTGCGGATATGTAGGCCCCCTAGTCCTTATGGATCTTGACAGAATCGTCTATCTAATCTAGAGTGTGGAATCCCCTAGATCAGATTTCACAGAAAAAAGAACAAGAACACGAACAAATTCCTTTAAACAATCTTCTATTGATTATCGAACACAAAGTGTTTACAATCAATTCAAGACTCTCTAGAAATCTCTCAGCCACACTCTGTAAATTTCTTCCAACCAACTGTCTTTTCTCTGTGTCTAACCTAAAACCCTAATGCACAACATGTATATATACTACATGTCTACATACTAGGCCTTAGATTGGGCTAGGCCATTCTCCAAGCCCATTACAACTCTAAACAAGCTAAACACAAATACTAAGCCTAATACAAAATATCCAGAGACTAAACTAGTAAACTATTGAGCTGTTGTCACAATATGCACTAACAGACTCCCCCTTGACAATCGTTCATAGTGTAATTTTGTCTTCAAACATCTTGTGAGCTTTTGGTCTTTGGATAGCTTCAGCTACACGCAGATTCTGACATTAACAGACTCCCCCTAAGCTGATGTATCCAATCACCAATCTTCATTCTTTGTAGATTAGTGATCTAGCATTCTCTGGTTAAGCTCATATCACCAAATTCCTCTATTTCTCCCTTTGCAATGTAGTAGAAGGATCCTACCATGCATCTTCACACATTATTAAAATGTACTTTACTTGAATTCGGACATCATTTTGATAACTGCATCAATCTGTTTAGAAACACAAGCAAGTAACTCGAAAACCCATTAGTTCTTTTCCACATTAAAGATAAACCATTATTTTATCTTATCATGTAAAAACAAACAACTTATCAGATCAAACTGGGAGGCTTTACAAACAAATCTTTTTGTATTTTTATATTTTCTGAAAACAAATAAATAACAAAATAATAAACACTCTGTTTTTGTGAGTATCACCGGTAAGAAGATCATATCAACAACATCAAACTGTTTTCACACTATTGATTATTCTATATGCAATATTCATGAAAAACAGTTCAAGACGATTACCAGTATTGTTTATCCACTTAAACAAAATACATGAACATTTCAAGTACCATTACCTCGTGATTTGTTTAGATAAGTTATACTGATATACTAGTGTGTCCCACTTCAGGACATACCCCCGCGATCAAGGTATGCACAAAAATTCATCATAGTAGGTGAGTATACCGAATTCATCCTTTTTTATTTACAACATTAGATAATTGGTAATAAGGTCAGTACTTTCATACAGCAAAGAGACCAATATCCAACGAGGGTTAGGGCAAATACCAAATTCTGGTATGAATAATGCAATTTGCACATTTGAATGACTCTCTAGGAGAGCTTCTTCAATTTTGGGATTTGGCATCTTTAGCTCTTTTAAGATATCCTGGTTGTGCCTAGGTCAGCATATATCTGGATGCAGCAGAAGGACAACGTTGATACCCCTGATGAAATAACGATATAAAGACCTAAAACCGCAGATTTTTGCAATCTATCAACGCAAGATTTAAGGTTATAAAACCATACGCCACTGATATGTTACCCACTCATACACAGTTTATTATATTTATATCACCAAGGTAAGTTGATTATTTCATGCCTTTTGCCTACTAGTACATCATATGATGAAGCTGCTATCACACTTAAGCAATTTTAATTTTAATTTCAGTGTGACAGTCCAACTTGATGATGTACTATCATTTCTTCCTTTTCACACAGTGAAAACTCATTTCTGATTTTTGAACAAATTTTAAAGTTTTCAACTTACTCCCCCTAAACTCACGCACTAACTAAACTCTTTTTGGCTTAGGGAAATTTCTCCCCCTAAATTTTTGTTTTTATGGAGTAAGATTTTAAAAACAGAAATTTAACTACAAATAGACTCCCACTTCAACCTGACAAGTAGGTTTTTCACTTTTAGTAAACATTTTCGATCACAGAAGTAAATAATTCGTTACCATGTGTAACCTACTATTCACCTAAGATGATTTACAGGAATAACCACCGTTGAACACCTCAACGTCCTTTTTGGTCATCCTGCACACACTCAACAACTTAGTTAGACTGGGGGACCCAAGCCTTAAAGGTCTTGGGTCGTCCAGATTCATCAATCACTGGAACATCCATCCAATATCCATTACAGCGTACTCGTGTCTTGGAAGTCTTCGTAGCTGTTGACAAGATTTATAATTTCCACGAGACCTTTGATCACAAGAATTCCAATAACTCTTGGATTTTCCAACCTTTGAAAATTATTATCTCGAAACCTTCTTCTCCCATTATTATAATCTGATCTTTGAAAAATTTTTGGATTGTTTTGAACATTCGAGTTACTAAAACCCCTATATTCGTTTCTTCTTTGAACATTTCGATTACCAGCAGTCTGGTATCGATTTTGATATCCAAAATTTTTCTTTGTAAAACAATTTGATTGTCCATTAACATGACTTGATTTAGGAGAAAATTTTCTTGGACTATCAAATCTTCTTGATGTTAAAGATTTAGGTTGAAATCTTGGTGGATTTGTCTGAGAACTTGGTTTAATATTCTTCTTTGACCCAACCTGATTTCCATCCTTAACCATAATCTCCACTTGATTCCCCTTTTTAAAAGGATAACAACTAGCCAATGCCCTTTGTTGTGACATTTAAAACAGGATCTCTTCTTAAAAGTTTTCTTTCTGTTAGATCCCTTTTTAATTTTGACTGTTTTGTCTATAGTATCCTCATCCACTTTATGAGGTGTACTATTAGACCTAACTGATTCTTTCACAGAGCCTGGACTATCAGGTTTGTCGACTGTTATCGGAACCACTAATCTGGTGTAGTAGGAACAAAATCTGTTAGCTCATTTTCATTTGTTAAAAAGGAATAATCCTGATCCTCAGAAGATGAAACTTTTCTAAACCCCACTCTTGTTTTATCACTACTCCTTTTCAAACTTTTCTGAATTTGAGTCCTGACTACCGAGGATTCTCCAAATTTGTCTAACTTTTCTTGAAGTTCAACAATTTTGGCCTGTGCACCAGCCATATCTGTGCACTTTTAAGAAAGCTCGTTAGCCTTATCCTTCATAGTTTCACGAGCCAAATCAATGATCTGTAAAAGTTCATCGACTTTGCTGGTCAAACTGATGATTTCTTGTTCATTTGAATTGAGATTATTTAAAAAAATTGACTCCCTTTTACTCAAAAGAACATTTGACTCTTTCATTTTTTCTAATTAACAGAATTTTGTTTTGCTTCGATAATCTGTCAACTTTACCCAGTAGTTCAGTGCAATTATGACAAGTATGACTTACAAATTGAAATTGTACTTGTACCTCTGTTATAAGCCCATCTGTATCATCCACGCACATTGTAGCTTTTGCATCCTTGAGATCCATTCTCTCCTTCTCAGCTTCCTTCTCTTTCCTATCTTAGCAGCTTCTTCACCAGTCTTCACAGTTGCAGTCTCACTCACACATTTACTTTGTCTTGAAGTACTCTGATAACGTTTTTCTAAAGCTTCCCACAAATCTCTAGATGATCCATACCTATTACAAATGTTTTTCATATCAACTGGCAATGACATCTTTATCGCTGCGAAAGCCTTCTTCTCAGCATCATATATACGTTTCTCAGAATCTTCCATCTTCTCATATGAGAGTACCATAATTCTCCCATTAACTCGACGTGTGGGAGCAATGTATCCATCGATCATACAATTCCACATCTTAGTATCTTCACTTTGAACAAATGTCTCAAACTGCTTCTTCCATTCTTCATATTGTGCAGCATTTATCAGCTTTAGCCAGTTTTTAACACCCTCACTTAGATTGTTCAATTTGCCCATCTTTAACACGCAGCTAACAGTTTAAATGGATTTTGGTATACCTGTGTCAAAATCCAAATCTAACCCGCAGCTTATCGTAATCAAACCGGTAAAAACGTTCAGAAATTTATCCGAAAAGTGTGATTACCAAATTGTACCATTAAACTCGTCTCGGCGATACGAATCCAATGATGTATATTGTCCGATAGTGATTTTTAGAATTTTCGTGCCTTTTTTTGTTTTTTGTCCTAAATCACACGAGTCTATCTGATCAATCGGTTCGTCAAAATTCTCTATGGATCAAATTCTATGTCCGAAAACGATTATCTCTGGTTACGTCAGCTGGTTAAGTTTCCACCTTTTTATGAGTAACTTGGAACAGTGTCAAATCCGAAATGGTAACTCTGATTGAAAATCCGAAATGGTGACTCTGATTGAAAATCCGAAATGAAAATCTGGAACAGTAATCCGAATTACTAATTCGAAATGGTGATCCAGAATAGTGATCCGAGATGAAATCCGGAATGCACTGTTCTGATCCGAAATGGAAATCTGGAATAGTTCTAATCCGAGATGGTATCTGGAATAGTTCTAATCTGAGATGGAATCTCGAATAGTTCTAATCCGAGATGGAATCCGGAATGGCTACTGATCTGAAATTCAATCCGAAATCCAATACGAAATGGCTTTTTTGATCCTAATTGCACTGTTTTCCAGATCCGAAACGCAAATTCTGGTCCGAAATTCAATCTGAATTCCTATGCTTTTTAATCCAGAATGCAAGTCTTCAATCCGGAATGCTTAGCTGTTAATCCGAAATGCTGCATAAAATCCGAAATACCTGCAAAAACAGCCGTAAAAAACTCCAAAATAGCCTCCAAAACACACAAAAACCCAATTTTCTGCTGTCACGATTTTGAACCGAGCAATAATCAAGAGCCGAATGCTCTGATACCAATTGTAGTCCCCTTGTCCTTATGGATCTTGACAGAATCGTCTATCTAATCTAGAGTGCGGAATCCCCTAGATCAGATTTCACAGAAACAAGAACAAGAACACGAACAAATTCCTTTAAACAGTCTTCTGTTGATTATCGAACACAAAGTGTTTACAATCAATTCAAGACTCTCTAGAAATCTCCCAGCCACTCTTTGTAGATTTCTTCCAACCAAATGTCTTTTCTCTGTGTCTAACCTAAAACCCTAATGCACAACCTGTATATATACTACATGTCTGCTGTCACACCCCGACCCGCAGCGGAATAAGAGTCGGGGCATAATTGGGTTATCACCAAAGCTCATGATATTTACTAATATATTTCATATTTATTAAAGTCAAAATTACATCCTCAATATTCCAAACATGTTCATACAAATACAAAGAAAGATAATCAACTAACCAATCCAAAGTCTAAACCAGTTTATTCTTCTAAGCCATCCTATGTGTTTCTTGCTGCAGCTGGATCACCTGTATCATGTGTAAAATTGGGGTTTTTGGGTTAACATAAGTTGGCGAGTGAACCTTGTATTTATTATTGATCTCTTGTTATCTTTATCATGAAAAATTGTGCAATATTCATATGTGCGCAAACGTAATTAAATCATACAATAACAATAACAACAACAAACAATAACATACAATAACAAACCAACTTGCATGAATATCTAACATGAATGAAACTGTATATGTTGGCAACGTCATGTTCACGCTCATAATGTAATGGGGAACGGACGGCCTATGATGAATGTCTGTGCGATCAAGGCTCAATCAAATGGAGTCGATCGTATGTTGGCAACGCCTGGTTCACGCTCATAATGTAATGGGGAGTGGCAGCCTATGATAATGTATGTACTGAAAATGATAATTTAATCTAAACAACAACCACACAAAACAGTTGATACATGTTGAATACACATTTGTTCATGGATATGATGGATGCACAATGGTTTAAATATAATAAATGATAAGACACATGATACACCCCAAAAACGTCATTAAAACGGGGAATTTGTAGGGATTCACTCACATTGGGTGCGTTCGGTTGAAGATGATGAAATGCGCACGAGTTTAGAGGATTGATCGACGAGAATTAACTAACCTAAATAATAACGAAAGGTATGGTAAATGAGTGGATTTTATTAATAATTTTAATAGGATTTTTAGATATATTTTTGTGAGTTTAAGGCTATTTTCTATCTTTAAAAACATTATTTTTAAGTATTTTTAATTGATTTTTAAATTATATAAATAAATAAAAATATAAAAATGTTGACTTTTGCGTTGACCATTGACCGTTGACCGTGACTGTTGACTGTTTGATCGGGTCGCTAGTGTGCATGTGTGCGCCGGGTAAGGCTCGAACCCGAGACCTTCCGTACGCGTGCACGCAGCTCTACCAACTGAGCTACGTGTCTAACCCGAAATAATTCTGTTTTTTATTATATTTATATACTGTTTTAGTTTATTCAAATTTCTTTTATTTTCAAAAAGGATTTTAATCATCGAACCGGCGTGCGTAACAGGTCTCGAACCCGGGACCTGTGGGTTAGTGTTGCACACAGTCCACCGCTGGACTGTGTCTCTAACCTGGTTAATATACCGATTTTTATTATACTTAACATCTTCCTTGAATTAATCCGGTTTAGTTAAAAAGGAAAACATCTTTATTACAGAGCATACAATTGTGTCAAGGATCGAACTCGCGGCGTGTGATATATGTGTGCACACAGTCCACCGCTGGACTGTGTGTCTAACCCGAGTTATAATCCAAATTATATTAAACTTATATACAAACTAACTTCGTCTTCTTCATTACAATATCACAGGCAACGATTACCCTACTGTTTCTTGTTTAATTCGATTGACAAACATTCAAAAGATTAAAATGAAATGGCAGAGAAGATTTTGGATGTAAACATACCGGAGAAATGATCTTTCTCCGAATTCCGGCGAAGTCGTCGGCTCTGTTTTTATGGACTTTGTCTGAACGGACCAATTAACAGTTTTGATTAGCTAGACGTAGAATCGAAGTACTGAACAAGAGTTATCAGAATGTTTAAAGTTTTATACCGTTTCATAGCGAGTTCTAGAAATTCTCAAAGATTTTCCGGCGACTGATGATTATCCGATATCGTCGCCTGGAACTAATTCTGATTGAAGGGTTTGAGTTAGCAAAAGCTTAACAACAGATAGACGATGAAAGAATTGAGAAACTTACTGTTCTAATGGAAGACAGGGTTTTCCGGCGAAAGTCCGGCGAGTTCAAAAAGCTTTTCCGACGAACTGAAAGTAGAGCGAAAGTGAAATTGGAGGTTCTGCGGATGATTCTGAGTCGCGAGAGGATGCTATTGCTGGAGTAATTCAGGAAATGAATATCTTCGGTTATGAAAACCGAACATCACCAGAATTCAAGTTAATTCAAGACTGAATTGATTAGGATCGTTGGTGCATCGGTTATAATCTAGAATCCGCGATCACTCAAACGTTTTGCACGGTTGGAAGCTGATTACAATTTCAGTTTGGCGCAACAGGTTGATTCATGGTTGTTCATAAGTTTTAATTGTTTCCTAGAACTCACAAAAACATCAAGTGGCAGAGTGGTTATATGTACGCGAGTTAAGGCTTTGACTCACCCGGTTGACCCGGGTTCGAATCCCGGCAGCTGGTTTTCTTTTTTATTTAATTTATTTTCACTTTTTATTAATTATAGTTTTTAAATACTAATTTGTTTATTAACTATGCATCGTTTAAAATTAAAATAAACGTAAATACGCAACGAAACATTTATAACTTGATATTCGATTACAAACGAAGCGGGTTTGGAAAACCCGTTTTTTGACAAATGTTACAGTATCCCCTACTTTTAGAAATTTTGTCCCGAAATTTATGTAGTAGTGGTAGTAGGAAAAAGATGCGGGTATTTTTCGCGCATTGAGTCTTCACGTTCCCAAGTAAACTCAGGTCCCCGTTTCGACTCCCAGCGTACCCTAACAATTGGAATACGACTTCGCCTTAAAACGTTTTTCTCTGAAGTCCATGATCTCTACTGGTCTTTCAATGAAATGCATAGATTCATCAATCTGAATATCTTCCAGAGGAATATGGAGGTTCTCATCGGCGAGGCACTTCTTAAAGTTTGATACGTGGAATGTGGGGTGAATTCTGTTGAGTTCTTCTGGTAGATCAAGCTTGTATGCTACAGGTCCTACTCTTTCGAGTATCTTGAAAGGTCCTACGTAACGTGGTGCTAGCTTGCCTTTCTGGCCAAAACGAACTACTCCCTTCCACGGTGATACTTTTAAAAGTACATGATCACCAATGTTAAACTCCAAAGGCTTCCGTCGTTTATCTGCATAACTCTTTTGACGACTTTGAGCCGCTAGAAGATTGTTTCGAATTTGATGGATCTTGTCTGTGGTTTCTTGAATCAATTCCGGACCGGTGATTTGAGCTTCCCCAATTTCGTGCCAACATACTGGAGATCGGCACTTACGACCATATAAAGCTTCAAAAGGTGCCATGCTGATACTTGAATGATAGCTGTTGTTGTACGAAAATTCAACTAATGGTAGATGAGCGTCCCAATTTCCCTTGAAGTCTATGACACATGCTCGAAGCATATCTTCAAGAGTTTGAATGGTGTGTTCAGATTGTCCATCGGTTTGAGGATGATAAGCGGTACTAAGGTCTAATGGTGTACCCAAAGCGGCTTGTACTGCCATGTTCGTGAAGTGAAACGACCATCACGATCTGAAATAATGCTTAACGGTACACCATGTCGGCTTACGATTTCGCTGATGTAGATATGAGCTAGCTTCTCGTTCTTGAAATCTTCGCGGATTGGAATAAAGTGAGCTGATTTTGTAAGACGATCAATGATTACCAATATAGTGTCATACCTACTAGAAGTGCGAGGTAACCCGGTAATGAAGTCCATGGTTATGTTTTCCCACTTCCATACAGGTATTTCAGGTTGGACCAGAAGTCCTGAGGGTCTTTGATGTTCAGCTTTCACCTTGGAACATGTAAGGCACTTGGAAACAAAAACAACAATATCCTTTTTCATTCCAGGCCACCAGTAGGTGTATCGAAGGTCTTGATACATCTTGTCGGCTCCTGGGTGTATAGAGTATCGTGTTTTGTGTGCCTCATTCATAAGGAATTCACGAAGTTTGTTGTGGTCAGGAATCCATATGCGATCTAGATAGTACAGAATACCGTCAAATTTAGTTTCAATTTTAAGTTCAGCTCCACAGGACAACTCCTTTCGTACGTCGTCTTCCGTTACTGAAACATGTTGGGCTTCTCGAATTTGACCTTTGATGTCGGTTATGATTTGCGAACATAGAAGACGAATGGAGTTCGCATAACCCTTTCGACTGAGTGCATCGGCCACCACATTTGCCTTGCCAGGGTGATACCGAATTTCATAGTCGTAGTCATTAAGAAGTTCGACCCATCTTCGTTGCCTCATGTTTAACTCCTTTTGGTTGAAGATATGTTGAAGACTCTTGTGGTCAGTGTATATCTCACACTTAGTACCGTAGAGATAATGTCTCCATATCTTAAGAGCGAACACAACGGCTCCAAGTTCTAGGTCGTGGGTGGTGTAGTTCTTCTCATGAGTTTTGAGTTGTCTAGAAGCATAAACTATCACCTTTCCTCTTTGCATGAGAACACAGCCTAGTCCTTGCCCTGACGCGTCGCAATAAACCACGAAGTCATCATAACCTTCAGGAAGAGTGAGGATAGGTGCATCACAGAGTTTTTGTTTAAGGGTCTAGAAGGCTTCTTCTTGTTTGGGTCCCCAAATGAAGGGTTTCCCTTTATGAGTTAAAGCCGTGAGTGGTACAGCAATGCGGGAGAAATTTGAAATGAAACGGCGATAATAACCAGCCAAACCAAGGAATGATCTTACTTCGATTGGTGTACGTGGCGCTTGCCATTCTTGTACTGCTTTGATCTTTGAGGGGTCGACATGTATTCCCTTGTCATTGACAACATGTCCAAGGAATTGTACCTCTTTTAACCAAAATTCGCATTTGGAGAATTTGGCGTAGAGCTTTTCATTCTCTAAGAGTGTAAGGATGAGTCGAAGGTGCCGTTCATGATCAGACTTAGACTTTGAGTAAATGAGGATGTCGTCGATGAAGACTATAACAAAGCGATCGAGATAGGGTTTGCAGACTCTGTTCATTAGATCCATGAAGACAGCTGGAGCGTTGGTTAAACCAAATGGCATGACCATGAATTCATAATGGCCATAACGAGTTCGGAAGGCGGTCTTTGGGACGTCTTCTTCATGTACTCTGAGTTGATGATAACCAGAACGGATGTCGATTTTTGAAAAACAGCTGGCGCCTTGAAGTTGGTCAAGAAGATCATCAATGCGATGTAATGGATAGCGGTTCTTGACCGTTAACTTGTTGAGTTATCTGTAGTCGATGCACATGTGAAACGTTCCATCTTTCTTCTTCACAAAAAGGACAGGTGCACCCCAAGGCGAGGAGCTAGGACGTATGAATCCTTTGTCAGTCAACTCTTGCAATTGACTGGCTAGCTCTTGCATTTCTGAGGGGGCTAACCTATAAGGAGACTTTGCAACTGGTGTAGCACCAGGTATAAGATCAATGCGTAATTCGACTTCTCTCACGGGAGTAAGTCCTGAGATGTCGTCAGGAAAAACTTGCGGAAAATCTTTTACTACTGGGATGTCTTCAAGTTTCTTCTCCATGGTTCCCTTTTTGACGACATGAGTTAGAAATGCGACATAATTCTTGCGGAGATATTTTCGAGCTTGAAGACAGGACATTAATCTGAGCCCTTTCGATGGGGTTTCTCCAAAGATTCGTAGAGTCTGACCGTTTGTAAGAGGAATGCGTATAAACTTTTCGCGGCATACAACTTCAGCCTGATGTTGGCTGAGCCAGTCCATACCAATTATAATGTCAAAGCTTCCCAACTTCATAGGAACGAGGTCAACTGGAAAATCGTGATCGTTTAAGGTGAGAGTACAATTGCGTATAATAGAGGTTAATGATACCGGTTTTCCGTCAGCAACTTCTACTGTTATGGATTCCATGAGTTTATCACGAGTTTGGTTGAGGATGGGTTCAAACTTTAAGGACATAAAACTTTTATCCGCGCCAGTATCAAACAACATGGATGCATAACTACCATTGATAAGAAACGTACCGTTAACCACATTGCTGTCAGCTCTAGCCTGATTAACGTTGATGTTGAAAGCTCTTCCTCTTGCAGGTGGAGGAGCTTGGTTAGCCTGATTCACCGGGTTTGCTTGGGCTTGAGCATGTATAATGTTCACCAAGTGTGGACAAGTGTTTCTAAAGTGGCTTGGGTCTCCACAATTGTAGCAAGCCCGCATAGGTTGCACCATGGGATAGTTGGGTTGGTAGTATGATTGGGCTAAATGTTGGGTAGGTGGTAGTAGTAGAGGTTGTTGGGCTTGACCCATTATTTGATGGTGGGTTTGGGTTGAGGGCTGGTGGCGGTTCGTCCGCTGAGGTATGCGACAGGTTTGAACAGTGTGTCCTGCGCGACCACAGCCGGTGCAATGTTGGCAGGGATGATCAGGAAAGTGATGGTATTGACAACGGTTGCATTTTGGGAATGGGCCAGAGTATGGCCTTTTATATGGTGCAGGTGAGGGGACAACTTGGGTAATGGGTGCAGCAGGGATAGGGAAATTGGTTTGTGTGACAGCGAAGTTTCTGGTGTTACGTTTCCTCTTGTTAGCAAACTTAGAGGAGGAGGTGGAATGGTTTGAAGTTTGGCCCTCAACGGGGGCTTTCTTTTTCTCCTCTTTAAATTTACCATTGCGAATTCGATTCTCGGTCAGCTCAGTAGCTAGTTCCATAGCAGCTTCAAGTGTAGCTGGCGAAGTGCTGAGAACCGAATCTTGAATTTTCGAGGGAAGGCCTTGAATATAGTGCTCGACTAAGCGGTAAACTGGGTTAACAAATTAGGGACCATTTGGTTCAACTCTAAGAACCTCTTGTTGTAGGAAGTATGATCTCCCTCCTTTTGCTTCAATGAATGAAATTCATCCTCTAACTTTTTAATCTCACTTCTAGGACAGAATCGTCTCGTCATGATTTCCCTTAACTCCTCCCACGTTAAGGCCATTGCATCTTCGATTCCTCTCTTACCCTTTTCAGTATTCCACCAGGTAAGAGCTACCCCAAATAGTCTCCCGGTTGCGTATCGTACCTTGCGATCCTCGGGACAATCGCAGTTGAGGAAGGTGTTCTCCATTTCCTCGAACCAGTGTAGAAGAGCAGTGACACCTTCGGTCCCTTCAAATTTCGGAGGATCGCAAGACTTGAAATGTTTATATGAGCACTTTTTGGTAGGAGGGTTGCCGATGTTCTGGTCTTCTTGCTGGGGAGGATTGGTGGGATTTGTGGTGAGAGCTTGTTGTACTTGAACCACAATGTTAGGAAGCACCGCGGCCATTTGTTTTGCGATTTGAGTGGCCAAGCGTTCGTGTGACCTTCCTGATCTTCTACCCCCTCGTTGTTGCCTAGCCGACATCTACAGGAACATACATAAGAAGATTGTGAGTTTATGGAGTCTTTTTAGGTGTCATGTGTCTTAAAGAAAATAAAAATAACATAAATATCAATAATGCAACTACATCCATAGGATGTCTTGGGTTTGCTCATGTTTGGCCTCAAATGTCTCCCATACCTTCACTTGTATAGTCATGTGGGCCCCTATGACTATTTGCTTGGTAGGATTCACATTAGTATTGGCGGTTTAACACTCGCATCACCCGAATGAAAACCATGAAATATGTTTACGAGATGTATGGTCGGAATGTGTCCAGGTGTAGACACAATGACAACTCAAAGTGGGGTTAGCTCACACGACGTTTGGTATAGCATGCTTTGGCCTAATAGGTACTTCGTACTCTCATCGTTAGTCCCTAGGTAGGCAAACTGGTCCTTTATTTTGGATTTATACGAATGCCAAGCCTAGACAGGACGTTCCGACTACCGGTACTTGTACCCTTCCAGTTACTACATGCCCGTCATGAGAACTCACTTTGATGTGATTTGAAAATATGAAAATCGTTGCAAAAATAATCATGGAAATGATATGGTGTGTGCTCTCATGGATATGATATGTTATGAGAATATGATTCATGATAGGCATTATAATATAATATGTACTTATGAACATGCTTGCATAACATTGAATGTAATATTAAACATAAAACATATAAACATCATGAATTTTGCATGTAACACACAAAAATTTTAAAAATTCTAATCAACTATAGTATAGGCTCTAAGGGTCTAATAACCTATCCTATATCCCTATAGTCATGGCTCTTATACCAATCTGTCACACCCCGACCCGCAGCGGAATAAGAGTCGGGGCGTAATTGGGTTATCACCAAAGCTCACGATATTTACTAATATATTTCATATTTATTAAAGTCAAAATTACATCCTCAATATTCCAAACATGTTCATACAAATACAAAGAAAGATAATCAACTAAACAATCCAAAGTCTAAACCAGTTTATTCTTCTAAGCCATCCTATGTGTTTCTTGCTGCAGCTGGATCACCTGTATCATGTGAAAAATGGGGGTTTTTGGGTCAACATAAGTTGGCGAGTGAACCTTGTATTTATTATTGATCTCTTGTTATCTTTATCATGAAAAATTGTGCAATATTCATATGTGCGCAAACGTAATTAAATCATACAATAACAATAACAACAACAAACAATAACATACAATAACAAACCAACTTGCATGAATATATAACATGAATGAAACTGTATATGTTGGCAACGTCACGTTCACGCTCATAATGTAATAGGGAACGGACGGCCTATGATGAATGTCTGTGCGATCAAGGCTCAATCAAACGGAGCCGATCGTATGTTGGCAACGCCTGGTCCACGCTCATAATGTAATGGGGAACAGCTCAACGCTCATAATGTAATGGGGAGCGGCGGCCTATGATAATGTATGTACTGAAAATGATAATTTAATCTAAACAACAACCACACAAAACAGTTGATACATGTTGAATACACATTTGTTCATAGATATGATGGATGCACAATGGTTTAAATATAATAAATGATAAGACACATGATACACCCCAAAAACGTGATTAAAACGCGGAATTTGTAGGGATTCACTCACATTGGGTGCGTTCGGTTGACGATGATGAAATGCGCACAAGTTTAGAGGATTGATCGACGAGAATTAACTAACCTAAATAATAACGAAAGGTATGGTAAATGAGTGGATTTTATTAATAATTTTAATAGGATTTTTAGATATATTTTTGTGAGTTTAAGGCTATTTTCTATCTTTAAAAACATTATTTTTAAGTATTTTTAATTGATTTTTAAATTAAATAAATAAATAAAAATATAAAAAAATGTTGACTTTTGCGTTGACCATTGACCGTTGACCGTGACTGTTGACTGTTTGACCGGTTCGCTAGTGTGCATGTGTGCGCTGGGTAAGGCTCGAACCCGAGACCTCCCGTACGCGTGCACGCAGCTCTACCAACTGAGCTACGTGTCTAACCCGAAATAACTCTGTTTTTAATTATATTTATATACTGTTTTAGTTTATTCAAATTCTTTTATTTTCAAAAAGGGTTTTAATCATCGAACCGGCGTGTGTAACAGGTCTCGAACCCGGGACCTGTGGGTTACTGTTGCACACAGTCCACCGCTGGACTGTGTGTCTAACCTGGTTAATATACCGATTTTTATTATACTTAACATCTTCCTTGAATTAATCTGGTTCAGTTAAAAAGGAAAACATCTTTATTACAGAGCATACAATTGTGTCAAGGATCGAACTCGCGGCGTGTGATATATGTGTGCACACAGTCCTTCGCTGGACTGTGTGTCTAACCCGAGTTATAATCCAAATTATATTAAACTTATATACAAACTAACTTCGTCTTCTTCGTTACAATATCACAGACAACGATTACCCTACTGTTTCTTGTTTAATTCGATTGACAAACATTCAAAAGATTAAAATGAAAATGCAGAGAAGATTTTGGAAGTAAACATACCGGAGAAATGATCTTTCTCAGAATTCCGGCGAAGTCGTCGGCTCTGTTTTTATGGACTTTGTCTGTACGACCAATTAACAGTTTTGATTAGCTAGACGTAGAATCGAAGTACTGAACAAGAGTTATCAGAATGTTTAAAGGTTTATACCGTTTCACAGTGAGTTCTAGAAATTTCTCAGAGATTTTCCGGCGAATGATGATTATCCGATATCGTCGCCTGGAACTGATTCTGATTGAAGGGTTTGAGTTAGCAAAAGCTTAACAACTGATAGACGATGAAAGAATTGAGAAACTTACTGTTTTAATGGAAGACACGGTTTTCCGGCGAAAGTCCGGCGAGTTCAAAAATCTTTTCCGACGAACTGAAAGTAGAGCGAAAGTGAAATTGGAGGTTCTGCGGATGATTCTGAGTCGCGAGAGGATGCTATTGCTGGAGTAATTCAGGAAATGAATATCTTCGGTTATGAAAATCGAACATCACCAGAATTCAAGTTAATTCAGGACTGAATGGATTAGGATTGTCGGTGCATCGGTTATAATCTAGAATCCGCGATCACTCAAAAGTTTTGGATGGTTGGAAGCCGATTACGGTTTCAGTTTGGCGCAACAGGTTGATTCATGGTTGTTCATAATTTTTAATTGTTTCCTAGAACTCACAAAAACATCAAGTGGCGGAGTGGTCATATGTACGCGAGTTAAGGCTTTGACTCACCCGGCTGACCCGGGTTCGAATCCCGACAGCCGGTTTTCTTTTTTATTTAATTTATTTTCACTTTTTATTAATTATAGTTTTTAAATACTAATTTGTTTATTAATTATGCATCGTTTAAAATTAAAATAAACGTAAATACGCAACGAAACATTTATAACTTGATATTCGATTACAAACGAAGCGGGTTTGGAAAACCCGTTTTTTGACAAATGTTACATCTGCATACTAGGCCTTAGATTGGGCTAGGCCTTCTCCAAGCCCATTACAACTCTAGACAAGCTAAACACAAATACTAAGCCCAATACAAAATATCCAAAGACTAAACTAGTAAACTATAAAGCTGTTGTCACAAATATGCACAAACAATATGCCTGACCGAAGGTTTGTGACCGTCAACCACTTCTTACGGCGTTTTCATGTGCCTTTTGTTGATCAGTGCATGATTCTGAATGTAGCAAGCGGTATTGATTGCTTCTGCCTAAAAAATAAGAGGTAGTTCCGATTCGACCAACATTGTACGTGCTGCTTCAATGAGTGTGCGGTTTCTACTTTCGGCAACCCCATTCTATTGAACTGTCGATCAATTCCTTTGGAGAAGCAAAAAGAGTTCTGGCTGCATTGAACTGTCGATCAATTCCTTTGGAGAAGCAAAAATAATTCAAAGTGGCGTTCTTGAACTCTGTTCCGTTATCACATCGTATAGCCTTCACTGTGGTGTCTACCTGGTTTTCCATTAGGGTGATAAACTGTTTGACTAACTCAAATGTTTCACTCTTTTGTGCCAAAAAGAATACCCAAGTGAAACGGGAGTAGTCATCAATGATAACCAGACAGTATGCCTTCCCGCCAATGCTTAGAATTTCGGTCGGACCAAAAAGATCCATATGAAGCAATTCCAGGACTTTTGACGTGGAGGGTGCAGGTTTCGACTTGTGTGGCTTTCGATGTTGTTTCCCAAGAGCACATGATTCACACTTTTCAATGTGCATAAAATCCCGAACAGGCAGATCTCTGACTAAGCCACCTTTTGCAAGACTGTTGAGATTCTTCATGTTGAGTGTCCTAGTCGGCTGTGCCACAACATTGCATCATGCTCAGCGGTCGACGTGGACAAACATGTAAGCTTGTCGGTGGGGGCCTTGTTCATGTCGATGACATATGCGTTTCCTTTGCGTTCAGCTTTGAGAAGAATCCATTCATCATGAATAATAAGGCCTGGTTTCAACACTAGCATCCTTCTTAGTAAAGTGCACATCTAAATGATTATCGTAGAGCTGAGACATACTCAAGAGACTGTGCTTCAACTCTGGGACATAGTTCATGTTCTTGAAGCTAAGAGCTCCATTGCACACCGTTCCTCTCATCGTTATCTTTACCGTTTCACCACCTGCGAAGGAGACAAACCTGCCATCAAAAAACTGAATGTCATTCAACTGCGAGATGTGTCCTATCATGTGCTTGGAACAGCCACTGTCGACATACCAAAGTCTGACGAGAGTCCTCCAAAGCTGTTCCTACACATTTCAACAGGTTTAGTTAGAAGCTGCAACCCAGGCCATTGACGATCTGGGTGTTCCATTTGCATCAACACAAATGACCTCACGAAAAATTAAATTAGTTGAGGATGAGGTCGGTGATGCTTTTGATTTGTCCGATTTTGGGACAGAAGACTGGGTCTTGGTCAAGATCTTAGGCCTCCAGGCTGGCGAGTCAGACTTCTGCACAACTTTTGGAGGATTTAGAGAACCTGAAGGTCTTAGAAATTTTTGATTTTTTCTCTTGGCCATGTTCCAGTCTCGATCAGAGGGCTTAGCCGGAGCAAATCGAGCCTGATGTAGGCAATTAGGCATAGCTCTCTGATATTTCAAGATAGGGCGTTGAAAGGCATAAATGCATTTTGACAGTTGAAACAAGTCTGCCTCTTCTGGAAGAAAACAGTCCATTCAGCCTGGGATATTCTAGGCAACTTGTCTGCCAGTTTCTTGCTTGTTGGTACTGATGGCTGGCGCAAGGTCTTAGTCTTGGCTGTAACCTACTCATAACCATCACACACTTGTAAGTTTTATGATTTGAATTAGATAGTTTGGAGTTGGTAGACTTAGCAAGATTTTAATTGATTCCTGTTCACTGGTGGCTTAACAGATTCAGTTTGGGGCTGCTGAGTCAATTTATCAGAATGTGAAACTGAATCAGTATCACCCTTTTCAGTAGGCTGAGGTGCCTGTTTGGTTTTCTTCTTTTTGGATCTACGTGTTCATCGTTTCTTTTTGTTAGATTTTAAATCATTTTGCTTGGCGGATACTTCAGAGGAAACGGGTGAATTTGCAGGGACATCTTTTTCTGAACTGTCAGAAGATGAGCTTTAATCGTTAGTAGCTACAGAAATCTCTATGTTTTGAAAAGTTTGAGATTCCGATTCAGATTCAGTTTCAAAGGTTTTATGTCATTTCAGTAGAGGGAGGTTGCTCATTTTCTATCATTTTCAAAATCAGTCAACCGATCTTCGTTCGAAGAATTTGATTCGCCCGATTCTTCTGGTACTATGCCAGCGTCACTCATCACAGAGTCGGTTGGTTGATTGATTTCCTCATTGTCGACCCTAGGAATAGCATCAACAGGTGGTGTTTCGTCAGAAGAACTTTCAGTCTCCTCAGTGGGAACTGAGAAAACCGAATCATCTGTCGATGTTGTACCTTTAGCAAAAGTTATGTTTTCATCACAAGAGTTATCACATGCATTATCAGAATTCATAACATCCACATCATATGAAAAACCATAATTAAAAACGTCTAAGTTATCAACACAACCAACATTGTCCGAGAATTTAGATTGTTCAGCAAGAAAAAGATTCAAAATGTCAAAAATAGGTTTATAAAAATCATAATCAGTAGTTGAATTGTCCGAATTTGAATTCAGACATTCTTCTTCATCACCACCTGTAATATCCTCAACTAATATTTCTTCTGCACATGAAGTAGAAGCGTTAGTAGCGTTCACTGTGTTAGTTTCAGGAGGATTTTCTTGCTTTGATTCCTTAAGTGGTGTCGCTCCCTCTTCTTTAGGCGTCATTTTCTCAAAACCATCTCAAAACCATCCTTAAGTAGTGTTGTTGCCTCTTCTGTAGCCAACTCCTAACCATCATACACAACAACATACCGACATTTATATGCCAAAGTACCCTTTTTTATACTTGAAATTATCAAAAGTATCATTCTAGTAATATACAATATGGATGGGGTTAAGGTCGTGGAGCACATTGGCGATAAAATAGAAAATCATGGAGGAAAATGACATTTTTAATAGATTGAGACAAAACTGTTAAACGACCAAACCACATAGAGCAAAAAAAATTTACTCTAAATTTTGTCCACAACATGTATATGTGCACGTAAACAAGAAACAATTAGAAAAATGTATATACCTATTAGCCTAGTGGCATGTTAAGAGTGTGATAAGCTTATGAACCATTAGGTCCATTCCCAAAAGAGGGGTTTTTTCCTAGACTTATTGGGATTTATTGGGTTTATTCCTTAATCAGTGTATAGACTTTATTGCATATTAAAGATGGCAGGGCGGAGCTACCTTATATCAAGGGTAGCTCTCGCTACCCCTTAACGCTCCAACGGTAGTGTAAAAAAAGTTAAAATTTGATGCTTTGTTGATTTTTGCTACCTGTATAGAAATCTTTTTGAAATGTTGTCTCTATAATTTTTTTCTATATCCGCCACTGAAAAATAGATATGATCCAGTAATTCCGCTAGAGAAACAATGATCATACAATATTCCGTCAGTGATCTAAATTTTCATTTAAAAAAATATCTTACTGGTTTATTCCGTTGTGTACTTGTATTACCATTTGGGTGCCATTGTCAGATTTTGATCAAAGCTCAAAAGGTATAGCCTATCGCTGAGTTTGGATGGTTTGAAAAGTTGTATATGGTCCACATTTTTGGGTTGCTATTTTGTTTCTTTTGAAGAGCATGTAAAACACCACCACCACCAAACTTCTATCTTTTTTCCATCACGTCCCTACAAACATCATTATGTTCAGGCGTTACTAATCCTAAGCCAATCCCGAACTTAAACACGTCACCTCCAAACTGAAACGGTCAATCAACGAAATACTCAGCCGTTTGTAGAAGCTACCACCGGCTAGAGCTCAACTTATTGGCTTCATGCCATGTTCGGCCTAGTTATACACACACTAAAACTCACGTAATATGATTTTGTTTACTGCAGAACTAAATTCATTAATGGCAGAATTTAATTAAATAAGAAGCAATAAACTTGATCCTAAAATTTACATTAAATAGGAAGCAATAAACTTGATCCTAAAGCTAACGAGAAAACCCATGTACTCGCCTACTTACTCGGTCAACACACTGACCAACTCAAACATTAATAATTAATATTAATATTAATAATTAATAACACTCTAATAAAACAAAAATAATCAAAGAAAGAAATTTGCAACAAAAGCTCTCAAAGATTTCACATCCAAAATTGCAAGGTTTAAACCTTTTATAACCCGCTGGACCTTCTAGCCTCTTGACTGCCAAGCTGTTGGCTTGTTTGATCCGCTGACCCTTGACGTGTAAACGAACCAATTAACCCAACACGTTCCTTCCACAAGCAATCACCATAGCAACCCTAGAACTCAGTTTGCCTGCCACACCGTTTGATCCATACATGCACAAGATCTAGGTCCTGCCATCGTCGGTTCCAAAAAGTTCAAAATTGTTGGATACCTTCATTTTAAGCTCTCTTTCTCGTAAAAAGAAAAGTAGAAACTAATAATTAGTGATACTTGAACCTCAAACTAATATAAGTGATGATTGAATCTCAACCGCCCGTTTGAAAAGAGTATGAGAATAGACAGTAAGTCAATTGTGTATAGCACTCCCCTTATTTTTCCCCGAACACTCCACACCATATAAACCCACCAGTCCTTACAATTTAGACAAACTCTAAACATTATGGCTCAAACTCAGCCTCACTTCCTCTTGATAACCTATCCAGCCCAGGGGCACCTCAACCCGGCTTTCCAGTTCACTAAACAACTCACCCGGTTAGGTGTCAAACTCACCTTCCCCACCACCGTCAATGCCTACCGCCGCATGGGCAAAGCTGGCAAGATTCCCGAGAGTCTCAACTATGTTCTCTTTTCAGACGGATATGATGATGGTTTTAATCCTGATACTTATGATGCCACCACTTGTTGGCTCAATTTAGGGAGAAAGGAACCCAGTGCTTGAAAGAAACCATACTTTCTAGTGCTACAAATGGCACCCCAGTCACTTGTTTGGTGTACACCCTCCTCATTCCGTGGGCTGCAGAGGTGGCGCGTGATTGTAACGTGCCACCAGCCCTTCTTTGGATTCAACCAGCATCCGTGTTTCGGGTTTACTACTATTACTTCAAAGGGTATGATAAACTCATTGGAGAATATTGCAATGAGCCATCATGGTCCATTGAATTACCAGGGTTACAATTGCTCAAAAGCTGTGACCTCCCCTCCCCGTGTCTCCCTTCAACTGCTTCCGACGCAGTGTTAACTACGGTCCTGTTGTTGATTAAGGAGGTGCTACATATGCTGGATTTGACTGAAAAGCCGAAGATACTCGTGAATACTTTCGACGCATTAGAAGAAGAGGCCTTGAAAGAGATCGATGGCAAGGTAAACATGGTTAGTGTTGGACCGTTGATTCCATCTGCTGTCTTGGATGGAAAGAATCCATCGGACCGATCTTTTGGTGGAGATTTGATTGAAGCATCACATGAATATTTGGAATGGATGAACACAAAGCCGGAAGGATCTATTGTTTACATATCTTTTGGTACCTTGATAGTGTGGTCCAAGAAGCAAAAGGAGGCAATGGCTCATGGTTTGTTAGAGAGCAAGAAGCCATTTCTATGGGTTATCAAAGATAAAGATGGAGACGATACAAAGAGGAAATAAGTTGCATGCATGAACTGAAAAAATTAGGGTTAGGGTTAATGGTTCCTTGGTGCAATCAACTAGAGGTGCTGTCACACCCTTCTTTAGGTTGTTTTGTTACACACTGTGGGTGGAACTCAACACTGGAGAGCATGGCTTGTGGGGTTCCGATGGTGGCTGTTCCGAAATGGTCAGATCAGACGACAAATGCGAAGCTTATCGAAGACGAATGGGGGGCAGGAGTCAGAGTGACAACTAATGGAGAAGGAGTTGTTGAAGGGGAAGAGATGAAAAGGTGCATTGAAATGGTGATGGGGGACATGAAAGAGGTGAAATAGTGAGAGTGAATATTAAGAAGTGGAAGGATTTGCAAGAGAGGCTATGAAAGAAGGTGGATCTTCTTGTATGAATCTTAAGGCTTTTGTTGAAGAAGTTGGAAGTTGTACTTTAGATAAGGTTTTTGTTGAAGAAGTGTGAAGTTGTACTTCAGATAAAGTGGTGAGTCATAGTAAAGAATCCAAGTCCTAATTTGGTTATGCTATTTGATTCTTTTAATGTAATTTAACTTTGTTTTTCTGCAGTTATCAAATTTGAACATCATATTTTTTATGAACAAACTCTTACGGTGAAATGTTGTTTTCTTCAACGAATGGATATGCAACGTGACATTATATTATCAATAGTGAAAGTCACTTCCATTGGCAATAATTTAAGTGGTTATACCAAATCTATACATGATATAATGTATATGGTGTAGAATGAATGCTTGTATAGTCATAATAATTGTCCATAACGAACATGCCAAGAATAAGGGAGTAGTACGTCATCCTATTCGTCCAAACTCTTTCATTGCTAAAATAAGGAGTATCTCATACTGATGTGATTTCGTGTTCTTTAGTGAATCAATGGAAGAACACAATTAACACTTAGAGAAATAAAATCTTAGTGAAGAACGACTTCACTAAAATTTTATTAATTTCTGATAAAGAGAGATTGAGAAAAAAAAGATTCTTATAAATTTCTGAATACCTACCAGCTCAATTGACTATCTTGACTAATACCGACTTTAGCAACTTCTAACACACTAGACTAACCACACTAACCCAACTAACTATTCCACACACTTTTAGTACATATCATAGAGGGTATACTTTTGACCACCAGTCGCCAATAATTATCTATGGCAAAATATTAAATAAATTGAAACAGTAATTTAAACTGCTCTGTCGTATTTTGCCGATATTACTGACGGATATTATTTCATTATTGTATCTTGACAAATACAGACATGCTTCCGGTGGATGATTGCGGTGCAGGAATATTTTACGTACATCGTTTTTCAATAGAATAGTTAACAACATATCCGTCGAAAAATATATGACTATATTAACACCCATTTAGGATTATATTTCCATATCTTTGTATCTTATTCCAACACCTTTTTAACTCTCTCCCTTTTTCTCTCCTCTCTCTCCTCTCTCTCTCTCTCTCTCTCTCTCTCATATATATATATATATATATATATATATATATATTGTGACAATCGGTAAAATTTCGATAATTTTGTATAACCTGAACAGTTATTACACTATCTATCTACCGCACATCATGACTTAAATTAAAGTTTTAAGTCTTAAAAATCTATGAATTCAACAAAATCATAGTTTGGAATTATAATGAATTTGTCACAATCAATAAAATATAATATCATATCCTAAACGGATGACAAAAACGCGAATACACGATAAATATCAGTACCGGTTACGGTACAGTCTGATATGACAAAAATAAGACATAAGATATGTCTGCACTATGATACCATGACGAAGTTTTTTAAAACACCAAATTGTCCAAGTCTGCAGCAAAAAACAACATTTTGCAGCAAAATACATCACTGTGCAGCACAAAACAGCAAATGTCTGAAAACCCAAAAATAAATATTTTTAGTTGAGAATAATAACGGGTGTTATAAATAATAAAAACTCCTATATAAATCCTGTTATTTAAGTTATACAACTTGTTTAGTAAAAACCTGACAATAAAGCCGGTACAGGAACTGAACTCAAATTGACAAATTTATTAGTATGGATAGCTAGATCAATAAACTGGGCAATAAAATTAGTATTAGAACTATTGTGTAAGTAAAATTATATAAGTAACACAATATGTCAGTATTTTACTCGGTACAAGACCCGAACCAAATTTATCAACCAAACAACGAAATGATAATTCTAGTAAGTTATGTGGCATATTATAAAATCACTTTAAGTGTTGGGCCATTAGATTTTATAAAAACTTATGTATAAAAACATTAAAGTTTATAAAAATTTCAAGTTATATATAAAACTAAATCTTCCATGATGTATTGGCTTAATGTGAGCATTGTTAGGGTGTTATGAAATGTAATACATAACCACAACACCAAAACCCAAATCACTTCCATTCTCTCATTTTCCAAAAACACAACACTTTTCCTTTCCTTTTTCCTTCATAAAATCGGCCAAACACCACCATCATTACCTTCAACTTTTAAAATTCCAAATTCAAGAAATTCAAGCTTGCATGGAGATCCAAGGATAATCTAAGGTGCTTGCAAGGATTATGAGGCACATTTGGAAGATTGTAAACTTTTGATCAACACTTTTTTCATCCTTTTTACGTCATTGTGATCATCCTTAGACAAGTGCTATTAGTAAGCTCCAATACTTGATCTTATATTGTATGTTTCATGTAAATGTACAAGATCATCTTGAAAATATTTAAAAACCCACTTAAAAACACTAATAAAACTATAATCACTAACATAATTATGTGGTTTTCTTGATAACTATGAATGATCTTGAATTTGTCATAAACTAGTAAAATTGAATCTTGCATTTTTATGTATAAAAGATAATCTAAACACATGCATGTTTAGATTAGCAAGATTTATTAACAAAAATTGTTATGAACATGATTTTATATTTTAAAATGATCATATATAATATACAAATTATTAATTATTAAATAAAAGTTATAATCTAAAAATTTTGTTAAAAAGTAATAATAAAGTTTATATTTTGAGAAAGTTTAAGCTATAACAAGTTCATAACATTTTTATTAATACTTTAGTATAATACTTGTGATTTGATGATGATATGAATTAGAAAAGTAATTTAAAACATGTTTATATACGGAAAAGCTCATATTTTAAATGAAACTATGGCAAAATTTTTATAAAAAATTAATCTTGATTAAGATATGGTTAAACTCAAGATCTTGTGATTAAAAGTGATTAGGGATTTTAATCTTGTTTAAACAAAAGTTTTGGTGAAAAACTTTAAGATATAATTACTTGAGTTTTTCTTAAACTAAAAAGATAAATATTTTCAGATAAAAGTATATATTTTGAAATCACCAAATATGTGTACATATATTTTTGTATAAATATTATATATTTAAATCATGTAGGATCTAATACAAAGATATATAAGTCTCCAATTTTTGACAAAATAATATATCGGACAATTCGAATAATTTGGAAAATTCAGACAAAATAAAATATATGGTATAAACAAAACAAACGACAAAGACGAAACAAATAAAATGGTCGACGCAAACATAACAGTCAAAACGAACAAATCAACCGTCACACTTTATACTTACTAGGACTTATAAAATTCAACTCATATGCAGTAGTTTTTACAAAAAAAGATTTATAATTTATAACATTTACTAGTAAATATTTTAAAACTTGGATTAAGCCTAACTAAACAAATTGTTTAGGCTAAGCCCATTTTCATAAAATGTTTTTAACTAAACCTATTTTTATAAAAAAAAATATGGACTAGCCCATTTCAACAAATTAAATTTGGGCTAGGCCCACTTGTATAAAATCAAAATTGGGCTAAGCCCACTTTTATAAAATTAACTTTGGGCTAAGCCCACTTTTATAAAACTAAATTAGGCTAATCCATTTCTATAAACTAGTTTGGGCTAGGCCCACTCTTTCATTTTTTACTTGGGCTAGGCCTACTTTTACAAACCAATTGGACTTGACCCACTTTAAATAAAAGCAAGTTGGGCTACGCCCACATACATGAAATGAATTGGGCTAGGCCCACACACATGAAACGAATTGGACTAGGCCCATACTTACAAAACCTATTGGGCTAGGCCCATATGTAATAAACTTTTAGATTGAACTTTTACAATTAAATTATGGGCTAGGCCCATTTACATGTAATCAAACTAGAATACATATATGAAAGATGTGTATATGTATACAAACAAAGAAAAACCAACAAATACAAGTATGAAATTCAAGATGAGAAACTTGTACGAAAAATGAAAGAAAGCCTAAGTTCTAACATATTAGAACACTTGTAGGTCGAGAAACGAACTAAGTATCGGGAATCGAATAGAGATTTGTACGGAACGCAAATCTGTGAGTTCATGTTTCCCTTTTATTTAAACGTTTTTATAGTTTTTAAATGTGCGGGGATGTATACATGTTACATTTAGTATAACTTGGCAAATGAAAATATTTAGATCACATGTGGACAAGGCTCAAGTATTGGGAACCATTAATAATACAAGAACCGAGGAACAAGGGGGATAGATCTATTGGGTTTGGGTGAGCCCCACTCTATTACGGCAACAATAATAGATCATATTAGAGTGCTTTTGTGTCTAAAACGAGTGTCTCAGACACAATAAATCTTCAAGGTTTGGTTGCCACCTTATTCGGCATAGAGATTAGTGTCCTTGCAATGCACTAATGATCTTACAAGTTTCATTAAGCTATACTAAACGAGTTTATTATTTCAAATGTTTTTGAAGATTCATTTGATATAAAACTTAATAACATGAATTCACCAGCTTTTGTTGATGTCATTTTTCAAACTAACATGTATTACTGGAAACTAGTGGATGGCCTTGGGGGAAAAGAAAAACATGTTCGTAGTTATGAAGTCAAGATATTATATTGCATCCAGTCATTTGTCGTTGTGTTGTAAACTGTGTTTAAATTTTAAACCATGCTGTTAAATTTATGGTATGTTTCAAGACAAAATGTCGTATGTAAACCTTGTGTTAAATAAAGTGTATGGATGAATATATTACAACATATTACAATTGTCGTTTACTTGGTTGAATACAACGATTGCCGCTTGGCCACACCTCGTGACGGTTCCGCTACATCGAAAATTCGGGTGTGACAGACCTGGTATCAGAGCTTCAATTGTAGTGAACTAAGATTCTTTCGAGTCTAGTCTACAATTTCAAAATGGTCTTATTATGAAAGTCATAAGTTGTTTTGAAATTGTAACAAGAGTTTTCCCCACAGCATGTATACGACGGTCCACTAGTACTAAACGATAAATAAAAACAATAATGCAAGGACATTATACAAGATAGTCTTTGAGGATTGGACACGATAACAGTAAGATGAATCAGAATGATACATGACATGACTTACAATGAAACTGAAATACAATTACCCAAAAATTTATTATAAGTTGTTCACATATATGAGCTGTACGGATTATTTTGCCAGGACCATGTCTTCCGATTCCGACACCTATTCTACGGGATATGCCTCGCACACTGATTACATACCACTAAATGATCTTGCCCGGCCTGTCATCATTATCTCCGATGATGAGCTCTCAGATGATGAGTGGATGAATATCTACTTTCACCTATCGCCTACCAGAGCCTGATCATGCTGACATTCCTTTAGAGGATGATGTACTGGTTGTACCTCACTTTCATGAGAGGTCATTTATGGTCACCCTAAGGGTGAACATGTTGTTGCTTATATTGTCGTACCACTTAATGTGGTAGATCCATTACAAGATGTTATCGATGGGGACGGTCACCCCATACCTCCTCTTGTCGATGCTGAGGATTATGTTATACCGGTCATATATGTCGAGCATGTTAATGACGACCTCGGTATTGGTGAGGACTTTGACATTGTTATGTTAGAGGTAGCCCAACCGGAGGCCACAGTAGTTGACATCACATCGTCTACACCCTCACACCCGGAGACACTATCCCCTTGCTTTCACCGACACTGCTTTACCACCATTTTCAGGTACCTTACCTACATTTGTTGATCCTAGTTTACTAGGCACACTTCTCCTTGACCATTCATCTGAGTTTCTACCACCACTACCTTCATCAGGATATGTTACACATCATTTGATCACCCTATGCCTCACTTCTCCACTAGACATGCACACTATACTCTGAGGAGTACTTCTCAGTATGTTGACCATGTACCCTCTCATCCTTTTGATGGTTCATATTCTACCACTATTACCCCGACTTTAGGCCCATATCATGACCTGTTTGCTGCCAGACCATCACACATTCCCTATAGCTATCCTATGATAGGGTCTTCTCATGTTCCACCTCCCACTACTTGAGATCCGTTTCATCCACACCGATCATGCATTGTACCGTTACTTACCCTTCTCCTTATTTCATTGATTCTTATGTTCAGCCGCCACCGGGCGTGAGCCGTCAGATCCATATCATCCGAGTCATATGCCACTCACTACTGCTGAGTACAGACTCACCTCCACTGAGATACAGCTTGGTATCTTGTTTGACCATTTCCGTGAGTTTAGTGCTCAGATGTCTACTCTTCGGGCACCTCCTAGTGTTCTTCGCAAAAATGATGTAACAAGTTGACAATATATATATTTGAAAGTTGATTATCTTTCTTTTATCATACATTGTTGACTTTGTCAAAATATTTGTGTCATGACAATATTTGTATGGATATCTCATGTGAGAAATGATTCGATTTATTTGACCTATATATATATGTATATATATTATACATATATATACATATATATATATATATACATATATATATATATAACGATAAATTTTACTATATTGGTCCATGAATGACAATATTTGTCTGAAATATTTGTCTAATTCTTCTACATGATTTTACATATGAATATCATGGCACGAAGAAGGGCATACATCAACTCCAAACTCCCCTACGCACTTCTCAAGCTTAACTTAATGCTTTGTTGAATCAACGCATTGTGGATGCGAATTGCTCAACATGAAGCAAAGTGCACAAATTCGAGAAATGAATCTAGGGCTCGAACCCTACCAATAACATGAAATCCTACGAAGGGTTGGTTACGTTAACCTTACAAGAAATTTTCATTATATTTTATTTGCAAAATAAATATTTCTGACAATT
Source organism: Scalesia atractyloides (assembly GCA_947069175.1). Taxonomy (NCBI): domain Eukaryota; kingdom Viridiplantae; phylum Streptophyta; class Magnoliopsida; order Asterales; family Asteraceae; genus Scalesia; species Scalesia atractyloides. Next base: position 49,319,878 of record CAMTDV010000116.1, read on the forward strand.
TCGAGAACTAACATTTCAGGATGCACATATAAGCAATTTTTAGATTTCAAACCATTGAACTTTGACGGCACAGGCGGAGCTGTAGCATTTGTTCGATGGACCGTAAATACAGATTCTTTAATATGCATGAGTAACTGTTCCCCTAACCAGACTGTATTGTATGTTTAGGGAATGATCATTGACGAAGCTTTTTCATGGTCGAATCTGCAAATACAGACGTTAGGAGATTCAGAAGCATACACTATCACTTAGGAAAGACTGAACGAAATGATGCAATAGAAGTATTGTTCAAGGGCCGAACTACAAAAGTTGGAAACAGAGTTTTGGAATCTAGCAATACCGACATCTATGGCTATACTCGATGATTTCACGATCTCTCACGAGTCGTTCCGTATATGGTAACCCGAATTCAAACATATCGAACGATACATTTGGGGTTTAGCTCCGGAAATCCGAAGTATAGTTACATTTTCGCATCCGACAACCATCAACAACGCAATCACATTGAAGTAAGCCTTACCGAAGAAGCAGTAAGAATGAATAATTTTTTGAGAAAGAGTGTAGAGATGCCCAAGGAACACATATAGAATAAACCTCACACGAGAATAAGAGAAAGTTTAGTCATTTCAAGAAGGGTTCCCGACCGAGTAACAAGAAGAAGGAAACTCCCACAGCAAAAAGAATAAAGCATTCGTGCGACAACAGAGACATAATCGAGAGCTTATACAGGAAATGCAGCTAAATTCAACAAGTGTAATTATCATCATTATGGTGGATGCGGAACCACCAAATGTGATAAGTGCGGGAAGTTAGGACACCACACCGAAAATTGTTGGAGTAACAACAAGGGAAATAGGAACGAAGGCAAGAAAAAAGGAGGCTATAGAAATGGAAACGAGCGAGGAATGAACCAAAATTGCTATGACTGCGGTGAACTGGGCCACTTTAGAAAGAATTGCCCAAAGGAGAACAAAGGCCACGTGCGAGCATTTTAATAGGAGCTCATGAGGCATGTAAGGATCCAAATGTGATCACTCGTACCTTCCCTGTCAATAAACATTTTGCATCTATTTTATTTGATACTAGAGCAAATTTTAGTTTATATTTTGGAGTTTAAAGATATACTTGAACTAAATTCAAATAAATTAGATATTCCATTCACTATTGAACTAGCGAATGGAAAGATAATTGAATCTAATGAGATTATTAAAGATGTTCTTTAGAGTTAGTTGGACAAGAATTCAACATCGATTTATTACTGATGTGCGTGAATTAAATATATTTTATTTCTATGATTTTCGTTCACACAAATTAGGTTTTAAAAATGATTTTTACTTAAAACCAACTACACACACATAGGGCAAGTGTACCCGTCAGGTGGTAGTACAGCCTATCGGTAAGAACCGAATATCAATCTTGGACTCAGTGACTCAATACTAGATCTTTGTTACTTTTAAACCTGGTTCAATGGGTGAATTGATTTCTTGACTATTTAACTATTATGAAAATATAACAATTAACTATTTGAATTGATAAAGAACAATAATTAAGGAAGGTTTGCTTAAATTAAGTATCCACTAACAAACATATGACAACATTTGAGGAATGCTAATGGTGATGCAAGTTCTAGATTCAACTAAGTTTCCATTCAAGTTTTCCTAGTTTGATAAATCTTGGGAAAATTATAATGAAATAAAATTTTAATCACCTAAGATTCATTCTTTTTAAGCTCACTTGCTAAGTTGATGTTAATCTTTAAATATGAGTTAATTGTTTGTCAAAACTCCTAACTCTAAAATTAAGGAAACTAACATGAACAACACATTAATCACCCTAACTTGGTTTCAAAGTAATGTTATCTTTAACAAGTTCTTGACATGAATCACAAGCATGGTCATGCTAGATAACAACCTTGGCCTAAATCATCAATCCAAACATGAACACAAACTATAGAATCCATATAAACATTCATGTGATCTTTCCAAATCTAAATGCAAGAATTCATACTCATATTCAAATCATCATTCTAATCATGTTAGCAATTACCATTCCTAGTTTCATTCTATGAATCAAATTAACAAACTAACAAGATTCAATAATCATAATCTCTACATGGGCTTTCCAACACTACTGTAATTTTTTATGATCAAACATTCAAGAATTATGACTTTAAACATGAACATGCATTCCAAGAACAAGATCAAATATCATCATGAGGATTAACATACAACAATTACCACATCTATTTCCATGTTGTCAAGTGTTCATTAGCGTCAAAAAAAATTCAAGCAACACAAATGTTTAGCCTAGAAGGCTCATGATAATTAAGACAAATGTAAAGTAATATGGATTGTGCATGAAAAAAAGTGGAATACTAGAGTTTAAGACAAGATAATTAGCAAAATGAGTTTAATTATCAAGTGATACAACCTCCTAAAGGCTTCTTCTTCAATCTCAAGCTTCCCAAGATCAGCTTCTTGAGAGAGAAAATCACCCAAATGCTGAAACTCTCCTTCAAATGAGATGAATTCACGTATTTAAGCTACTGGGCATTTGGCACGGTCGTGCTTGGTAAGTAGCAGGTGCCTTTCTGAGTTGATTGACCAAGTTTGATGCCAAATTCGGAAAGATCCCACTAAAATTTCCCCGAGGTGGCACGACCGTGCCATTGTGCGGCACGGTCGTGCTTATCGATATCGTACTCGGAAATGACTAAGTTGATCTCGGAAACTAGTTGATCAGGACTTGTGATAGCACGCGCACGGTCGTGCAATCGGTTGGCACGATCGTGCCAAGTGTTGGATTGGCTTGGTTTGTGCAGACTGATGATGGTGCTTGTGATATTGCCGGCTTCTGAATGCTTAGCACGGTCGTGCCATATCTGGATGTTTGGCTGAAATTTTCCATTTTTTCTCTAATTCGCTCCAAAAGCCTTTGTTTCTTCACACGGGCCGAAGCCCGGACCTGTATTTTCACAAACAACTCAAATGAGTATCAAGATCAATGAAAACACAACGAATTTCCGCATTAATGGGGAATATTTGAAGTTTAAAAGATGTATAAATTCTTATACATCAAACATCCCCACACTTGAACTTTGGTTGTCCTTAAACAAACTAAAGTAAACAAAAATTCTATCTCGGCAATCATCTCAACTAGCATTATATAAGCACAAATAAATAACTTGGGCAAAACAAAACGGATTACTCGACATCAAAGGAAAAACCAAAAAGTATGTGAAATATGGTTATGAGCAATGATCCATCTCGACATCCCTACAAGCTCACCTTACATCCTCGCAATGTTCACACACACTCGGCTAAAATATAGGAGACATACAATTCAAGGAGTATGTTTAGAACACTCGATGCCAAGACAATGACTATGTGATATCATAAGCTTGTGTAAGGATCAAATCTAAACACTTAACTAACGCATAACAACAATCAAGAGGTCTTGAGTGGGTTGTAATTTGGCTAGGGTAAAGGGGTGTGGAAATGGATTTATAAAAGTGGCTAAAACGGCTAAAGACCTACGGCTCGACTAACTTGAAGCAAAGAAAAATAAAACTATCCTAATAACTAACCGAGAGCTAGCAAACCGCTTAGATGTATCCACAAAATTGCTCTAACAAAGCCAATTGATACAGCTTTTTTACCACTTTAGAGGGAACTAAGTACGTCTACTTAGATAAAAATTCCAAGTTATGATGTTATGACTAAAAAATCGCTAAACTATACAAGAAGGCTTACAAGTTAGTCTTAACCGGATCGGGCTTTAAACCAAAAATGTGGGTTCAAAAAGAAAAGGCTTAATTGGCTAATTGGTGATATTTAGTGGTTTAAACGAAATGAAAGGGAAATGCTCAAATTGGTTTAACTAAGGGTGTGATTTGGGGGTAGGGATAAATAAAATTGGTTAAATATAAAAGGTTTCCTACTGCCTCAATCATTTTTATGTTATGTGTTTGCTTCGTGTTCTCGAAATGCATGCCTAACACAAGTTCTAAATCGCAAGAGTCATCCGGCGCACTCAATCTTTGCCCGCAAAAACATGAGCAAAAATAATTCTAAAGCTATAAGGCTCAAAAATAACTCACGGAAACGCGCGTATTGGGTAACTATGCAAGGCAAACAGGTAGGAATTTTGTTTGATTTCTCACGCTCAATTTTATATATAAAAAAAAACACTAGATGGTAACTTTTATTTAATCAAATCCTTTTTTTCCGTTCACCTTTGTAAATTTATCAAAATATTTTAGCGTTTATATAAAACTGCGTTGAGTTGATTATTCAAGAGAGTTTGTATTATCATTATTATTATATTATTATTATTATTATATTATTATTATTATTATTATTTTATATACTTTTCGAACAAACACAAAACAAGCTTAACTACCTCCCCGCACTTGAATTGCAAATCGCCCACGATGTACAACAAAAAACGAGCATAATTCAATGCAATAGTATAGCAGTGGAGGAAACGGGAATACGAAAACTCCCCTGAGTTGTAAAGGCTGGAATGGAGCGAAAGAAGGTAATACGAAACATTCCAACGAACCACCGCACCATCCAGCAACTAGCATATCATCAAATCAAGACTGCACACTGGCAAACATAATTAAGATCACAATAGATAAACAACCCAGCCCAAAAATCCCTTGTCATTGTTCATAAACCAAACCACTAAATTAAAATTAATTCTACGAAATTAAAGCAACAAACGGAGGAGTGTACGGACAATGCAAAATGGTACACTCCTCAAACACAGAATGCAAATAAAAGTACGACATGAGCTGCAAGATCAGGGGCGGCCGCCAGATCCTGATGGACCGAAATCATCCCAGCGGTCAAACCGGGATCGCCTTCTGAAGTGCGACGGCGGCTGTGTGTAAGGATGACCGAGCGAGTTTGCCAAATGTTGTTGTGATCCGAAGAGCCAGTCGAAGCTCTGCCTACTCTGCTCGTATATATCCTCTAAAAAATTTCCCTGGTCTATGCAGTTCAGCGGGGACCAAATCCACATCATGTCGTACCGCCTGCTGGTCTAAAGACAACCCATCCATTCTTCGCCAACGATCCACCGGAGACGGCTCATATGGCCCGTAAGCACCCTGCTCATACCCGCCACCAAAACCACCGAACATATGCTCCCTGTTTGGGCTTCCAAAGCCCTGGCCCAGTTCACCCATCTGAATGTGAGGGTCTGCTCCCCCAGCTGTCACACCCCGACCCGCAGCGGAATAAGAGTCGGGGCATAATTGGGTTATCACCAAAGCTCATGATATTTACAAATATGTTTCATATTTATTAAAGTCAAAATTACATTCCCAAATATCCAAACATGTCCATACAATACAAAGAAAAATAACCAAACAAAACAATTCCAAACTCTAAATCATTTTATTCTTCTAGTCCAATCCTAAGTGTTTCTGGCTGCAGCTGGTTCACCTGTATCATGTGTAAAAATGGGGGTTTTTGGGTCAACATAAGTTGGCGAGTGAACCTTGTTAGATAAACATTTATTATTGATTTACTTGTTAGTTTATCAATGAAAAATTGTGCATAATCATAAATGAGCAAATGTAAATGATCAAGCAGTAGCAATAGCAATCACAACTATAACATACAATAACATATGATAGCATACATTAACATACCAACATCATACGATAAATAACATGAATGAAACTGTGCGATCAAGGCTCAATCAAACGGAGCTGATCGTATTGCATGTACTGAAAATGATAAATGTATGTGCGATCAAGGCTCAATCAAACGAAGCCGATCGTATGTTGGCACGCCAGGTTCACGCTCATAATGTAATGGGGAACTTGCTCAACGCTCAAAACGTAATGGGGAGCGGCGGCCTATGAAATTGCATGTACTGAAAATAATAAATTGAATCTAACAATAACCACACAAACAGTTGAAACAAACTGAATACACATGTTCATGATATGATGTATGCACAATGATTTAAATATAATATATAGCAAGACACATGATACACCCAAAAAACATGATTAAAACGGGGAATTTGTAAAGATTCACTCACATTGGGTGCGTTGGATTTGAGATGGTGAGATGCGCACGAGTTGGAAGAGCTAAACAACGAGAATTAACTAACCTAAATAATAACGGAAAATATAGTAAATGAGTGGATTTTATTAAGGATTTTAATAGAATTTTTAGATATATTTTTACGAGTTTAAGGCTATTTCCTATCTTTAAAAATATTATTTTTAAGTATTTTTAATTGATTTTTAAATTAAATTAAATAATTAAAAATATAAAAATATGTTTGACTTTTTGCGATCGTTGACTTGTTGACCGATTTATTGTGTGACTGAAATGCGCTGGGTGAGGCTCGAACCCGAGACCTCCTGTACGCGTGCACGCAGCTCTACCAACTGAGCTACGTGTTTAACCTGAAATAATTCTGTTTTTAATTATATTTATATACTAATTAGATTAATCCGAAAATCATTTATTTTAAAAAGATTCTAACGTAATGACTCGGTGTACTCCACAAGTCTCGAACCCGGGACCTGTGGTTTAACGTGACACACAGTCCACCGCTGGACTGTGTGTCTAACTTGATTAATATACAACTTTTTATTATACTTAACAACTAATTTTAATTAACCCGGTTCAGTTTTAAACAAAAAGGCATTTTATTACATAGAGGGTGCGTGTGTCAAGAATCGAACTCGGGACGTATGCGTGTTTTTGTTCGCACACAGTCCACCGCTGGACTGTGTGTCTAACCCGTTCAAAATACTAATTTTAATTATTCTTATAATGTTATCACAGTTCATCTTCTTCGTTGGATTTTACCGACAGCAGATTACACCATTAAATCTTGTTAATTCGATTGTTAAACATTGCACAGACTAATATGAGATAGCAGAGATGATAATTAGAGGTAAACATACCGGTGACCGATTTATTACAGAGTTCCGGCAAGGCGTCTGTCTCTGTTTTTATGAACTTCAACCGAGCAAATCAATTAATCGTTTTGATTAGCTAATCATGAAATTGAAGTGCTAAACAAACGTTAACAGTGTGTTTGAAGGTCCTTACCGTTTCACAGACGAAGATAAAGATTTCCAGAAATTTTTCGGCGAACTGGAATTATCTAATAACAGTGTCTGAATTCGATTTCAATTGAAAGGTTTGAGTTAGAAATAGCTTAACAATTGTTAGACTACAACGGTATTGAAAGACTTACTGTTTTGATGATGAATACGGTTTTCCGGCGAACTTGCAGAAATTTCCGGCTAGCAAAATAACTTCTCCGGTGGACTGTAAAGTGTGCGAAAATGTAATTGGAGGTTTGTGAAATGTTTCTGAGTCGTGAGAAGATCTTTGATTGCAGTAATTCAGGTTATGAAATGTTTTCGGTTATAAAACCCATCATCATCAGAATTGAAGTCAATTCAAGTCTGAATTGATTAGAATTGTCGGTGCATCATCAAGTCCGAATCCTGGAGCATCCTGCATGTGTATGTGATTGCCTCCACCAAGATTGCCCTCTTCTTGATCGCTTTCCCCTTTAGGAAGTGGGTCCCAAATCCTACCCAGGCGATCCACTTACTTCAGGATACCACTTTGCGAATCATATGCATGGCAGTCAGCTGTGCCACATCAAGCAATCCATAATCACACGCTACGGTAAGATCATCTAACCGTATCCTGTAGTACTTGGCTAACCTGGTGGCAAATGCACCACCACAGATCCTTGATGTAGGTGTCGAACCAATACCCCTTTGGATAGACTCAGCAACACTAATTGTAACATTGCAATTGGACCCCGAAATGATGCAATAGAGGTGGAAGAGCTCGCGGGTGGTAATGTTCCCAGTGCTATCACCCCGACCGCCGATCACATGAAAAATGGCCCGTTCGATTATGCGGTGCAACGGGTCAAGAATCCAAGTAGCCTTGGCCCGTCATGGGTCCCATTCACACCCCGGCACGGTGATCTCAGCCCAGAATGCGGCTTTGTCCGCATCAGCTTCCCATTCCTGCAAACTTCCATGGAAGAGCTCAGAGTCAATCTCGTCTTCCACTTATAACCCAAGTATTTTCCCGAACCTGCTAATAGACTGGTGATGCCACTTTCGTCCCAGACGGTAGCTAATACCAACACGTTTCTCGTAAACATCTGGGCACGGGAAAATGAACCTGAACGAAGCCAAAAACTCGATGACCAGCTCAACATATTGGGGTTGAGCCATTACAAAGAGACGGGTCCACGGGGGGGGGGGGTCAAAAGATCCTCAAACCGTTCAGCCTGACCAAACAAGTAAAGGTCGACAGTTTGAAGAGTTCGTATAGGCTCGATTAAGTGCCTCCTAGCCCATAGCCTTTCAACTTTTGCAATACAATGTCCTTCCATGGCATTGTTGTTGAATCGGAGAAACGGATGATTCATCTGCAAGAATAAGACAAGATCAACAATTAAAATGTGGAAAACCAACAAAAACTGGGTTTCAGACGGGTTCGCACGACCGTGCCATTTGTTGGAACGCTCGTGCGTACCTGTTCCAGCAGATTTTATGAAGATTGCAACATATGAAGTTTTTATGGGTTTGTTCTTCCCTAAGCACGATCGTGCCACACCTGAGCACTCACGTGCTGAACCAATTTCTGTGTGAAACTTTTGAAAAATGGAAGTTCTTATGAAGGGCACAATCGTGCCATCATATGGCACGGTCGTGCATGTTGAATTTATGGGGCAGATCAGCAAATTTATCAATATTTATGAAGAGCACGATCGTGCGTGTTGATGGCACGATCGTGCTTGATGAATTTCTGGAAAAATTTTAAAGATTCAGTCACAAATTATGAAGAGTGAGGTCGTGCCTGGGTTTGGCACGGTCATGCGTGATGGAACGCAGATCTGGAAAAACCTCAAAAATCACCCAAAACCCCGATTTTTTAACACTTTTGCTTGGGGTTTTGTAGATCGGTCAAGTATAATTGCACGAAAAACGGGCTTGAATTAGTTGGTTTAGACCAAACCCAAAAAAAAACTTATAAGAAAACTACTTGAAGAACAAACCCAACTATTCAACAACTAAAAAGAGAAGAATAAAGATTCTTACCTAGATTGATGCTTGGGATGAGAGGAAAATAGATTCTTGGGGAGAGAAGAAGGTGTGGAGGACTCGTGAGAGGATTTGTGAGGATTCAAGTGGGATTTTGAATGTTTTAAAGAAAGAAAGAAGATGGGCTTTTGCAATTGGGTCTATACTATCAGACCTGACAGTGCCAGAAAACACTGTTGATAGTGCTGACTTTTTCAAATTTTCGCTTTTTTTTCAACCTTATTTTCCTCTTAATTTTATTTATTTACATTTATAAAACCAAAAATAAAAACATCACTTGAATCCGGATCACTCACGAAACACCTCCTACCAAGAAAAGAGCCGAACTAACATACCTGAAGATCGGCAATGCATTCCAACATCCCCCGCGTCCAAGATGAACCGCAACCTGAAAAAGAAACTAAGAAACCAAAAATAAAAACAACTAAAAACCCCAAAAACATGCTAACTTTATTTACGAGTCTTCAGCTAGACTCACCACCCCGAATTCATTTGTTCTTGGCGTGGAGGGTGACAAAATCCTCACTCTTATCCACTGGGCCACCAACATACAACTTCAGCCTATGCCAATTGACTTTGAATAAGCGGCCATCCTCATCGCCTATGTCCATAGTTCCGTAGGGAAAGACCGATCGCACCGTGTAAGGACCTGACCAACCAGACTTAAGCTTGCCGGGAAACAACTTAGGACGCGAGTTGTATAACAATACCCGATCACCCACCTGAAATTCCTTCTTGACCATCAGGCGGGAGTCGTGGAGCGTCTTAGTACGTTCCTTATATAGCTTGGAGCTCTCATATGCATCATTTCCGAGCTCTTCGATCTCGTGGATCTTCACAAACCTGTTTTCGCTCGCAGCTGCCATGTCGAGGTTAACTATTTTCAAGGCCTAGTATGCCTAGTGCTCGAGCTCAACAGGGAGATGACAAGACTTCCCATAGACCAACTTAAATGGAGTAGTGCCTATAGGAGTCTTGTAGGCCGTTCGAAAGGCCCACAGTGCATCATCCAGTCTTTCAGACCAGTCCTTATGGCTTGCGTTCACTATCTTCTCCAATATGCGCTTAATGCCCCGATTTGTGACCTCAACTTGCTCACTAGTCTGTGGTGGTATGGTGTAGAAAATCGATGTTGCACACCATACCAGGACAATGCTTTCTCCAATTGAGCATTACAGAAGTGTGTCCCTCTGTCACTAATTAACGCTTTAGGAGCACCAAAGCGCGCGAACAGCTTCTTCAGGAATTTAACCACCACCCTAGCATCGTTGGTGGGCAAAGCTTGCACTTCTGCCCACTTTGAAACATAGTCGACCGCGACTAGGATGTATCGGTTTCCGATGGAAGTCGGAAAAGGTCCCATAAAGTCCAAACCCCAAACGTTATAAACTTCGCTGACTTGAATACCGTTTTGCGGTATCTCGTTGCGTTCAGAAATATTGCTTGCCCTTTGACAGGCGTTGCAACATTTCACGAACTCATGGGCGTCCTTAAAGATGGAAGGCCAGAAGAATCCAGCATCAAACACCTTTTTGGCGGTATTGTTAGCCCGATGGTGACCTTCCGTA